>CM019063.1:418887580-419445080 GCA_009667805.1 Leptobrachium leishanense | reverse complement strand
CTGTATCTGTCTGTTTGTCTGTCTGTCTATCCATCTATCTGTTTGTCTGTCTGTCTGTGTCTCTATCCATCTATCTATCTATCTATCTATCTGTATATCTATCTATCTATCTATAGAAACATAGAAACATAGAAAAATGTCGGCAGATAAGAACCTTTCGGCCCATGTTGTCTGCCCAATTATATGGATACTTTACCTGGATTTATCTTTTGTTTAGGATAGCCTTATGCCTATCCCATGCTTGCTTAAATTCAATTACTGTTTTGGCCTCTACCACTTCAACTGGAAGGCCAGTCTATCTGTCTGTCTGTGTCTCTATCTATCTATCTGTATATCTATCTATCTATCTATCTGTATATCTTTCTATCTATCTATCTATCTATCTATCTGTATATCTATCTATCTATCTATCTATCTGTGTATCTATCTATCTATCTATCTATCTTTCCATATCTATCTATCTATCTATCTATCTATCTATCTATCTATCTATCTATCTATCTATCTATCTATCTATCTATCTATCTACTGTGTATCTATCTATCTGTGTATCTATCTATCTATCTATCTATCTATCTATCTATCTATGTATCTATCTATCTATCTTTCCATATCTATCTATCTATCTATCTATCTATCTATCTATCTATCTATCTATCTTTCTGTGTATCTATCTATCTATCTATCTGTGTATCTATCTATCTATCTATGTATCTATCTATCTATCTATCTATCTATCTATCTATCTATCTTTCCATATCTATCTATCTATCTATCTATCTATCTATCTATCTATCTATCTATCTATCTATCTATCTATCTATCTATTATCTATCTGTGTATTTATCTATCTGTCTATCTATCTATCTATCTATCTATCTATCTATCTATCTATCTAGCTATCTATCTATCTATCTATATATCTATCTATCTATCTGTGTATTTATCTATCTGTGTATCTATCTATCTATCTATCTATCTATCTATCTATCTATCTGTATATCCATCTATCTATCTATCTATCTATCTATCTATCTATCTATCTATCTATCTATCTATCTATCTATCTGTCTGTCTGTCTGTCTGTGTCTCTATCTATCTATCTATCTATCTACAGATCTACTGTATCTGTCTGTCTATCCGTCAATCTGTCTGTCTGTCTGTCTGTGTCTCTATCCATCTATCTATCTATCTATCTGTATATCTATCTATCTATCGAAACATAGAAACATAGAAAAATGTCGGCAGATAAGAACCTTTCGGCCCATCTAGTCTGCCCAATTATATGGATACTTTACCTGGATTTATCTTGTTTAGGATAGCCTTATGCCTATCCCATGCCTGCTTAAATTCAATTACTGTTTTGGCCTCTACCACTTCAACTGGAAAGCCAGTCTATCTGTCTGTCTGTGTCTCTATCTATCTATCTATCTGTATATCTATCTATCTATCTATCTATCTATCTATCTATCTATCTATCTATCTGTCTGTCTATCTATCTATCTATCTATCTATCTATCTATCTATCTATCTATCTATCTATCTATCTATCTATCTGTATATCTATCTATCTATCTATCTGTATATCTATCTATCTATCTATCTATCTATCTATCTGTATATCTATCTATCTGTATATCTATCTACCTGTATATCTATCTATCTATCTATCTATCTGTATATCTATCTATCTATCTATCTGTATATCTATCTATCTATCTGTATATCTATCTATCTATCTATCTATCTATTATCTATCTATCTTATATCTATTATCTATCTATCTATCTATCTATCTATCTATCTATCTATCTATCTATCTATCTGTATATCTATCTATCTATCTATCTATCTATCTATCTATCTGTATATCTATCTATCTATCTATCTATCTATCTGTATATCTATCTATCTATCTATCTATCTATCTATCTATCTGTATATCTATCTATCTACCTGTATATCTATCTGTCTGTCTGTCTGTATCTATCTATCTATCTGTCTGTCTGTGTCTCTATCTATCTATCTATCTGTCTGTCTATCTATCCATATCTGTCTATCTATCTGTTTTTCCATATATATCTATATATCCCTATCTTTCTATCCATATCTAGCTGTTTATCCATATCTATCTAGCTGTTTATCCATATATCTCTATATATCCATATCTCTCTATCTTTATTAAATTATCAATGTTTCAATCTGTTACCACGAAAGTCTGTGGGGAACAGATTGAAACATCGATAGTTTAGTAAAGCTATTTTTTAATACAAGTCCCAAGAGTGCTGCCGGTACACTTATGTACATGCTTGTGTATGGAAGCTAGGCACAACACCGGGCCAAAGAAGGATGGATTTTCCGAGTGCAGGAGTGTTCACTTGCAATATCTATCTATCGAACTATCATCTATTTTTCTATCTCATACTATCCATCCGTTCTTCAGTCCGCCCATTCCATGTGTTGCTTGCAGATAGGGTAGCAGTGCACTGTGTATGTTGGTTATGTAGGTCAGGAGGACACAGATGAAGGACCACCTGTCAGCATGTAAGCGGTGGGTGCAGCTGTGGCTGTGTGTGGCTGTCCGTTCATTTATTGAGTGACACAGACTGTTTTAACCTCACATCACATTACTGTTTCAGAAAATGTGTTTTTTTATTATCCTTTCCCAAAAATGCATGAGACGTGCCACGATTCACTTTCATTGATTTTTTCTAACCGGATCAACTTTGAACAGACAACGAAAGTTCAACATGTATTTTCTCCTAAAAAAGCTACAAATAACAATTCAGCCGACTTTACCAACGGGTCTTTTGTGCCAGGGCAGGGTTACAGTTTTCTTGTTGCATTTTTATAAAATAATATTATTAGAAGCAGGACATGCGCTCATATTCTTTCTATAGATGTGAGTGGTTTGAAAAAGTCATGATGACCAAGCACCAGACTGCTCCACATATAAACACAAAAAGAGTCTCCTGCACTCTAATCCTGCTAGTCCTGGGCAGCAGTGTACACTGCCAGTATTCAGCCCCATGTCATGCAAAGAACAAACCAAAACATTGTCGTCAGCGCTTTAAATTCCCTATATCCACACAAAACAAAGCTTCCAAAAAATACCAATACAATATAAAAATTATACCTGTATATGGCATAATGCAAGGATGTCCAAACTCCGGCCCCCCAGATGTTCCTGAACTCCAACCCCCATGCTTCTCCATCCATCTAATGCAGTCAGAGATTTCTGGGAGTTGTAGTTCAGGAACATCTGGGGGGCTGGAGTTTGGACATCCCTGGCATAATGCCTGTATATGGAGATTACAGTAACACCCTGTATCTGTTAGATATGCGCGTTTCGTTGCAAATTGCAATTCGGATGAATTTATGCCGATTCGTATTTTGGAAGCACTTCCGAAATAACAAATCGATTTCCTC
The DNA here is from genome assembly GCA_009667805.1 of Leptobrachium leishanense. Taxonomy (NCBI): domain Eukaryota; kingdom Metazoa; phylum Chordata; class Amphibia; order Anura; family Megophryidae; genus Leptobrachium; species Leptobrachium leishanense. Next base: position 419,441,651 of record CM019063.1, on the reverse strand, counting down.
CAAAACGGAACGAAAAAGAAACGATATATAACAAATTGATTTCAATTTTAGGAATCGATTCGTTATACCATTACAGTCAGACTCAGCACCGTGTCCCTGTCCAATGACCATGCTGCTGAGGCTGAATGTGTTGTATTCAGCACCACAGACCATGGACAGCGGCATACGGTGCCGTTTGGTGCGATTCAGTGGTCTTCGGCAGCAGCAAAATTTTCCATAGAGAACCATGAATGATTCCTCTATATGGGACAAATCACCAAACACTGCTGAACTGCACCTCAGGATAGAAGTGAATGATTTGGTTCTACAGGCGAATCCCATAAGTTTCAATGCAAAATAATATTTTTTTTTTATTCAACAGTTTATTCTTTTCATTTGCAGTAAAAGCATTTTTAATTTTTGATTTCTGGAATTTTTTGAGCATATTTTGTACTTTTTAGGTGTAATTTTTGAATTCATAATTATTTTAAAAAGACAATGATTTTTTCTTTCCTTCAGTCTGGCTACGTTCGGCGGGTGCTGTCCTTGGTGCTGAACCCTATTTCAGCACCAAAGACAAGGGGGGTTTGTTCCTCTGGAGCCTGCGGTGCTGCTGTCCTTGGTGCTGAAACCTATTTCAGCACCAAGAACAGAGGGATTACCGTAGCTTGTAACCATCATTTTTTAACCCTATTTTAACAGTAGTTATTAATTAATCTGTTTCACCATTCCAAAATAACGAATCAAATCGAAATAATGAATCAAAACTAAATAACGAATCGATACGAAATCCGAGTTACTAATCTCCCAAAATAACGAACCGATACGAAATACGAATCACAATAACATAATGAACACACTGAAACAAATTAACAAACATAACAAATGCATCCGAAACTAAATACAGTTTTTCGATGTGCACATGTCTAGTATCTGAACTGTACGGAGTTTTTCAGTTATTATAACTCCCTGAACCTTAATCCGGCACAGTAGTGAGTGACCCCAGAGCTCTCCCTGTGTTCTGCTCTCTCCCTGGCTATTGTAAAGCAACAGTAATGTTTGTTAAACATTTTGTTACAGTGAGGATGGGACTGCTCAATGTAGCTTCTTTACAGTAATACAGAAGGAAGAGCTGACAGAATATTGTTTCTCCACAGGAGGCACACTAATCTTGTTTTATAAAGATATGCAAAATGAGTGTTATATGCTGTGACAAATCTCAGTATCCCAACAGAGTCACATCTGCCAATGTCGTTTCCTTGCTGGACCCCTGTGGTCCCCTGATGACTCTCATGCCTTCCTCCAGTTCTTAGCCCCAGTTTATAGACAGGTACATGTAGAGAGCCTTGCTAGCATCCCCCAGAAATAAGCCATGACTGTAGATCTGGAGATACCCACACCATGAGTCGTGACTGGATGTAGGGTCAGAATGGAACTCTCTCTAATCAGTGACAGACACACATATATTTATACGGTCACACATGGGCCATTTAGATATACAAAACCTCCCCTAAAAACTGTAGGGAGACCTAATTAGACTGAAACAGATAAATGGGTTAAACATTTGCTGAACATTCTTAAACAGAAAGGGAAAAAGGGAATTGTGATTCACAAACCAGATTACAGACAGCAGATTTACAAATTATTCAAATATGAACAGATAACAACGCAGTCCTGAGATAGGGTAGCCTGGGAGTCTAATCCTCTCAACAGATAACAAGGTACACATGGACCAGACAATAGACAGATAGATAACAGCATTATTCTGGCATAACACTGATTACACAAACATTCTACATGCAAGAGAGGCCAATGAGATAATATGGATTATGAGGCCTGCAACCCAGAAATATGCCTCTAGGTCCATATACCTCAAATCCAAAGTGACTTATGTCACATATGCTAATTGTTGGTATTTATTACATTACAATTCCAAACGAGAGTTTACAAGTTTTTTCGATGGTGAATGAGTTTTTTAAAGGACACTGTGCACTGTGACCCCTTAATGTTTGGTCTGCTAGTATTGTTTTGCATTTATTGGCTGCCCTGTGTCTGCGTAACCTAAATCCTCACTGATAATAATATTTAACTTCTTAATGCTGCACAGCGTACTATGGTGGGATGGCCTTGAGGCCACAGGGCGTACTAGTGCGACCTGCTAACTTCAATGGGCCGCGACCATCTGTCCACCAGCTGGCGCACTGCCCGCATCACCCGCGTCAGCTGCATGGGTGGGCTGAATCAAAGGCCAGCGGCAGCACCTAGTGGCGGGGCATACTAGTACGCCCCGCCGGTGTTAACCCCCTCCCGACAGGCACCACCCGCCTGTCGTTAAATTGTTAAATAATATTTGAAACATCATGCAAGAAATAAACACATACAGAAAAGGGGATATTCCATAAGGCGCAATATAGTTTTTGCTACACAAGATACAATAATAAGCTCCACATATTCATAAAACAGATGTTCAATGACTGTGTTAGCTATTGGTATGTGGGACAGAAAAAATGTGTAGCATGCAGCAATGATAAAATCCATAAAATATCACTAATCTTATAAGGGTAATCCACGTGCTCTAAGAAACAGTTGGCGTTGTCCTCCTTGTGAATGTACACAATGTGTAAAAAGTAGTCAGTACACTTACAGTTGTGTTCAAAATTATTCAACCCCCAATGCTGTAAAGGGTTTTAGGGAATTTAGTGTACATTTGTAATTGTATTCAGAATGAAATCCTACAAGGACTTTTTAAAGAACCATATGCAACTAAAATGACATCAATTGGTTTTGTAATACAGTAGTAAATGTTTCTTTTGTGAATTCTTCATTGACACAATTATTCAACCCCTTAAAGACTACCACTCTGAAGAACAGAGGTTCATTCAAGTGTTTTCAATCTGGTATTGAAAACACCTGTGGATGTCACGGAGCAGCAATAAAGCATAATAAGCACCAATTAGGCAGCTTTAAAATGACTGTGATACTCAGCTCCTTCTAGACATTTACTGGTGTGGTTACAAACATGGTGAAGTCAAGAGAATGGTCCAGGAAGACAAGAGAAGAGGTGATTACTCTTCACAGGAAGGGCAATGGCTATAAGAAGATTGCAAAGATGTTAAACATACCAAGAGAGACCATAGGAAGCATTATTCGCAAATTCCAGGCAAAGGGCACTGTTGAAACGCTACCTGGTCGTGGCAGAAAGAAGATGCTGACTTTGACTGCTGTGTGCTATCTGAAGTGTAGAGTGGAGAAAAGTCCCTGTGTGACTGCTGAGGAACTGAGAAAAGATTTGTCAGATGTGGGTACTGAAGTTTCAGCTCAGACAATACGGTGCACACTGTGTAATGAAGGCCTCCATGCCAGAACTCCCAGGCGCACCCCTTTGCTGTCTCTAAAGAATAAGAAGAGTCGACTGCAGTATGCCAAAAGTCATGTGGACAAACCACAGAAGTTTTGGGATAGTGTTCTGTGGACTGATGAAACAAAATTAGAACTGTTTGGGCCCATGGATCAACACTATGTTTGGAGGAGGAAGAACATGGCCTATGAAGAAAAGAACACCTTGCCTACTGTGAAGCATGGCGGGGGTCAATCATGCTTTGGGGCTGTTTTGCTTCTGCAGGTACAGGGAAGCTTCAGCGTGTGCAAGGTACCATGAATTCTCTTCAGTACCAGGAGATATTGGATGACAATGTGATGCAGTCCGTCACAAACCTGAGACTTGGGAGACGTTGGACCTTACAACAGGACAATGATCCCAAGCATACCTCCAAGTCCACTAGAGCATGGTTACAGATTAAAGGCTGGAACATTTTGGAGTGGCCATCGCAGTCACCAGACTTAAATCCGATTGAGAACCTCTGGTGGGACTTAAAGAAAGCAGTTGCAGTGTGCAAGCCTAAGCATGTGACTGAACTGGAGGCTTTTGCCCATGACGAATGGGCGAAGATACCCGTAGATCGCTGCAAGACACTTGTGTCAAGCTATGCTTCACGTTTAAAAGCTGTTATAACTGTAAAAGGATGTTGTACTAAGTACTAAGATTGAATGTCACTTGGGGGTTGAATAAAACTGATAATGATGTGAGCACAGAAAAGACATTTGTGGTTATTTCATTATAAATGTTATGTTATATCTGTCTGACCTACACGTGCCTCTTTGATTTAATTGTAAGCAAGATGACTGAATGATCAAAATCAATGTCAAACTGGCCAAAACACTCAATTTCAGTGGGGGTTGAATAATTTTGAACACAACTGTATATGGAGAAATGGGATCAATTCAGTTCTTAGGTCTTGGGTCTGTTCCTTTCGTACCTCAAGAGAACACAGAGCGAGAGTACAGCAATGGCGCAGAATCTCTATGCATAGAGTAAAATATAATAAGCCAAGATGGAAACATTCAGATAATCTAGAGCCACAACAACCCGGCTCTAGGTGTCCGCACGTTCAGCCAACTATTAGGGGTGACACAGCCCTTCTAGGTCACCTCTTCCCGGAATGCAATGGCTCGCAGATTGTCATGCCTCACGCTGCCAGGCTGGCGCTATTCCCCCATAAACCATGCCGTGGCAGCACTTTTCCTGTGCTCTCACCGATGCTGGATCCTATGAGAAAATTAGTCTCATGTAATCCGCCTTAGCGTTTTTAAAGGTTGAACGCCAAACCCCTTTGGTCTTACTGCAGTTGTGGATACTCACAAGGTTGAGGGTGAGCACCAATAAAGAGAGGAAATCTATAAAATCGGTCTTTCTTTATTAAAAAAAATATTCCACACAGAGCCGCCATCAGGGCATTACACCCCATGCTGCGGTAAGGGGTCCGGGGGGGGGGCTGCCGTTATCCCAATCGCGGTCAGTGTACGGATGATGCGCTGAGCGTGTCCTGACTTCGCAGCCGTGAACTGCTGTTATTTTGGCCGATCGTTGCGGTCTCCTGCATTCTGACAAGACATGATGTATACATATAATAATGATATATTATAAATCTGCCGAGTCTGCCGTAAAAAAAAGGATATATAAATTGTCTGGGTCCTACAATAAAACGTGACTTCAAATCGCATTTAAACATGATGAGCAAAAACAGTAAAAATGAGCTCAGCACAAAGAGGTGAAATTGCTCAGCAGTGAAGGGGTTAAATATATTAAGATGAGATGGATGGTCTACTGGGTTCTAAAGTTCCTGTTTGTCATCTGATACTCAAAAGATAATGAAAATATTGAGATGAGAAGGTGTGGATATCGCGATATATTAACGTCATAATGCACTTGTAGCAACTGTTTGTTTTCTTTACAGACTGGTTACTAGGGATGAGCCGAACACTCCCCGAGTTCGGTTCGAGCCCGAACCCGAACTTCCCATTTGTTCGGGACCGAACCCGAACCCGAACCCCCATGCAAGTCAATGGGGCTGAAAATTCGGTTTTTTAGAGTGCCCTCCAAGAGGGCATATATGCTACATATTTGCCATAAAAGGTGTATGGGGGTCCGGGTAGTGCCCTGGGGGACAGGAAACAAGGACAAAAAGTTTAAAAAAAAACGTTTTTAAAGGGACAGTGAGTTTTCCATGAAATAAGGGTTAAAAATAAAAACGAAAAATTCCTTCAAATATCGTGCCTAGGAGGTCCCCATAACCTGCCCGTGAAGTGGCGGATTTCTAGGATGTATAGAAACACTTAAAAACAAATAAATGACGTTTCATATGACGGTAAATGCTTTTCCTTTAATCTATCCATAAACAACTGCTTGGGGCGGCAGCCTGTATGAAAAGACATTTTAGGACGCGCAGAAAAAGTTTAGTGTTTTTTCGGGCTAACTTATTGTGAAACTTATGCAGGCTTTGGATGAAAGTAACAATAGGTGTTTTAAAATTGGGCTTTTAGCGTCGGCAACAGTGCCGTCACACCGTAACCCCTCTGAGGATATGAATCCGATACAGGCGTCAATGGCAGTGCACCCAGATATTGTGCCTTTAATGCCAGGCCATCAAGTATCATCATACAGTAACCCCTCTGTAGTATCGTGGAAGAGTGCAGGGGTGGACCATGTGGTCCTATATTGAAAAGTGTTTTTTTTTATTTGTTAATGGGTGTCAGTGCACCCAGATATTGTGCCTTTAATGCCAGGCCGTCAAGTATCATCATACAGTAACCCCTCTGTGGTATTGTGGAAGAATGCAGGGTTGGACCTTGTGGTCCTATATTGAAAAGTTTTTTATCTGTTAATGGGCGTCAGTGCACCCAGATATTGTGCCTTTAATGCCAGGCCATCAAGTATCATCATACAGTAACCCCTCTGTGGTATTGTGGAAGAATGCAGGGGTGGACCATGTGGTCCTATATTGAAAAGATATGCATCTGGTTAAGGCGTCAGTGCACCCAGATATTGTGCCTTTAATGCCAGGCCATCAAGTACCATCATACAGTAACCCCTCTGTAGTATTGTGGAAGAGTGCAGGGGTGGACCATATGGTCCTATATTGAAAAGTGTTTTTTTTATCTGTTAATGGGTGTCAGTGCACCCAGATATTGTGCCTTTAATGCCAGGCCATCAAGTATCATCATACAGTAACCCCTCTGTAGTATTGTGGAAGAGTGCAGGGGTGGACCATGTGGTCCTATATTGAAAAGTGGTTTTTTTTATCTGTTAATGGGCGTCAGTGCACCCAGATATTGTGCCTTTAATGCCAGGCCATCAAGTATCATCATACAGTAACCCCTCTGTGGTATTGTGAAGAGTGCAGGGGTGGACCATGTGGTCCTATATTGAAAAGTTTTTTATCTGTTAATGGGCGTCAGTGCACCCAGATATTGTGCCTTTAATGCCAGGCCATCAAGTATCATCATACAGTAACCCCTCTGTAGTATTGTGGAAGAGTGCAGGGGTGGACCATGTGGTCCTATATTTAAAAGTTTTTTATCTGTTAATGGGCGTCAGTGCACCCAGATATTGTGCCTTTGGTGCCAGGCCAGCAAGTTCATCATACAGTAACCCCTCTGTAGTATTGTGGAAGAGTGCAGGGGTGGACCATGTGGTCCTATATTTAAAAGTTTTTTATCTGTTAATGGGCGTCAGTGCACCCAGATATTGTGCCTTTGGTGCCAGGCCAGCAAGTATCATCATACAGTAACCCCTCTGTAGTATTGTGGAAGAGTGCAGGGGTGGACCATGTGGTCCTATATTTAAAAGTTTTTTATCTGTTAATGGGCGTCAGTGCACCCAGATATTGTGCCTTTGGTGCCAGGCCAGCAAGTATCATCATACAGTAACCCCTCTGTGGTATTGTGGAAGAGTGCAGGGGTGGACCATGTGGTCCTATATTGAAAAGTTTTTTGTTTTTTTAATGGGCGTCAGTGCAGCCAGATTGTGCCTTTCATGGCAGCAAGTGCCTTCACACCGTAACCCTTTTGTGGTATTGTGGAAGAGTTCAGTGCTGGAGGTTTTGTGAATGCAGAAGAGGACATCCCCTATCTATTCCATTACTTCAGCATCAGGGGATTGATAGCTGCTGATCCAGGACTGATTCATTTTTATAAATGTCAGCTGGTCTACAGAGTCGGTGGACAGACGCACTCTTTTGTCTGTGACAAAACCTCCAGCGGCACTGAACGTCCTTTCGGAAAGCACGCTAGATGAAGGGCAACCTAGTAGCTGCATAGCATATTGGCTAAATTCTGGCCAGTGATCCAATCTCAAACACCCAGTAAGCCAGTGGATCATCTGCTGGAAAGGTATCCAGGTCTGCCCTTGCCCCTAGGTAGTCCTGCACCATATGGTGAAGACGCTGGCAATGGGTGCCTACATTTGACGTCCCTGGGTGTCGAGGACTAAAAAAAATAAAAAATGCATCAGTCAAGCGGCCCTGGCCTTCACCGCTATTCCTCTGATCACCTGCAGCCTCAGAAGCACGTGTGTCAGCACTTGGTAATGTAACAGTGCCTGGAAAGGTGTTACACAAGTTTCGCTTTAGAGCGTCCTCAAGTTTTGTCATCCTGTGCTCCCTCTGTGCGGGCAGGATGAGCTCTGCAACTTTCCCCTTGTATCGTGGATCAAGAAGGGTTGCCAACCAGTAATGATCCCTCTCCTTGATAGCACGAATCCTGGGGTCCTTTAGCAGGCTTTGCATCATTAGGGAGCCCATGCAGCGTAGGTTGGAGGTGGCATTAGCTGCCGAGTCTTCCTGGTCAATGAGGATGACCGTATCATGCACTTCCTCCTCCCAGCCACACAGAAGCCCTTCTGTTTCTGGGCACACAAAACCCTGCCTTGAGGAATCCCCACCTTCAATGCCCCCACTACTTAAATAGTCCTCCTCCTCCTCATCCTCCTCCTGTCTGATCTGAGTAGGACCCGCTGGAATGCTGTCTGCGGAAAGACTGGGGCCTTGAGAGCTAGGGAAGGCCTCCTCTTCCTCCCTCTGCTCTGCCTCTAGAGCCACATCTATAATTCCCCGCAGAGTGTGCTCCAGCAGGAACACTAAAGGAATTGTGTCACTGATGCATGCACTGTCCCTGCTCACCATCCTCGTTGCCTCCTCAAATGGTGACAGTACAGTGCATGCATCCTTGATTATCAGCCACTGCGGGGGGGGAAAAAAAAAGTTGACCTGAACCTGTCCTTGTGCCATACTCAAACAGGTACTCGTTGATGGCCTCTGCTGCTTGTGCAGACGCTGCAGCATTGCTAATGTCGAGTTCCACCTGGTGGGCATGTCACAGATCAGACAGTTTGTGGGAAGGTGGAATTCTCTTTTAATTTCTGCCAGGCGAACGCTTGCTGGGAATGACCGTCTGAAGTGGCTGCAGACTTTTCTGGCCTGGATGAGAGGCTCTGGCAGCCCTGGGTACTTGGTTAGGAAACGCTGTACCACCAGATTTAGGACGTGTGCTAGGCATAGTACATGCGTCAATTTACCCTTGCGTAGGGCGGAGAGAAGGTTGCTGCCATTATAGCAGACGATCATTCCCAGCTCAAGCTGGCGTGGTGTTAACCATCTCTGCACCTGCCCCTGCAGAGCTGACAAAATTTCTGACCCGGTGTGGCTCCTGTCCCCTAAACAAACCAGCTCAAGCACAGTATGGCATCTTTTTGCTTGAGCCATTGCATAGACCCTGTCAGGCGTCGGTTTAACTGCCACTTCGCCAGAGACAGAGAAGGAGGAGGAGGAGGAGGAAGAGGTGGTGGTGGTGGAGCAGACAGACCTCATACAAGCAGGTTTCTGGAGGCGTGGTGGATGAACAAGCTCCAGCACAGAGCCCCGTCTTGGATCCCTCCCAACTGCAATCAGAGTTACCCAGTGTGCCGTGAAGGAAATGTAACGACCCTGTCCATGCTTGCTGGACCACGTGTCTAAAGTGACATGCACCTTGCTGCTGACTGCCTTTCCCAATGACTGGATAATGATATGTATTTTGCAAGCATCACAGGAATGGCCACGGTCCAGTGATGATGGAGATAGCTGCTTTGTCACCAGACCCAGTGATCATACAGGAAACAGAACTCGAGTGAGAGTAATAGACCAGGACACAAGTGCTGTCTTGGGTGGTTCTTATTACTCTGGCGTAAATTTCATACATTCAGTAGTTTTGTCAAAAATAGGAGCGTCACAAATTCATGGATTACAAACCAATACGTCAGTAATATAGGAAACATGTTTTTTCTACTTTGGGCAGTACCTAGACTTACACAAACATTTCCTGTCCTTGCCTAGTAGGCACGACTACATTGACGTCACAGCTATATCCTGTTCTAGAAATAGGAATGTTCCATAGGATATATGAACAATAACCATGTGTATCCCTCCCTTCCTCTCGGCCAACCAGCCTCTCTTAGTTTCTAGAGGAAATGGAGTTGAATAGCAAATTTGCACTCCTTAATAAAAAACAGGAAGCCAAGAGAAAGACCAGACTCAGCATTACCTCATGAACACATTAGGCATTTGCCGAGCATGTCAATCAGGCCCTATATATTTATATAGCTATCAAATATTACTAGAATATAGAAATATGTATACAGCGAATTAGCTACCATATTTCCAAATTCCTTTCAATCCGTCTTTTGATCACGAATCAAGTGATCATTAATTAAAAAAAGAAAACTAAACTAAACTAATGAACCTATTACAAGTGGGGTTACATTGTCATCATATTATACATATAAATCATTCCAATACGTAGAAATAAAAAAAGAAAAAGAGAGATTAGTAATTACTCATAGGAGGGGAACGTTGAAGAGGAATCAAAGTATGTGGGCGTGGAAGAATAGGATAGGCTGGCATCAGAGGTGAGTTAGAAACGCAACATTTCTCAAGGCACAGCATCAACAATTTGTAAAAAATGGCAATAACAAGAATAATCATAACGAGATACATTAAACCATGTAAAATAGTTGAACCTAGGCTACCAAAAATAGAACTAAAGCCAAAGGTCCAATCAAATCCATCTAAGGGACTTGATACTTTCCTGAGTTGGGTTTGAATTTCCTCAATATCATGTATATCTTGAGAAACTTCACCTGAAATGTCATCAATGTGAAAACAACAATGGGTCAAATTAAGAAGACCACATACACCACCCTCCTTCATTAACAAATAATCAAGGGCCATACGATTCTGAATTACTGCATCTCTAATCTGACGTTGCTCAGCAGAAAGAACTGCTAGAGCATGTGTAGTGTGATTAAACAAGTCATCAACTAAGTCTACAAAAAGGTACGACAGGTTCTCTCTTTGCACAGCACAAGTTAGGAAAACAGGTGTGAGTGTCCCTCTGTCTAGCGCTAGTAGTAGCACTACCTGGTGGTTACTCACAAACTGGGGGGTAATAAATTGATAGCTACAGAATCATTTCCAGCCAGGAAAAAAATTCTAAGAAAAGCTTAAGGGCAGTGTCTTTGAGGACCAAAGCCTTAGTTAACATTTCCTGTAATCACAAAGAAATTCTCTTGTTAAATGTTAAACCCAAACATCCAAAGGAAGCAGGGAAAAAAGATCCACATACTCACCCCACCAGATACCTTCTTTAACCACTTCGATGCGGGGGACGCGCTGAGCGCGTCCTCCGCATGGCTGCTGCTGTGCTGAGGACGCGCTGAGAGCGTCCTCACTTTGGGGTCAGCGTTCGGCCGAGTTCCGGCCGATCGCTGGCCCCCCCGGTGCGGGCTGACATCCTCGATGTCAGCCCAGCATCCGGAACCGCCACCGGTGAAATTAGGTGTCATCGCGGCAGCGCGATGACACCTAATTCAGGCGCCCCCCCCGCATGTGCAGAGGAGGCGCCTGAAAGGGAGGGGGGGAGGTCCTTCGGACCTCTCTCCCTCCCGATCGGCGGCGTTGCCCTGTTATATAACAGGTACACCAAGGTTCATGCACCTCCTTCTCCCGTCATGTGGAGGGTGTGGAGCAGGGATGTGCAGTCAGGGGTGGCAGGGCCTCCCCTGCCATTCCAGTAAAATAATGTGCTCATTGTGCTGTAATGACATGGATGCAGGGCCATCTTTAATATTGACTGGGCCCTGGGCAAATATTTTTTTTGGGCCCCCCCCTGGAATTTTGCTCTCCACTCCAACATCCAAAAAAAAAAGCCACACACATAGACTTGTCTCCTAAAATCACAACACAACAAACTTTTTTTAGAGTTGGGTTGTCTCGATGTCGGCCACTAGAGACCGGTTTAGTTACAGACGCGTTGGCCTCCGGCAAGCTCTTATCTGCTGTGATGCGCCCTGCACACCGTCACATCTTAATATGACTATGTGATGCTCTTCTAGATGGTCTGATATCCTAGGACAATGTTCGCCAGCTTCAGATCTCTAGATTAAAGGAAGAAACAGAGGATTTTTTAATAAATGAATAAAAATTATCCCCAATTGTTTATTCTTTTTATTTTCAGCAAACCATTTTTTTATTTTTTGGAAAATCTTTGTATTTTTTTTTTTTTTTTGTCTAAATTTTTGATTCCCAATTTTTTTAAAGACTTTTTTTTATTCTGTAACAGCTCGATCTCCTTTCTTAAACAGCTCTCTCTTCTGTCTTTCAAACACCAGTGGGTACCTAGGGTGGAATACTGTATCTGGAGTAGTGTCCTCCCCCCTTACCGTCTGGATTGGCATAGTCTTGAACCTGTCTTGCACCTGACCTGCGGTCAGGTGCGAGGCTGTAGCCAATTACAAGCTTCAGGCCAGTGGAAAAGTGCATTGTGGTCCATTGTGGTGCATTGTGGGCGAACACGCGGCGAACACGTGGAAATGTTCGTAGTTCGCGAACATGGTAATTCTTATCTTTTTAAGACGAATATCGGACTTATGTTTAGTAATCCTGTTTTTATTTTTTTGCGTAGTTTCTCCTACATATACCCAACCACAAGGGCATTTGATCAAATAAATTACATATTGGGGCCCTCGACGAAAAGTATCACCCGGAAAAAAAAAAAAGAAAAAGAGAAAAAAAATAAATAATAATAAATGGGGGTGGGGGCAATAATCAATATGCCTGCAGGATATCACATCAGGGAGGGGGGGAGAATATGTCATCGGGAGTCTCATACAAGTTAAGGGACTTCATAGTGGTACTCAAATATGCACGACTAACGCTGCTGTCAGACGAGCGTGTCATCCTGTGCTCCCTCTGTGTGGGCAGGATGAGCTCTGCAACTTTCCCCTTGTATCGTGGATCAAGAAGGGTTGCCAACCAGTAATGATCCCTCTCCTTGATAGCACTGCAGGCTGGGTAAGTATATTTCTGGGGGTCTCTGCCAGGCTGTTCATTTTAGAATACAAACGAGCAACACCATATGCGGGTAGCAAGATTCCACCAAATCGCTCTGCCTCAGAGGTTTTGACAGATATGGAGGAGCGACGAGAGCGATGTACAGTGTTATGTAGGTCAATGCGCATACCAGACGGAACATAAGGGTGAATAGTATGAGATGGACCAATAAGACCCAAAACACATTCACCAACATAAGTTCTAGGTATTACCAAATATGCCCATTTACCACATAACCAGTAAAAAGGGGGGTTAAGGGGCAAGGTAGCATAAGCATCAATATAATATGTTGCAACCATTATCATACTAGAGTATGTGCCATCTTCCACTTGCAAGGTCCAATCTTTTGGACTGTTGGAATCATGTAAGTTAAGTTTCCCAAAAGATGCTACATTCCACACAGTATTTTTAAACAAAACATGGGTAGCATTAATTTGGGATGCGTTAATAAATCCAAACATGAAATCAGCAGAGTTGGCGTTGCCAACACTTACAGGGAAAGGTTTATCCATCCATTGCCATAAACTTACACATTTATCTGGTATACCTGGGTTAGAACAAAGGGGGGAGGACACTAACTTAGAATGCCAAGGGGTGCTGAACCAGGAAGAAGAACTATTACCGTAAAGAAAGGAAACACGAAAAGTGGCTTGTAGATTCATTTCAGAATTATTAGGGACATACATATGATTCATTATAATCTGGCAAGGAGGTTCCTTTCTGTTAGGTTCTGGTGAAGGCATTCTACCAGTAATGTTAAATCTCATTCATATCACTGCAGTACCACAATGTTCCTGTAAGAGGGGAGCACGTATAAAAGTGGCACCTGGATTGTTAGTAGTTTTAGAGAAAGTAGGCAATGTAAACAAATCCTCATCAAAAAAGACTAAGATTCAAAGCAACTCCTTCATACGGTATACCATATTTAGAACTAGTCGGTTTGGCCATACATATCCAGCAGGACTTGTTGAAACCTGAAAGTTCATATATAGTCTGAGCAGCATATGCATAGTTATTAGGTCGATGCAAGTCTCTTTTCAAACGCATATTAAGAACTGGGGGACGAGCAAAGGAGATATTGTGGGGACCTACAATATCTTTCCAAAAACATCTGTGATAGTAGCAGGAACTACCAGTAAGTAGGATGAAATAAATCATAATGATTAAAAGCGAACCAACAAAAATAAAACAGTTCTTGGAAAAAGAGCAAAACATCTCGGTAGTAGTTCTAGCAATAGACACTGCAAGTGTAAAATCAGAGTTAATACAATATGTATTGCTTTGTGAAAAAGGAAAGTTCATCAAAAAAGAAACAGTTTGTGTAAATGAGGAAAAAAGTACTACTCTTCAGGTTGAATAGGACAGTTAATAGGCATAAAAAATAAATTGGGGGGGGGAAACAATTCTTCAGCTGGGAAACCAACCAACAGGTTAGCAGGGGCTTACAACTGCTGTGGCCCACACTCCAGATTCATCAGCGGGATACGTCACAGGAGGAGGTCATCTAGAAGCAGGGGTCAGCGATTCCACATCTGAGGTTGAGGTCACAGGTGGATCAGGAATGAAGTCATCAGGGATGAATGGCGCTTTCTTTATCCTTGATGCATGGATCCAGGAAGGTGATTCATCAGTCAGCACGGCAGTTCTGGTCACAGCAAGGACGGTAGTCGGTTCTCCATATGGTGGATCAATGGTTTTGTGACGATGCAGGGCCTTCACTAGCACTCGATCTCCTGGAACAAAACGGTGAGTAGGATCTGTGGAGAGAGGCGGAAAAGAGCAGGAGACCGTTCTATGGAAATCATGCAATGTTTTAAGCAATTGAGTAACATATGCTTCTCTAAATTCATCCAGATCACCTGGTAACATTACCAGGGGACCTTGCTTAGGAATCCATGGGGTAGGAAAGAAAGAATTTTGGCAACAGTTCTGGCATTTTCTCTTGCAGTAGGGAAGGCCATCTAGAAAACTTGTCAACTATTACCAGAAGGTATTTCAGGTTACCTTTTGCAGTGGGCATGTGTGTAAAATCAATTTGGAGTTCCTGGAATGGACCATTAGCTGGCAGTAGGTGTTGAGTTTTAATTTTTGGGCCCTGTGTATTATTTCTGGCACATATAAGGCAACGAGAAAGTTGGGAATTAATCATAGCCTTAAGATTACAAACAGAAAAATGCTTAGCCATTTCGCTGTATGTGAGTTTGGGAGATCTGTGGCCAGGACCGTGAAAAGAAAAAATAAAGATTGGCGCTGCTGCAGCAGGTAGGCCCACTCTCCCTCCTTTCTCATAAATTCTAACATCAGGCGGAATTTCTTGAGACTTCACAAGGCCTTCTGAGGCCCAATGATAAACATCAGCTTCAGTAGCACCTGCCTGGAGTTCTTTAAGCATCCATTTCTGGGGCAGCAGAAAAGGAGAAAGGTAGCAGGTGACAATTGGAGGGTGAGGAACAAGAGAAATGGTAGGAGATGAAAGAGCAGCAGCTTTAGATTTAGCGTCAGCAAATTGATTGCCACGAGAAACAAAAGAGTCAACAGGATCATGACCTTTGCATTTAACAACAGCAAGACGAGAAGGCAATAGAATAGCAGACAGGAGATCAGAAATCAGGTCAGAATAAGAAATAGGACGTCCATCAGCCGTAGTAAAACCACGGCGATGCCATAGTGCACCAAAATCATGCACAACACCAAATGCATAACGAGAGTCAGTATAAATGGTGACAGGCAGATCTTTAAAAAGTTTACATGCAGCTGTTAAAGCAAAGAGTTCCGCAGCTTGCGAAGAATTTGAAGGAATGGAAGCAGATTCATGCACAATGTCAGGCAATTCAACCACAGCATAACCAGTCAGATACTGTGAATCAGAAGGACGAGAACAGGAGCCATCAACAAAGATATGACGAATATCAGGACCTTCTAGAGGAGTGTCAGAAAGATCCGATCTAGGAGAGGTCGTTAGTTGAATGAGCGGAAGACAATCATGTAATTCACGAGGCTCCTCTTGGTCTTCGCGTAGACGCAGGAGAGCGTTTAGAACAACAGAAGGACCAAAAGTGACAGAAGAGTATTTGACAGATAAATTGGAGGTAGAAGTTAGTACAGTTTCATAACCAGACAGATGTTGGGAAGAAATGTGCTGGGTAGAAAAGTTACGAAGTACATGCAAGACATTGTGTTGTGTATGGAGAATCGTGTCAGTACCTAGGGTTAAGGACTGAACTGTTTCCACAGCCATGGCACAGGCAGCCAAGGAGCGGAGACAATTTGGCATTCCCTGAACAACAGGTGGCATGACTTTTGACAAAAATGCAGTTGGACGCAGCGCCTCCCCGTGGACCTGTGCAAGAACAGCCGCCATTGTGCGCCCATCCTCCCTACAGTAGAGGTGGAAAGGCAGTTTATAGTTCGGTAGCCCCAGTGCTGGTGCAGTAGCCAACAGTTCCTTTAACGTATCAAAGGCAGACACCATGTCCAGAGACCAAACAATTTGGTCCGGAGCTGTGCGCGCAGCAGACGCACGAAGAACAGAGTCATAATAGAAACAGTCTGGTATCCAGTGACGACAAAAATTCACCATCCCTAGAAAGGACAACATGTCTGTTTTGGAGGCAGGACGCTTGAGCTGGAGCAGGCTCTGAATGCGGGACGGTGAGAGGACACGAGATCCCTGAGTGAGAACGAAACCCAAATATTCAACAGAGGTGGAGCAAAATTGCATCTTTTTTCTGGACACCTTGTGGCCTTCTGAGTGTAGATGGTTGAGGAGAGCAACAGAGTCAGTGTGACATGCAGCTTGGCTGGGGCTACAAAGGATGAGGTCATCCACATACTGTAGTAAGGTGGAGCCTTCCGGCGGACTGCAACTCAACAGAGTCTCACGCAGTGCACGTGCAAAGGTCGCAGGACTGTCAATAAATCCCATAGGTAATAATGACCAACAAAACTGACTACCTTCAAACGTAAAGGCCAAAATGTGTTGTGTATCTGGATGTACTGGGACAGAAAAAAAGGCATTTTTTAGGTCTATGACTGTAAAATGTGTGGAGTCTGGGGGTATGGAGGTGAGAAGGGTTGGGAGGTCAGGTACAATTGGAGAAATAGGAATTATGATTTCATTGAGAGATCTGAAATCCTGAGTAAAGCGATATCCATCTCCTTTAGGCACAGGATTTACAGGAGTGTTGTACGAACTTACAATGGGACGCAGAATGCCAGTAGCAAGGAAGCGGTGAATGAATTCCGTATTCCTTCAACTTTAGCAGGTGACAAATTATATTGCTTGTGATAGACAAGAGTTGCAGATTCTTTTAATTTTGCCGAATATGGGGTGCAGGAGATTGAACCCACATCATATTCGTCAATTGCCCATACATCCGGATGTACACACAATTCGAGATCAGGTGCTGAAAGGAAAGCACAGTGAAGAGGAGAGAAGGAATGGGAGGAAGTGTTAGGTGGAGAGAGAGGAGGGGCTGTTGGGGGATGAAGTGTGCTGGGAGTAGCTTCAATAGAAAAGAATGGAGAATCCACATGTAAAGATCCAGATGGCATGCAGATAATAGACACGGCAAGCAAAGAAAGCAAATCTCTGCCTAACAAATTAACAGGACAGGTAGGGAGAACATGAAAAGAATGAAACACAGAGGCAGGAGAAGAATTTGAAGAAATAGCAATGGGTGGGGTGACAAACGTTTCTGTTAGGACTCCATTAATCCCCAAAGATGGCATCTCAGCAGGTTTAATTGACCACAAACACCACTCTATTGTAAGCGTCGAATTTGTAGCACCCGTATCCACAAGGAATGGGGTTTTATGATCCTCCAAATTAAGGATCACTAGGGGCAAATGGTCAACTGTTTCTGAAACCTGAACACATGAGATGGAGCATGCCTCTGGGCCACATCATGCATTTGATTGGTTTTGCCAATCAATCTTATGACGAGGTGGATCACAGGCATTGTTAGGAGAGGTAACAGCATTGCTTGTTGGAGATCTTGGCTGGGGGTTCATAGCAGTATTGCCAATGTTCCTGGGATTATGAGGGCATTCATTACGCCAGTGATTTGGATCACCACAAATGAAACAAGTACCTGGGGTACGTGTGGGGTGTTGAGGACGATAATAAGTCCGTTTAGGGCGAGGACCATTATTACCTGGGGGACCTGAAGGACTGTTAAAAACAGCTAACATATATTTAGAATGCTGCAGGTCAAAGCAACCTGCAGAATCTTTAACAAGGAGCCTATTATTAAGATCAATAGGTACCACTGTTGGCCAGTTATCAATAACCTGTTTAGCAATTCTCTGGGTATCATCTCTGAGATTACCCATGAGAGTTTGAGTGTAGAGGAGACCCATATCTCCATCTAATGTCATGCCGGCATCCTCCTTCCAGTTCTTATGGAACCGGTGGACGAATTCGGTGACAGATTCTTTGGCATTTTGTTTGCATGCAATGGCTGCGACCATAGAACGTCGAGCTCCATAATTACGAGTCCATTCATCACAAACTTCTGTCCACATATCATCAATCTGGACCGATGTTTGTAAAGGCAAATTTTGGGGTGTAATAGAGGCACCTATTAGAGGAACATGGGGGGGTTGAAGTGAGAGAACACGAGTCCACTCAAAATCAGTGTCATCAGCATATCCCATGACACCGTTAATCATCAACTTGTAATCTTCCTGAGTTAATTGCAATCCTCGTGTCGCCCGTTTAAGATATTGTGTTGTCGCAGTCGGGGAAATTCTGGGACTAGGAGAACCCTTAATTATAGAATTTAAGGTTCCTATATCAGGGGGCATAATAATGACATTATTTCCTGCAATTAAATAGGGCATATGATATCTAGCAGGGGGGTTGATAGTTTTGCCAGATTGGGTCCTAGTTATTATGTTCTGAAGTTGGGGTTCAAATTGGTCAATAAAAGATTGCATTTGGGGAGAGTATCCTACACGGTTGGGTTTGGAAGTGGATACAAATGAAGATGTACTGAATTTAGACTTAGGGGTTTTATTTTGCCAATCATATGTGCTAGTTTCATCTTGTTCTGTGTCAGATTCTGTTTCAACATGGGGTTTCCTACGATAGCACCTAAAACACCTATATTTTGTGTTAGGGCTTCGGGGGAAGGCAGAGGATTAGTAGTGGTTTCAATAGTTGTAATCACAGCTGCCAAAGTCTTAGGGTCAAGGCTGGGATAAAGGGAAGAGGGTTTGGGAGTAGGTTGTGAAAGGGCAGGAGGAGAGGAATTGTAAGGTGGGGGATTATCTATGGACCATGATACATCTTTAGGAGTTTTAGAAATGGGGTTATATGAAGAGGACAAGTGAATCCACACTTTACCACATTCCTTCATATATTTTCTATCCCAATTTGAGTCAGGTTGGAAATATGGGAAAGCTTTCTGGTCGCCAAGACATAAGCCTTTTATCATGGACATATAATAGGAAGAGAAGCTTCCTAAATTTGGGAATGGATCAAAAGAATGCATGGCTATAGTCCAGCCAGCGAGACAATCTATAAAGGGCGTGGTGAAATATCCGCCAGCAACACGTTGTATATAATCGGCGGGCGTTTCAGCAGGGCCATTTTGGGGCATTAACTTCTTATTGAAGTGCTTATCTAACTCGCTCGTTATTTTTGGATCTATATGGGAGGATTTTTTGGCACCCATATCGCAAAAAAAAGGCGCGGTGGAGGGGGGGAGGAGAAGGGCCAGCGCAATTAAAAGGGTGAGAGGGAAAGGGTCGCAAAAATGCGCAGTTTCCACTATTCTCACTGAGCCAAATCACAAAACAGCAATCTCCATTCTATTTAAAATCTTTTTAACTACACTATCAGGGAGAACACGCACAAATAGGAAATAACAAGTAGTCGGGTAAATAGGGACCCAATTCTCGGGGCGGGAAACTTAAAGGTATTAATCTTTTAAAATATAATACTCTTTACAACACAATTCAAATGTGAGTCACTAACAGCGGGGACATCCAACAATTGATCAAGGACACAAAGAGAAAGGATCACTATTCTTTACCCAGACGATTGTAAAAAATCCTATTTTTCATTCACCATCACTCAAACAATCAAATCATTCAAAAGAAACTCTTGCACTATCAAATCAAATAATGTGAGTTCGAAAATTTGAACAAGCAAGGTATCTATGATGAATACTAGTTTCAATAAATATTAATAAAATAAATATGTAACCCATACTCACCAAGACAAGTTGATTAGTTCAAATCCGCACTTCTGATACCAAATTGATATGTATTTTGCAAGCATCACAGGAATGGCCACGGTCCAGTGATGATGGAGATAGCTGCTTTGTCACCAGACCCAGTGATCATACAGGAAACAGAACTCGAGTGAGAATAATAGACCAGGACACAAGTGCTGTCTTGGGTGGTTCTTATTACTCTGGCGTAAATTTCATACATTCAGTAGTTTTGTCAAAAATAGGAGCGTCACAAATTCATGGATTACAAACCAATACGTCAGTAATATAGGAAACATGTTTTTTCTACTTTGGGCAGTACCTAGACTTACACAAACATTTCCTGTCCTTGCCTAGTAGGCACGACTACATTGACGTCACAGCTATATCCTGTTCTAGAAATAGGAATGTTCCATAGGATATATGAACAATAACCATGTGTATCCCTCCCTTCCTCTCGGCCAACCAGCCTCTCTTAGTTTCTAGAGGAAATGGAGTTGAATAGCAAATTTGCACTCCTTAATAAAAAACAGGAAGCCAAGAGAAAGACCAGACTCAGCATTACCTCATGAACACATTAGGCATTTGCCGAGCATGTCAATCAGGCCCTATATATTTATATAGCTATCAAATATTACTAGAATATAGAAATATGTATACAGTGAATTAGCTACCATATTTCCAAATTCCTTTCAGATAACATTGTCTTCCACGTGCTGGTATAGTGCTGGAATGGCCTTGCGTGAAAAGTAATGGCGTTTTGGAACCTGCCACTGTGGTACAGCGCATTCAGCAAATTCACGGAAGGGAGCAGAGTCCACCAGCTGGAAAGGCAGCAGCTGCAATGCGAGTAATTTTGCTAAGCTGACATTTAGACGCTGTGCTTGGGGATGGTTGGGACTATATTTTTTCCTTCGCTGCAGCAGCTGCGGCAACGTAATCTGACTGCGTAAATCTTCAGCTGATGGGGATACTGTCACATTGTGAAGGAGCTGGTACATCCATTACTGTAGCATCATCCCTGTCAGTGGAGGTTGTAGGCTATGACATGGCAGGACATACAGTGGGGGTAGAGACAGATGAGGAGGAGGAGGAGGACCTACGCAAAGTTTTGTGCCAAAAGGGATGTGTGGCAGGTGGTCATATGTCGCCTCAAGCATGTGGTACTCAAGCATCCGGTGTCTTTCCCACACTTCAGCCTCATCTGACATAGATTACAAATTCCAACAGTGCGGTCTGCTGCACATTTCTTAAAGAACTCCCAGACAGCAGAGTTCCTGCGTGTGTGCTTTGAGACAACAGCGCTCTGCACCTGAGCAGCTCTGACATCTGATGCCTTGGACTGGCTAGTGCTACGGTTGGTCATAGAGGATGTTGTGCCTCGTGTTTGCTGTGCCTCCTCCCCCTCCTCCTCCTCACTTGATTCCTCTGTTCGATCAGGGACCCAGGTGGAGTCAGTGACCTCATCATCATTGTCATCATAATCACCCCCTATCTCGTCATCACTGGAGCCAGCTTGGCAGCATGCTGCAGCTGCTGGGGCAACATGAGCGCCAGTTATTTGTGTGTCATCACTGGCACCCCCTTCCTCTAGGTTGATTATACTCCCTTCCTCAACCTCAGAGATTGAATCAGAACACTGTACTTGCTGCGCATCCTCAAGTAGCATGTCACTCTCATTGTAGTCAAACAATTCAGCTGACTCCTCCGTGTGTGATAGCGAGGCTACGGCAGGAGTAGCTGTGGACATGGAGGCTGCATTAGATGCTTTGGCAGCTGAGGTGGACTGTAAAGCACTAGAAGCCTGGCTGGCAGAGGACTCGGAGGATGAGGATGGCCTGGTTAGCCAATCCACCAAGTCCTCTGTATGTTGCTGCTGCTTAAGACGGCCAGCACCAGTTAGAAAGGACAAGCGTGCCCCTGCAGAGGATGCACCACGTCCACCACGACCAGAGACACAGCCTCACGATACAGGGGTTGCTTGCCCTCTTATCTGTGGCTGGAAGCGTCTGCCTGTCCTTTTTGTTCTTTCAGACATGGTGAGTGATATATAGATTAATATATACAGAACTCTGATTCAACTCTGGTATAAAGATTTAAATAACTCTGGTATAACTCAGTGAGACACTCTGATAGCTGGCAGCCAGTGACAAGAGACAGATCACCTTAATTTAAAAATGTTTTAAATAAATTAGTGAGCCCTAAAATACAGTGTGGTACTGTTTGTATGACGAGACACAAACCAACTTAATTCACAAGTGTTTTAAAGAAATTAGTGAGCCCCAAAATACAGCGTGGTACTGTTTGTGTGACGAGACACAGATCACCTTAATTCACAAGTGTTTTAAAGAAATTAGTGAGCCCCAAAATACAGCGTGGTACTGTATGTATGACGAGACACAGATCACCTTAATTCCCAAGTGTTTTAAAGAAATTAGTGAGCCCCAAAAAAAATTGCTGTCTGTGTGACGAGACACAGAAGATCACCTTAATTCCCAAGTGTTTTAAAGAAATTAGTGAGCCCCAAAAAACAGCGTGGTACTTTTTGTATGACGAGACACAGATCACCTTAATTCCCAAGTGTTTTAACCTCCCTGGCGGTATTCCCGAGTGTGACTCGGGGTTAAATTTCACTACCACAAACGGTAACCCCGAGCCACACGCAGGCTTGATATATACTCACCTCCTCCTGGCTCCCTCGCTGTCCCCGCAGTGTGATCGCAGCGAGCTGCTTCCTGGATGGCTCCCTGCGAGTCACATGATGCAGGGGGGCTGGACGCTGCAAATTTCATTCACAAAACACACTGAATACAAATGGAAAAGTTTATGAACGGCCACTAGGTGGCAGTACAGGATAAGAAATAGACCATACATTGTCTCACCCTTGTTCTCAGACAGATTTCAGTGTTTTTTGTTGTATTTTATTGAATATCATTTATTTGCATTATTTTGGATAATTATTTTTGGGATAATAAATTATTATGTCGTGTTTCAAACTTTATCGGACTCAGTGTATTTACTATTTTTTTTAAATTAATTAATTAATTTATTTATAAAGGATTTTACCAGTAAGGACTCTTGATTTCATGGATTTCAGTGCGTGATTCCTAATTATTACAGGCTAACTATGTACAAAAACACGTTTCCTTTAAAAAAAAATTGAGACGCTTTTAGACACAAAATTTTGAAAAAATTAGACCACCAGGGAGGTTAAAGAAATTAGTGAGCCCCAAAATACAGCGTGGTACTTTTTGTATGACGAGACACAGATCACCTTAATTCACAAGTGTTTTAAAGAAATTAGTGAGCCCCAAAATACAGCATGGTACTTTTTTGTATGACGAGACACAGATCACCTTAATTCCCAAGTGTTTTAAAGAAATTAGTGAGCCCCAAAAAATATTGCTGGCTGTGTGACGAGACACAGAAGATCACCTTAATTCCCAAGTGTTTTAAAGAAATTAGTGAGCCCCAAAATACAGCGTGGTACTTTTTGTATGACGAGACACAGATCACCTTAATTCCCAAGTGTTTTAAAGAAATTAGTGAGCCCAAAAAAAATTGCTGTCTGTGTGACGAGACACAGAAGATCACCTTAATTCACAAGTGTTTTAAAGAAATTAGTGAGCCCCAAAATACAGCGTGGTACTTTTTGTATGACGAGACACAGATCACCTTAATTCCCAAGTGTTTTAAAGAAATTAGTGAGCCCCAAAAAAAATTGCTGGCTGTGTGACGAGACACAGAAGATCACCTTAATTCCCAAGTGTTTTAAAGAAATTAGTGAGTGCCAAAATACAGTGTGGTACTTTTTGTATGACGAGACACAGATCACCTTAATTCACAAGTGTTTTAAAGAAATTAGTGAGCCCCAAAATACAGCGTGGTACTTTTTGTATGACGAGACACAGATCACCTTAATTCCCAAGTGTTTTAAAGAAATTAGTGAGCCCCAAAAAAAATTGCTGGCTGTGTGACGAGACACAGAAGATCACCTTAATTCCCAAGTGTTTTAAAGAAATTAGTGAGTGCCAAAATACAGTGTGGTACTTTTTGTATGACGAGACACAGATCACCTTAATTCACAAGTGTTTTAAAGAAATTAGTGAGCCCCAAAAAGATTTGCTGGCACAGTGACAAGACCCAGAAAATCACCTCAATTCACGAATATTTTAAATAAAGTTGTAAACCCCAAAAAAACTTGCTGGCACAGTGACAAAACACACATCACCTAAATTCAATGATATTTGGTATAAATGAGACCCAAAAAGACTTGCTGGCACAGTGACAAGACCCAGAAAATCACCTCAATTCACAAATGTTTTAAATATGTAAACCCAAAAAAAACTTGCTGGCACAGTGACAAGACACACATCACCTAAATTCCCTGATATTTGGTATAAATGAGACCCAAAACGACTTGCTGGCACAGTGTGACAAGACCCAGAAAATCACCTCAATACACAAATGTTTTAAATAAAGTTGTAAACCCCAAAAAAACTTGCTGGCACAGTGACAAGACACACATCACCTAAATTCCCTGATATTTGGTCGAAATGAGACCCCACCAGACCCCCCCAGTAGCGTGGCAGACCGGCAGTAACAACACACACAACTATCTGCTTTGAAATCTCCTCTGAAATGCGTGCAGAATCGGCGCGTTGAAACCTTATATAGTGTGCTGCGGGACTTAGCTCTGTGAGCCCATGATTGGGCAAAATTTGCCCAATCAGGACTCTGAGCGGTGATTGGCATAGTGTTCAACCAGTCTTGCACCAGACCTGTGGTCAGGTGCAAGGCTGTAGCCAATTACGAGCTTCAGGCAGTGGGAAAATGCATTGTGGTCCATTGTGGTCGAACATGCGGCGAACACCCGGAAATGTTCGGGGTTCACGATCTGCTCGAACAGGCTAAGTTCGGGTCGAACCCCGAACCGTCCGAACCCGAACAGCTCATCCCTACTGGTTACATAAATTGTCAACTGGCGGACAGTATGTATATTACATGGGTTTTACTCGGTATTAAAATAGGAAATATTGCTGTTTTATGTATTACTGAGATAAATCTCAAATGTGCTGGTTCCAAGTTGCATTTTCTGGTTTCAAGTTGCATTGGAGCAAAACTCAAAAGGTCTGTGCATGGTTTTGTTTATTTGTTAATTGTCTGCGTGTAGGCCAAGGTTTGAATAGGTGGTAATATGTTAGGCAGAGCTCGGCAAGAGCTAGGTTCTTGTTTTGTTTTTTTGTGTATATACTTGTCAGAACATAAAATAGAAGAGACTGCAATTTTTCCTGACGACTATTCAATAAAGGTTAAAGTCAGGAGAACAGGCAGGAGAAGTGAAAATTCTAGGTCAAAACAGCCAAACCAGAACAATTCTTCCATTTATCTCACTTTCCAAATCGGCTATTTGTTCTAGATTGTTCTCCTCTCCTGCCAATTCTCCTGAGTTTCACCTTTTAGTGAATTGACCTGTGTGTGTTTATTGGGTCCCAGCTCACAGTATGTATGTCTGTATGTAAAGAATCATGAGCTCCACACTTCAAAACATCAAAGCGCAGAGCCTGCGTGCTATATAAATATATGAGTGGTATGTTAATTAAATTTACATTTTCATTTACATAAAACCACTAGCAGGACCTGGTGTGTTTATGGAAATTGACTTTCCAATACCGACACAGTAAATATATTCAGAGTCTTCCCTCTATGTAGGTCACTGTAGCTGAGCTCTTCTTGACAGGCAGAGGGCTTCCTCGGCTGGCTAAAGGGCTCTTCTACATATATACAGTTGTGTTCAAAATTATTCAACCCCCACTGAAATTGAGTGTTTTGGCCAGTTTGACATTGATTTTGATCATTCAGTCATCTTGCTTACAATTAAATCAAAGAGGCACGTGTAGGTCAGACAAATATAACATAACATTTATAATGAAATAACCACAAATGTCTTTTCTGTGCTCACATCATTATCAGTTTTATTCAACCCCCAAGTGACATTCAATCTTAGTACTTATAACTGTAAAAGGATGTTGTACTAACAGCTTTTAAACGTGAAGCATAGCTTGACACAAGTGTCTTGCAGCGATCTACGGGTATCTTCGCCCATTCGTCATGGGCAAAAGCCTCCAGTTCAGTCACATTCTTAGGCTTGCGCACTACAACTGCTTTCTTTAAGTCCCACCAGAGGTTCTCAATCGGATTTAAGTCAGGTGACTGCGATGGCCACTCCAAAATGTTCCAGCCTTTAATCTGCAA
This sequence comes from Leptobrachium leishanense, assembly GCA_009667805.1. Classification (NCBI taxonomy): domain Eukaryota; kingdom Metazoa; phylum Chordata; class Amphibia; order Anura; family Megophryidae; genus Leptobrachium; species Leptobrachium leishanense. The sequence goes on along the minus strand of CM019063.1, from coordinate 419,415,436 downwards.
CCATGCTCTAGTGGACTTGGAGGTATGCTTGGGATCATTGTCCTGTTGAAAGGTCCAACGTCTCCCAAGCCTCAGGTTTGTGACAGACTGCATCACATTGTCATCCAATATCTCCTGGTACTGAAGAGAATTCATGGTACCTTGCACACGCTGAAGCTTCCCTGTACCTGCAGAAGCAAAACAGCCCCAAAGCATGATTGACCCCCCGCCATGCTTCACAGTAGGCAAGGTGTTCTTTTCTTCATAGGCCTTCTTCTTCCTCCTCCAAACATAGCGTTGATCCAGTTCTAATTTTGTTTCATCAGTCCACAGAACACTATCCCAAAACTTCTGTGGTTTGTCCACATGACTTTTGGCATACTGCGGTCGACTCTTCTTATTCTTTGGAGACAGCAAGGGGGTGCGCCTGGGAGTTCTGGCATGGAGCCTTCATTACGCAGTGTGCGCCGTATTGTCTGAGCTGAAACTTCAGTACCCACATCTGACAAATCTTTTCTCAGTTCCTCAGCAGTCACACGGGGACTTTTCTCCACTCTACGCTTCAGGTAGCGCACAGCAGTCGAAGTCAGCATCTTCTTTCTGCCACGACCAGGTAGCGTTTCAACAGTGCCCTTTGCCTTGAATTTGCAAATGATGCTTCCTATGGTCTCTCTTGGTATGTTTAACATCTTTGCAATCTTCTTATAGCCATTGCCCTTCCTGTGAAGAGTAATCACCTCTTCTCTTGTCTTCCTCGACCATTCTCTTGACTTCACCATGTTTGTAACCACACCAGTAAATGTCTAGAAGGAGCTGAGTATCACAGTCATTTTAAAGCTGCCTAATTGGTGCTTATTATGCTTTATTGCTGCTCCGTGACATCCACAGGTGTTTTCAATACCTGATTGAAAACACTTGAATGAACCTCTGTTCTTCAGAGTGGTAGTCTTTAAGGGGTTGAATAATTGTGTCAATGAAGAATTCACAAAAGAAACATTTACTACTGTATTACAAAACCAATTGATGTAATTTTAGTTGCATATGGTTCTTTAAAACGTCCTTGTAGGATTTCATTCGGAATACAATTACAAATGTACACTAAATTCCATAAAACCCTTTACAGCATTGGGGGTTGAATAATTTTGAACACAACTGTATATTATACAGGTATCTTGGGCTCTATGGTTCCATAAAGGAAAAATTGATCCCTCAGCTTTTCAAATCATTTGAACACATTGACTTCTATGTCTGATGTGTTGAAATTTCAGGTCCACGTTCTAGAGCCCATTTACTAACAAATTTATTTTGCAATAAATGAAATTCCTTTGCATTGCTTTAGGAATAGACCACATTGATTATACTCAATATCAGGGCACCAGCAGGTGCTTTCGTTGATTGAGTATACTCGATCTTGGTAGAGAATGGGCCAAAGTCTAGTATATTAAAATTTGCTGTTGCCCCATGCTGGGTTGAGCTGTGAAAAATTTGTTCCAAGATCAGCATAACCATAGTTTTACGATGAAAACACAAAATAATAGATTCCCTGACCAGGGGCATTTAAGGAAACACATTTGATTGGTAATAAAACTAGAGCAACTGCATAAAGAAGTAGTGCTGTGATAGTGTCCTGTGACAAAAGGTCAAAACATACATGCAGGGCTCAAAACTGTTGAATCACTGAGTGCAGTATTCCAAGTGAAAGGAGTATCAATGCTGGGCTGTATTCCAACTCAGGTGTAGACTTTACCAGAGCACTTGTAATCTGAGCAACTCTATAGACCAGGGGTCCCCAACCCTGGTCTTCAGGGCCCAGTAACAGCCCAGGTTTCCAGATATCTGAAGCACAGCACGGGTGACATGATTTGCTGCTCAGTGATTGCAGGATTCAGTCTGCATTTCCCCAATGTAATCCTTAATATCTGGCCTGTTAGGGGGCCCTGAGGAACACAGTTGGGAACCACTGCTATAGACAATAATGGCTCTGGGAAGTTCACTCCAGGGTTGGATTAGTGCCCCATGTGTTTTGTATCAGATAACTTATTTGTTCAATGAACTATGAGATGTATGGATACTACATATCCTCACTTTCTTGTGACATTGTCACTCTGTGATGATGATAGCTGTTCTCAGACTAATCAATTTACTCTGGATATCTATCGGGCTATATATAGCATTGTAAGGTTAAATTACCTGTATACTCATCGGTGTAGATTCCGAGTCAGTGTAAACTTGACCAGAGCTAATGTATAATTACCAGAGTCATTGAAGTCTATGGAGTCTGTTAATTTACAACCTACACTCATAAAGCATAGTTCATTGTGGCTTCGGGAATGGTGTCGGGAGCAAGGATTTGGCTTTGTGTCCCATGATAGTGTCACGTTCTGTGCTGGCAAATCTGTCTTCCTGCCCTCTGTATTTGTAATATATGTTTTTTCCCTTGTGTTTCTGTTGCCGCCAATTCCTGGGTGGCCTCCCAGGGGTTAATTGGTGTTCTGTGTGCTGCTCACCTGTTGACCCTTGCCTTGATTCCCCTGCCTATATTAGAGCAATGTACCTATAGTACATTGCTGGGTCATTTTTCTTTGCCTGGTCTCCTTGCCACTTGTGTCCTGAGAGCTCCTTGCTGTGTTCCTGATATCCTCCGTTCGTTCATCCTTGTTCAGTTTTTGCCTCTATTATTTCTGTTCCATTTTATGTCAGTTCCTTCTGTGTATTTAGTTCTGTCTATTGCTGTATTTTGTTTTGCTGTTTATGTTCCATTCAGATTCCCCGGTTACTGATTTTGGCTTGGCTGACTTCCCTTCTGGTTCTGATTCCTGTATCCTATATGACGTACTCTCTCTGGTTATGACCTTTGGCTTTCCTCTATATGACTACTCTATATAGTATATTCCTTGTCTGTACCGTTTCCAGGAAACCCTGTCATCTGTATACAACAAAAGACTCTGTACGGCTTCAAGGTAATACTTTCCTTTAGATTAGATCCGGCTATCCTAAAGACCGGTCTTTCAGTGCAGGGAATCTTTGGTATTGCCGTACAGAGGTCTTTAGTTAACCCTGTGTTGCTTTCACCTGCCCTTGCAGTTTACAGTGTCTCTGCATATAGGGGCTTCTCTCAGGAACCTTGACCTCACCTTCCTGCGAGTTATATTCATAGGGATATATATACAGACCGACCACTTCCAAGGATCGGAGGGCAAGTATAGGGTGGTGCGTGCCTGGTGGTACTGCCACCGTGACATAATGACCCAGCCTTTACATAAGCCCGCAGAGATGTGTACCGTGTTGGAAACCTTATTGCACATGTTTGAGGAATTTGTGGTTCACCTCAAAGGGTTACTGAGCCTGTGTCTAGACTCTTGCAATCAGGTCTCATTTGAGAGCAGGGTTCGTGGTCCGCTTTCTCCTGATGAAAAGAACAGAAGATGTGAGTACAATCTCTGTTTTTATTGTGCCAGTTCGTTGCACTTTTTGTCTGGCTGTCCCCTCAAGCCGGTGCGTCCTGGGGCTGGAGTGCCGGTGCGTCCTGGTGCTGGAGTGCCGGTGCGTCCTGGTGCTGGAGTGCCGGTGCGTCCTGGTGCTGGAGTGCCGGTGCGTCCTGGGGCTGGAGTGCCGGTGCGTCCTGGGGCTGGAGTGCCGGTGCGTCCTGGGGCTGGAGTGCCGGTGCGTCCTGGTGCTGGAGTGCTGGTGCGTCTCAAGACTTGTGGTGAGTCTGTGCGCCCTGATACTGGCCGAGTGCCAACTGTGCCCATGTCCCACAGTAAGGCCGCTAAAGCTAGACCACGCATGAGATCCACTGGCGCCAGTTACAGCTGGGAATCAGAGGGTGCCAGACCACGTAGGGGGTCTGATGGTACCAGACCCTGCCGGGAGTCAGATGGCACCAGACCCCACTTTGAGTTCAGACCTCCTGAGAAATCCAGGTCTGAGAAAGAGGCACTTGAGTCTATGAAGGATGAATCCTTTCTGGCCACAAGGCCAGAGGATGAAGTACCCATGGAGGTTATGTCGCTCCGGGCATCGATAATAAACCTCAGACTTATGTGAATACCTCTGATGGCTGTAGGGTTTTAAAGACACAACTGGCTGGTTCTGAGCAGCGACTGGCAGCCAAAAGACAGTCCCTATGTATTGTTACTGGTTGTATTACATGTAGAGCCGCAACCCCAGTGCCCATTGTTGAGAAGCCAGTCCTGTTTCCGTCTGGCAATGAGAAGCCAGTCCTGTTTCCGTCTGGCAATGAGAAGCCAGTCCTGTTTCCGTCTGGCAATGCGCAGCCAGTCCTGTCTCCGTCTGGCAATGCGCAGCCAGTCCTGTCTCCGTCTGGCAATGCGCAGCCAGTCCTGTCTCCGTCTGGCAATGCGCAGCCAGTCCTGTCTCGGTCTGGCAATGCGCAGCCAGTCCTGTCTCGGTCTGGCAATGCGCAGCCAGTCCTGTCTCGGTCTGGCAATGCGCAGCCAGTCCTGTCTCGGTCTGGCAATGCGCAGCCAGTCCTGTCTCGGTCTGGCAATGCGCAGCCAGTCCTGTCTCGGTCTGGCAATGCGCAGCAGTCCTGTCTCGGTCTGGCAATGCGCAGCCAGTCCTGTCTCGGTCTGGCAATGCGCAGCCAGTCCTGTCTCCGTCTGGCAATGCGCAGCCAGTCCAGCCTGGCAATGTGCTGCCAATGTTGCCTGCTCCTGGCACGAAGCCAGCGGTGCTGCCTGATCCTGGCATGTTGCCAGCGGTAACAGTAGTGATGTCTGGTAAACTGCCAGTCAAATCAGTCCCAAGCTGTGTGTCAGCGGTAACCCTCCCAAGCTGTGTGTCAGCGGTAACCCTCCCAAGCTGTGTGTCAGCGGTACCCCTCCCAAGCTGTGTGCCAGCGGTGCCAGTCCCAAGCTGTGTGCCAGTCCCAAGCTGTGTGCCAGTCCCAAGCTGTGTGCCAGCGGTGCCAGTCCCGAGCTGTGTGCCAGAGTCAAGCCGTGTGTCAGCAGTACCAGAGCTACATTGCAACACCACTGTACCCATGCCCCACAGAGAGTCCGAGGTTTCCAACCCTCGTGGTAAGGCACAGGTAGGCGAGCCTACTCCCACTGTTGCCATGTCGTGCGGGGTGGTCACCAGTTCTAGACCTCGTTCTAGGAGAAGACATGTAAAGGTGTCTAACCCTGGTCCAGCTGGTTCTATGCCCGGTCTGACTTATGCCGAGGTCCCCCTACCCGTCATGTCCCTGAGGGCTATGTGCAGTCGCCCTCTGGACTGGTGTTCGGAGGACCACTGGGTTGCCCTTCAAAGGAACCCTCATAGACGGGGGCGTCTTGTGGAGGAGGATGACGACTCTGAGTGGGACCTCAGGGGACTTTGGTGACTGGTGTTCGTGGTCTGGTTTCCTGATTCTGTCTGTCATGTTTTTTGTTTTGGGTGCCCTGGGGTCACCGTGGAGGAGGGGATACTGTCACGTTCTGTGCTGGCAATCTGTCTTCCTGCCTCTGTATTTGTAATATATGTTTTTTCCCTTGTGTTTCTGTTGCTGCCAATTCCTGGGTGGCCTCCCAGGGGTTAATTGGTGTTCTGTGTGCTGCTCACCTGTTGACCCTTGCCTTGATTCCCCTGCCTATATTAGAGCAATGTACCTATAGTACATTGCTGGGTCATTTTTCTATGCCTGGTCTCCTTGCCACTTGTGTCCTGAGAGCTCCTTGCTGTGTTCCTGATATCCTCCGTTTGTTCATCTTGTTCAGTTTTTGCCTCTATTATTTCTGTTCCATTTTATGTCAGTTCCTTCTGTGTATTTAGTTCTGTCTATTGCTGTATTTTGTTTTGCTGTTTATGTTCCATTCAGATTCCCCGGTTACTGATTTTGGCTTGGCTGACTTCCTTCTGGTTCTGATTCCTGTATCCTATATGACGTACTCTCTCTGGTTATGACCTTTGGCTTTCCTCTATATGACTACTCTATATAGTATATTCCTTGTCTGTACCGTTTCCAGGAAACCCTGTCATCTGTATACAACAAAAGACTCTGTACGGCTTCAAGGTAATACTTTCCTTTAGATTAGATCCGGCTATCCTAAAGACCGGTCTTTCAGTGCAGGGAATCTTTGGTATTGCCGTACAGAGGTCTTTAGTTTACCCTGTGTTGCTTTCACCTGCCCTTGCAGTTTACAGTGTCTCTGCATATAGGGGCTTCTCTCAGGAACCTTGACCTCACCTTCCTGCGAGTTATATTCATAGGGATATATATACAGACCGACCACTTCCAAGGATCGGAGGGCAAGTATAGGGTGGTGCGTGCCTGGTGGTACTGCCACCGTGACAGATAGCTCTAATTGGAGCAGAAAGGAACTGTATAAAAAAGATGGTTTGCATCTTACTCATAGGGGAACATATGTTGAGAAGTGAGAACTTCAGTGAGAAGTTCAAAGGTTTCACAAAGAAATATTTAAACTAGGAGGGGGGGACAAAAGGGTAAAAAACAATCTGCCTGATTGTCCCCCAAAACTAAATCGGAGGGTGCAAGCAACATGCGGGGAAAAAAATGACAAGCTCAGAGTCGTGTCTATAAATGCTCGCAGTTTAGTCAATAAAATCAATGAACTGGAGGCAATGATGGCAGCTGAAAAAGTAGATTTAGTGGCGGTTACTGAGACATGGTTCAGTGAGAAAACTAACTGGGACATAACAATACCGGGGTACTCTTTATATAGAAAAGACAGAGAAGGTAGGAAAGGAGGAGGAGTGGCCCTGTATGTGAAAAACAACATAAAACGAACCAAATAAAAGTGAGCGAGGTGAACATAGAGTCAGTTTGGTTACGCTAACATTTGGCAATCATACAGTAGCTCGTGTAGGTGTGATCTATAGACCCCCTGGACAAGTAGAAGAGCTAGATAATCTGCTGTTTGAGGAAATAGCCAAAATGGTAATGAAGGGGGAAGTTATTATCATGGGGGACTTTAATCTTCCTAATGTGAACTGGAAAACCAAAACAGCTGGGTGCACCAGGAGTACAAATATTCTAAACTCCCTACTGGGATTATCTCTAACACAAGTAGTTGAGGAGCCGACCCGTAAAGAGGCCATATTGGATTTAATACTCACAAATGGAGGTTTGGTATCGGACGTTGTTGTAGGTAAAAATTTGGGATCTAGTGATCACCAGTCAGTATGGTTTAATATAAGAACAGGGATGGAGCCGCACCACACAAAAACAAAAGTTTTAGACTTTAAAAAAACAGATTTTTCTAAAATGAGATTTTGTGTGAAGGAGTCATTATCAGACTGGAGGAGTTTAAAAGGAGTCCAGGAGAAATGGGATTATTTAAAGGAAGCATTATTGAAGGCCACAGGCAATTGCATTCGGCTTGTTAGCAAAAACAAAAAAGGGAAGAAACCACTGTGGTACTCTGCAGAAGTGGCCAAAATAGTGAAGAACAAAAAGACGACATTCAATAATTATACAAAAAACTCAGAGTGAAGAAGATAGGCAAACCTATAAGATTAGGCAGAAAGAGGCAAAGCAATTTATAAGAGCTTCCAAAGCACACGCAGAAGAGAAAATAGCTCAGTCAGTAAAAAAGGGGGACAAAACATTTTTTAGATACATAAACGAGAAAAGAAAAGTAAAACAAGGATTAGTTAGATTAAAAACAAAGGAAGGAAGGTATGTAGAAGAGGATAAAAGTCTCGCTGACTGCCTCAATGAATATTTTTGTTCAGTCTTTGCAGAAGAAAAGGAAGGAAAGGGACCTCAGTTAGGAGGAAACACTAACGAGACATTTACATATCAGTTTACAGAGGAGGAGGTTCTACAACAGCTGTCTAAAGTAAAGACAAATAAGTCAATGGGGCCTGATGGGATCCACCCTAAATTATTAAAAGAGCTCAGTGATGTAATAGCAAAACCGTTAACAGATTTATTTAACCAATCCTTGCTAAAGGGAGTCGTCCCAGAAGACTGGAAATTAGCAAATGTTGTGCCCATTTACAAGAAGGGTAGTAGGGAGGAATCGGGGAACTATAGGCCAGTTAGTCTTACGTCAGTAGTGGGGAAATTAATGGAAACCATGTTAAAGGAAAGGATTGTTGAACATCTAAAAACACATAGATTACAGGATCAGAAACAACATGGGTTTACCTCAGGGAGATCATGCCAAACTAATCTTATTGATTTTTTTGATTGGGTAACAAAAATAATAGACACAGGTGGTGCAGTAGACATTGCTTATTTAGATTTCAGTAAGGCTTTTGATACTGTTCCGCATAGAAGGCTTATCAATAAATTGCAATCTTTGAGCTTGGATTCCAATATTGCTGAATGGATTAGGCAGTGGCTGAGTGACAGGCAACAGAGGGTTGTGGTAAATGGAGTTTATTCGGCGCAAGGTCTTGTTACCAGTGGGGTACCTCAGGGGTCAGTACTTGGACCCATTCTCTTTAATATTTTTATTAGTGATATTGCAGAAGGTATTAATGGAAAGTATGTCTTTTTGCTGATGACACAAGGATTTGCAACAGGGTTGACATTCCTGGAGGGATCAGCCAAATGACAAATGATTTAGGTAAACTAAAAAAATAGTCGGAGCTGTGGCAATTGAGTTTTAATGTGGATAAGTGCAAGATAATGCACCTGGGACGTAAAAACCCAAGGGCTGAATATAGAATATTTGATACAGTCCTAACCTCATCATCTGAGGAAAGGGATTTAGGGGTTATTATTTCAGAGGATCTAAGGGTAAGTAGTCAATGTAATAGAGCAGCAGGAAATGCTAGCAGAATGCTTGGTTGTGTAGGGAGAGGTATTAGCAGTAGGAAAAGGGAAGTGCTCATGCCACTGTACAGAGCACTGCTGAGACCTCACTTGGAGTACTGTGTGCAGTACTGGAGACCGTATCTCCAGAAGGATATAGACATCTTAGAGAGAGTTCAGAGAAGGGCTACTAAAATGGTGTACTAAAGTGGCTTGAAGGAGAAAAGTTACCAGGAAAGGCTTAATGATCTTAACATGTACAGCTTGGAAAAAAGACGAGACAGAGGAGATATGATAGAAACATTTAAATACGTAAAGGGAATCCACAAGGTAGAGGAAGGGAGTATATTTAAATGGAAACAAAGTAGCAAAACAAGAGGACATAGTCTTAGATTAGAGGGGCAAAGGTTTAAAAGTAACATCAGGAAGCATTATTTTACTGAGAGGGTGGTGGATACATGGAACAGCCTTCCAGTTGAAGTGGTTGAGGCCAAAACAGTAATTGAATTTAAGCAAGCATGGGATAGGCATAAGGCTATCCTAAACAAAAGATAAATCCAGGTTAAGTATCCATGTAATTGGGCAGACTAGATAGGCCGAAAGGTTCTTATCTGCCGAAATTTTTCTATGTTTCTAAGTTTATGAGGGCAATAATGACAAGCAGCAGCATACGTGGCCTGCCTTAGGTTGAGTCCCAGCTCATAAGATTTTAGCTTGATGGTATCTTTTACAGAGAAGGCAATACCAAAAACAACGTAATAATATATATATTATATAATATATAGTTAATAATTAATAACAAATGATCCTTTTGAGTAACATTACTTTAATACCCACTCACCAATGATTGTGTGTGGATTAGCAGTGATGCACTTAGCATGGAAACTACACTATATTGCCAAAAGTATTCGCTCACCTGCCTTGACTCACATATGAACTTAAGTGACATTCCATTCCTAATCCATAGGGTTCAATATGACGTCGGTCCACCCTTTGCAGCTATAACAGCTTCAACTCTTCTGGGAAGGCTGTCCACAAGGTTTAGGAGTGTGTTTATGGGAATTTTTGACCATTCTTCCAGAAGCGCATTTGTGATGTCACACACTGATGGTGGACGAGAAGGCCTGACTCTCAGTTTCCGCTCTAATTCATCCCAAAGGTTTCTATCGGGTTGATGTCAGGACTCTGTGCAGGCCAGTCAAGTTCATCCACACCAGACTCTGTTATCCATGTCTTTATGGACTTTGCTTTGTGCACTGGTGCACAGGCATGTTGGAAGAGGAAGGGGCCAGCTCCAAACTGTTCCCACAAAATTGGGAGCATGGAATTGTCCAAAATGTCTTGGTATGCTGAAGCATTCAGAGTTCCTTTCATTGTAACTAAGGGGCCAAGGCCAGCTCCTGAAAAACAACCCCACACCATAATCCCCCTCCACCAAACTTTACACTTGGCACAATGCAGTCAGACAAGTACCGTTCTCCTGGCAACCGCCAAACCCAGACTCGTCCATCAGATTGCCAGATGGAGAAGCACGATTCGTCACTCTGGGGGAACGTGTCTCCACTGCTCTAGAGTCCAGTGCCGGCGTGCTTTACACCACTACATCCGACGCTTTGCATTGCACTTGATGATGTATGGCTTGGATGCAGCTGCTCGGCCATGGAAACCCATTCCATGAAGCTCTCTGCGCACTGTCCTTGAGCTAATCTGAAGGCCACATGAAGTTTGGAGGTCTGTAGCGATTGACTCTGCAGAAAGTTGGTGACCTCTTCGCACTAAGCGCCTCAGCATCTGCTGACCCCGCTCCGTCAGTTTACGTGGCCTACCACTTTCTGGCTAAGTTGCTGTCGTTCCCAAACACTTCACCGTTCTTATAATACAGCTGACAGTTGACTGAAGGAATATTTAGGAGCGAGGAAATTTCACGACTGGATTTGTTGCACAGGTGGCATCCTATCACAGTTCCACGCTGGAATTCAATGAGCTCCTGAGAGCGACCCATTCTTTCACAAATGTTTGTAAAAACAGTCTGCATGACTAGGTGCTTGATTTTATATACCTGTGGCCATGGAAGTGATTGGAACAACTGATTCTGATTATTTGGAGAGCGAATACTTTTGGCAATATAGTGTATGTACATTCTTAACTTTCATCCTCAGGACTGACCTATTCATGATTTGTAATTCTTCTCTGTGTAGTTTGTAGTGCTTGCTTTCTTTGCCTGAAACGCATGTTTCCCATTAGCATGTCATTGCCCGCCAAACGGGGTCTCTTTTTTCATCTAACATTTTCATGTGGTGAAAGTAAAAATGACCCCATCATTACTTTTCAACGGTATCCCATGAGAACGATGCCACCCTTAAGTTGCATACAATGAAGTTGTATAAAGAAAATTGAAGCATTAAAAATCACATACTAAAAGAGCAGGTTTAAAAAATAGTTTTTCAAAGCAGCTGTAACCATGAGCGTGGTCTGATTTTGAAGCAAGTATCTTGGAATAAAAATAAAAATAAATCATATGGACAAATTGGTGCAAGTATCGACGAATTACACTGGGGTATGAGAAAAGTAATACTGTTGACGCGAGTATGGTCCCAATTTGATACCGCTTGCCTCGCATCAAGAAATTGCTGGTGCAGAAATGATGCAAGTGTAAAAAATTACTCGCTGTAAACAGTTTTCAAATGCAAAGACATGATGTTATGAGATGATTTTAATAGTTGGTTAAGAAATATATAATCCTACACATTGTGAGAAATGGAGAGGGGAGAATCCCCCAGATGGGCTCATTATTAAACTCTCCACACCAATTTTCTTACCACTGTTTTATATCTAGATTGTTACATCTCACTTTCCATCCTACAGCATGTCATCTCCTCTTTTCTACTGATTGCCCTGCAAGTTCCTGCGTGAAACAGGTTGGCACCGGCCCAATGATGATTGACTTGTGTGTGACTCACATACGTGCAGCCAATCAGATGCCTCTCCATGCAAAAGCATTGAGATTCAATGCAGACTCCTCGATAAATTACATTAGTGCTCATTGTAGCAGATCTCTGTATCTAAAATGGTGATATCTGCTATAGTCAGCTTCCTCCGCTACTCCAATCGCTGAACCTCTCACTTAGTATCGCCTTTATGCCCAGACGTCAGGCCAAAGTTTGATGTCGGGTAATGCAGCTTCACCTCAAGAACCAATTGAGATATGGAAAAGCCTGGCAACAAGATTGGCTTTTGTTAGGAGGAGTGCACACATTTTTATATCAAACCTCACCACAGTTCAAGTCCCAGGAGAAAATCCCATCAAAAATAACAAACAACTCACAGGACAAGATCTTCACACTCCAAGAGAACAATAGTACAATATTCAGATTTTGCAGTATCTGATTGATAAGTCACGCAAGGGAGTGATTATCACATTAACCTAATACTAAACAGAAAATACAAAAAATAGCTGGTGCCAGGTAACCTGTATATTCCATATTAGGAAACCTGTACAATAAAATAAAGTTTTCATAAATGTAACTGGGTGCATACAGTCTCAGAAGATAACCCCTTTGTAAGTCCAGTCCTGATGAAACTGGAACCCCAAAATCGATCACACTAATTTACATATTAACCTAAATTAGAATCTACTCCCTCCCGTCCCCTGGACAGCCGTCAGGGCAGAGAGGTGACCTGTGCTTTGCAGGTCTGTGACAGTACACAAGGAAAGCTTAAAGCAGGGGGTAGTGCCACTCATGACATCAATACCATTTAAATGATGATTGAACAGCTAGAATTCAATAAAAAAAACTGTTTTTTTGTATCTGATGCATCCCTAAAACATTTTATATTCTGTGAAATGTCAGGGAGGCCTGTTCTAAGGGGCAGTTGGAGCAATGTCACATCCGTAATTGCTGTAAATAACAACAACTCCTTTTATATAGGCAGTTTTACAGGCTGCTGATACCCCCTCCCCCCCTTGACTATGGCTAATTTGTATATTTTCCTTACATAACATTTAACCAACAGTCCTGTAGTTTAGAACAACTGCACATATCACAGTGTTTGGACATTTTTGAAAACTGTCTAATGTGTGGCCCATTTAGGCATGCTCAGTCTGTTGCTGGAAGGGATTTGTGACATCACCAATTCACTTTTCAGTACCTATAATCCCCAAAAAACCTAGCATTTTCACAGAACTACAGCATTGCACAAAGTTTTCAGGAAGGGCAAACTAACAGAAACCCAAATGCCTGGAAGCGTAAGGCAGATAATTTGCTGAATTCTGGTTCATGAACCACTCACTGTATAACCTATTATTTGCAGAATTGGATGAACCTTATGGTTTATGCAATGTGTTACATTTTATCAAGCACTTGCTATAAACATGTACTGCTGGAGATAAACCTTGCAGTTAAAGGGATACTCTGGAATTATACAGGAGGGGGGAAGCCAGAGGGGTTCAACATTAACCCCTCTTGACCCCCTCTAATTTTAACCATTTAACCAGTGTAGAAACTCACTTTCTGTCCAGCACTGGACTGGACATGTCATGCAGCCAACTTCCTGTAAACTGCAACAGTCACATGACCCGGGTAAGTGTCCAGCTAGTCCAATGTCTCTCACCGGCTGGGTGGAGTAGAGGTAACATCACTGGAGAGAGACTGTGGAGATACAGGTTCGATCCCAGCAAGAGCACCTCTCCAGTAAGTGTCCTTGAGCAAGCAACCTAACGGTACATACTCGCCACCCAGGACATACTTGAAAACGAGAGAAATCTCAATGTATCCTTTCTGGTAAAGTTATGTGCCGATTAGCTACATTTTACTCTTTACTGTACAGGGGCATACCATGTCTTATCGCTACTTGGGGTGGAAAGGCCGGCATGCCACCTGTAATATGTCGGAAACCACTAAAATGGCCACTGGCAATCACAGGACATCACTGTACATGCGTGGTAAGGTCACCATTGCAAATGCGCACTGAGTTACATGTGGCAACGTCACATTGCATGGGTGTGCATCAAGTGCCTACGCTGCCCTCTTTGGGGCAAGTGGGAAGTGGAAATTTTAGTGATGAAGGTGGAGTCAGTCTGTAAACTGTACCAGCTGCATATTAAATTCTATTAAATTGCTAGGATCTTAGAAAAAGTTGATATTTAATGCAAATCAACATCATCAATGTACAGTATATACATTTTTCACAGAAATATGTGCATTTATGTAAATACCTAAATGGGTAAGTTCTGCATTAATTTGAGATCACAGGCTAAAAGAGATTAAGATGTGCTCAAACAACCGCAAAGTAGAAACATAGAAACATAGAAAATGTCGGCAGATAAGAACCTTTCGGCCCATCTAGTCTGCCCAATTACATGGATACTTAACCTGGATTTATCTTTTGTTTAGGATAGCCTTATGCCTATCCCATGCTTGCTTAAATTCAATCACTGTTTTGGCCTCTACCACTTCTACTGGAAGGCTGTTCCATGTATCCACCACCCTCTCAGTAAAATAATGCTTCCTGATGTTACTTTTAAACCTTTGCCCCTCTAATCTAAGACTATGTCCTCTTGTTTTGCTACTTTGTTTCCGTTTAAATATACTCCCTTCCTCTACCTTGTGGATTCCCTTTACGTATTTAAATGTTTCTATCATATCTCCTCTGTCTCGTCTTTTTTCCAAGCTGTACATGTTAAGATCATTAAGCCTTTCCTGGTAACTTTTCTCCTTCAAGCCGTACACCATTTTAGTAGCCCTTCTCTGAACTCTCTCTAAGATGTCTATATCCTTCTGGAGATACGGTCTCCAGTACTGCACACAGTACTCCAAGAGAGGTCTCACCAGTGCTCTGTACAGTGGCATGAGCACTTCCCTTTTCCTACTGCTAATACCTCTCCCTACACAACCAAGCATTCTGCTAGCATTTCCTGCTGCTCTATTACATTGACTACTTACCCTTAGATCCTCTGAAATAATAACCCCTAAATCCCAACCCTTAGATGTTGAGGTTAGGACTGTATCAAATATTCTATATTCAGCCCTTGGGTTTTTACGTCCCAGGTGCATTATCTTTCACTTATCCACATTAAAACTCAATTGCCACAGCTCCGACCATTTTTTTAGTTTACCTAAATCATTTGGCTGATCCCTCCAGGGACGTCAACCCTGTTGCAAATCTTTGTGTCATCAGCAAAAATACATACTTTTCCATTAATACCTTCTGCAATATCACTAATAAAAATATTAAAGAGAATGGGTCCAAGTACTGACCCCTGAGGTACCCCACTGGTAACAAGACCTTGCGCCGAATAAACTCCATTTACCACAACCCTCTGTTGCCTGTCACTCAGCCACTGCCTAATCCATTCAACAATATTGGAAACCAAGCTCAAAGATTGCAATTTATTGATAAGCCTTCTATGCTGAACAGTATCAAAAGCCTTACTGAAATCTAAATAAGCAATGTCTACTGCACCACCTGTGTCTATTATTTTTGTTACCCAATCAAAAAAAATCAATCAGATTAGTTTGGCATGATCTCCCTGAGGTAAACCCATGTTGTTTCTGATCCTGTAATCTATGTGTTTTTAGATGTTCAACAATCCTTTTCTTTAACATGGTTTCCATTAATTTCCCCACTACTGATGTAAGAAGTAGGGTGTCTGGTGTCCATCGCATGAACCGTCATTAAGGGTCAAACTGTTCAACTTTGACCCTTTGCAAGAAAATCCTTCTTTACATCAACAAAGGAGCATAAACCAAACAAGGATCAAGAAATCGCCAAACAATGCATTTAGTCTGTCCCACCAGCATTTCTTTAAGGGAAGAAACTATGAAGTGCTAAGGAGAAAGCCCTTTGTTACTTCCTCTCTATTCCGCACAGTCCAAAGATCGCCCCAGAAGTTTCGGTTAGGTGGGTTTATAGGCACTGGTAGGACTGAAAGAGGAGGACCCCACAAGTCGTATAACAGTATAGCAACAAGTAAGTTTTATTTTTCGGTGTAGGACAGGTCAACTGGAAGAGAATATAAGGTGCATTGCTTTCTTGTTAAAAGAAACAACAAAAAGAAAGACCTGATTTATGCTGTAACTTCACCAGTGCCTGGTGAGCTTTAACCTTCTATACAAAGGTACTAGAGAGCTCTCTGTAAATCTGATGAAAAACTGCTACATCTAGCAATGAATTAGCACTTGTATTATTGTCTATTGCCTATTGTTGGACACTTAAAAATGGTCTACGCATTAAAAAGAAATGACATTATTTGTAACCTTGCTGTACCTCTATTGGTGTTAAACAACTTTAAAATGTCAACCCACAGAGCATTGCTAGCTATTTACAGCTGTCACAGCTAACATTGAAATCGTGCTATGATAGGATGTAACTGCTATGGCAGCAAGTAATATTCTTTTTTCTCCAATTACACAGTTACAAGTGGAACAAGTGCACCTGGTCTAACTATTCCTATCTTTTTTTTATCACTGGTGGTGAGAAAAAATTGAACGAACGGAGTTGAAAAAAGTGTTCATATTAGTTCTTGCCGCTCTAATTCTCTAATGGCGTTCTAATGGCAATAATGGGAAATCGAATTTCATGGAATTATATTTGCACATTTTATATTTTACACACCTGAGTATTTTTATTTTTTTATATATATACGATCCTTGTCTTACCATTATTTATGTTTTGATAAAACAACCTCTAAGGCTGATGTCAGATGAACACAGTCTAAGCGCACTCTGCGTGCGTGCATAACGGATGGACGTACTGACGGAAGATACTGTACTGGACTGCACGGTCTGTTTTTTACAGATGTAGGAAAAAAAAGGGAAATATGGGAAACAAAATTAATTAAAATTGAAAGACAGGTACAGTCAGCCAGACAAAAAAAAACTTCTGAGCGTCAACGTGATGGACATCGCAAATGTGGTGCGTCTGACGTCGCGTCATCACGCACACAGGTCACTACGCGGACGCGGCGCACTCTGGGAGTCCGTCGTAGCGCTTTTACATCGAGGCCTAAATGGCGTCCGTTGCCACCTACGTGGTGCGTGCGCAGTTCGGTGCGCATGTACTTCGTGTGTTGGTCTCTATTGATCACAGATCAATGCTACGACGGACGTTAAACTGTGCGGCGACACAGACGTGATGACTGCGTTCGTCTGACGGTAGCCTAAAGGCAAATAATTACACATTTCAGTTATCCTTACTTGGGGGGGGGGTACATTTAATTACATCTGGGTATAAACCATTAAGAGCCATAAGTATGCTATTTCTGAATAATCAGATTGCATTTTTTTTATTTTATAAAAACAAATTATATGGGGTCTTGTAACACAGCCCTAAAAAATTCTTTATGAATAAGGCTAATGTCAGACGACGCAGTGATCATGTCTGTGTTGCCACACAGTTTAACGTCCGTCATAGCATAGAATCATGAGCAATAGAGACCCACACACGAAGAGCGTCCGCACCGAACTGCGCATGCACAACGTACGTCGCAAACGGATGCAAGTTAGGCATGAACGTAAAACCACTACCACGGACGCGCAGAGTGTGCCACGTCCGCGTAGCATTCCGTGTGAGTGATGACATGTCAGGCGCAGCGCATTTGCGTCGTCCAACACCTTGACGCACAAAATGGCTTTTCATATCCTTTTCAATTTTTAGCATTTTTCATATTAATTTTATTTCCCATAGTTCCCCTTTTTTTTCTACATCCGGCAAAAAAAACGGATCGTGTGGTGTCTACAGTATCTTCCGTCAGTACGTCTGTCCGTTATGCTTGCACGCACTCAGAGTGTGCTCAGACTGCGTTCGTCTGATATTAGCTTTAGAAACTTTCTACAAAAAATTTGTGTTTGACCTGTCAGTGATGTAATTTTGTTTTTTTGTTGTTGTTTCCTTAAAGCTGACCCTCAATTATCCTCAAGGCTGGCTGACCCTTATAATAAATGTAGTCTATGAACATTCATAGTGCTCTCACTCCATAGAACGGACCCTAAAAATGACAGGACTGGCAGGCAAAAATGTAAAATCCGATAAATTAGGCAAACCAAACATTTCTCCTTTTCTGCATAGGGGCAGGTGGTGCGTCGCTCTAAAGGATTGTTCCTTCTTCTACCACCTGCTTTGTTCAATGAAAAATCACAGCTGCACAAAAAAGATGTTCATCCATGCTAAAACCCTGTGGAATGTCTCATTTATTAAAAAAAAATAAAAAAAATGAATTGACCGTAGAAAGGTCTATGATGTAAAATCTTAAATCGTTTGAGATTTGCCTCCTCTCTTTCTCGCCTCCAAGTGCATTGATAATTAAGAGAATTTTGTTTTTTTACTTTGAAAAGAATATACATGAGGATCCGAACTTAGTGTTCATGGCTTCATGGAAAAATTGAATAATTGATCCTATACAAGTTTTCAGCAGTATCTATTTTCTCATAATATACCTTCACTCAGTCCAACATATGGCTGATATTTATGACAATTTACTAGCATTAGGGATTTATTCAAACCCATGGATATCAAATTACTCCCATTAAGCACATCAAACAAATTAACTTAAAGGCACGGAACATGTATAAAACATCTGCATATGGTAAAAGAATAAAGCTGCCTTTGCTGCATAAACAAATACAAACGATTCCCCATCAGTGGCACATTCATAGGCGGCAATCAGTGGTATATTTAGGTTTTGTGCTGCCCTAGGCCTGACTAAACTCGTGCACCCCCCTAAATTAAATTGGACACACTCCTTCCTTTCAAGGCCGCACCTCCTGTTTAAACAGCAAGACACTTTCTGGTTTTAAAGTTGGCTGTTGCTATAATGTAGTGGCCATCATCCACTTAGTGCAGTACAGGCTGCATGGAGAGGCCTGCCAACAAGTTTAGGAAACTTTTGGGTCCCCTCCAAATTTACAGATGACTTCTGTATTATACATAATAATACACAGAGAGGACACAATACAGGGAGTCTGGGATTTACCAATATGTCTGCATTACACATTATACACATAGAGGACACAATACAAGGAGTCTTGGATTTACATATGTCTGTGTTACACAATACAGAGAGTCTAGGATTCACTTTCGTCTGTGTTACACATATTAACCTCCCTGGCGGTATTCCCGAGTGTGACTCTGGGTTAAATTTCCCTACCGTGAACGGTAACCCCGAGTCACACTCAGGCTGGATGTTTACTCACCTCCTCCTGGCTCCCTCGCTGTCCCCCGCAGTGTGATCGCGGCGAGCTGCTTCCTGGAAGGCTCCCTGCGAATCACATGGTGCAGGGTGAGCGGGAACCATCAGCAAACTTATAAACAATTCATAAAATACTGTAATCCAAAGTGCAATGTTTATGAACGGCCACTGGGTGGGACTACAGGATAAGAAATAGACCATACATCCTCTTACCCTTACTGTCTTCAGACAGATTTCAGTGTTTTTTGTTTTTTATTTTATTGAGTATCATTTATTTGCATTATTTTGGATAATTATTTTTGGGATAATAAATTATTATTTTGTGTTTCAAACTTTATCAGACTCAGTGTATTTACTATTTTTTTATTTATTTATTTATTTATAAAGCATTTTACCAGTAAGAACTCTTGATTGCACGGATTTCAGTGCGTAATTCCTAATTATTACAGGCTAACTATGTACAAAAACACCTTTACTTTAAAAAAAAATTGAGACGCTTTTAGACACGAAATTTTAAAAAAATTAGACCGCCAGGGAGGTTAAGTAAAACCACAAAAAACAACTAGAATAGTAAAAGGTATGATCGCATAACTCATTGGCAGAGACACGCACACACATATGGAGAAGTCCCTATAAACATCTACACACCCGAATATGGAGGAGGGTCTAAAGACATCCAGTAACAACCTACAGAGGATTCCTTAAAGACGACCCAAACCCACTATATGGAGGAGCCCCTAAAAAGAGGGAGATTAGGGCAAAACAAGGAAGAGAGATTTGCTGCCAAAATTGGGGCTGCCCTTAGTATATAGGATACATAAAGTTTAACTAAAACTGAATAACAAGCACCACACTGATATCACCAAAATCATTTTATTTTAAATTTAGTTGAAAAATAAAAAGGAATGATTAAATCAGGACTACATGACATGTATTGTGGACAGTATATATGGAGAGAGGCAGTATGGTGACAGTATATATGGATGGAAGCAGTATGGTGACAGTATATATGGAGGAAAGCAGTATGGTGACAGTATATATGGTGTGTGTGATGTGTGTTAGTCACTCAGCTCAAACATTAAAGGAGGCACCTCTTATCAGTACAGGATGCTGCAGAATGCCTGTCAGGTGGCATCATCTGGTGGCAGTGTAATGGCTGGGCATGCTGGGAGGGGCTGGAGGTCAGCAGTAACTCTGGGGTCCCTGCTTCCCGAGTCCACAGCCTGTCATTGCTGTGCGCGAGCAGTCGGCTCCTCCCTGGCTGATGTCAGCTGACAGGGGCGTGGTGTCAGGCAGTGATTGCTGCTCATCGAAGGCAGCCTGCCCTCAATGAGCCCTAGCAGTGCTGCAGAGCCGGTGAGAAGCTTTGTCTCTCCCCTAGCAGCTTTACAATCGTTGGGCAAGTAGTGCAGTATGCCAGCAGCCAGTGAAGGCCTGGCTGCTGCTTGCTTTTATAGCAGAGGCGTAACTAGAACCCTCAGGGCCCCGATGCAAGAATCTATGAAGGGCCCCCCGCCATTCTCTCTGTGCGAGAGAATTTAGCATTTTTACTAAACTTTTTGCAAAAATACCTGTATACAGGTCTCCTGCACTATCGCCTAGTATCCCTATTATATATCGATTAGCTGCGGAATTTAATGCTATGGTAATATTAATATAATAAGATACTAGGCGATAGGTTATAGTATTATTAGGTTTTGTAACCAGCAGTTTTTGGATAGTGCAGGAGACATGTATACAGCTATTTTTTGCAC
Organism: Leptobrachium leishanense; assembly: GCA_009667805.1. NCBI lineage: Eukaryota > Metazoa > Chordata > Amphibia > Anura > Megophryidae > Leptobrachium > Leptobrachium leishanense. Next base: position 419,394,789 of record CM019063.1, on the reverse strand, counting down.
TCTTAAGATGGCCATACAATTTGGAAGTATTTTTAAAGAACGGGTTATGGATCCGCATATAGATTTCTTTTGTGTTATGTTACCTCATCTAGTGTGTCACCCCTCTCCTCTTAGATTGTAAGCTCTTGAGCAGGGTCCTTCCTCATTCTGTTCAGTGTGTGTAACATGTATGTATATTTGTTATTCTGTCTCTCCCATTGTACAGCGCTAAGGAATTTGTTGGCGCTTTATAAATGCTTGTAACTGTAACTGTTATAAGGTGGAGTATTAATTAAGATCTAGTTTAATAGCCCTCTCCCTCTTATTTTATAACCCTTTTTTTAAAGAAGTTTTTTCATTAATGGAGTTGACCAGACCCTGCAATGAGACACCAGGAGGTGTCAGACTCATGATGGATAGCCAGACAAAAGATAACAAGGCCACTGCTGCCTATTAACCCTTAAGGACGAATGACAGAACTGTTCTCTCATAAATGCATTGACTTTAAAGACCCTAGGTCCTTAAAGGGTTAACAATCCACTGCTGAATTCCTCTGCTTCGGCCAGACTGACACACAGTAGCTGCTGTTTTTGCCACCTCACTGGAAACTGCAGCCCTAGGCCTAGGCCAAGATACAGCACTGGCGGCAATTAGGTATGTACCAATATAGTACAGGTACTTCATTCTCAATCTGCCCACTCCTAGCATTATTTGATTATAAAATAATTTTAAGATCAAAGAATACAAAATAGTTTTTTTTATTTTAGGAGATGATTTGTTATTATCATTTATACAGTTTCCAGCGAGCTTTACAATATAAAATAAAGAATTAAAATAATTACCAGAAAACCAACTTTACAAAACAGATACAATAGGTGTATAGGGCTCTGTGACATCATAATAAATATAACAGATTTGTTGCATACATATGCAGTATGAGTACAAATTAAACATCCCTTTTTTTCTTATCCAACTTAATTTTTCTTTACTCTCATACCTTTATTTTCTTCTGTTATATATTACTATATCGGGAATTTTTTTTTCCATTATTTATTTCTACTTATTTGTGATAAAATCTGCTTTCTTTACTTAGCAAAACCTCATAAAATGAAATAAAATTAATAATACCGTTTTAAAAAAGCATTAATAATGACAGTTCTATTAAAATGAGCCATTTAATCTTTTATGAGTTCCTGGAACACCTGACTCGTTATGCCTATGGTTTGATGCAATTTCTGCAACTTCTGGAGTCCCAGATTCTAATAACAAGTTCTATATTCAGATCATTCTTTGGATAATCTATACAAAAGCAAATCCAAGATACATTCTCAGAAATCGAATCAGCCCTATAAAAAGTAAAATCACGTAGAAATGAAGGTAGAGAATTTTAAACCAAAGTAAATGAATTTAAAATTATGTTTTGACCTAAAATTTACGATTCTCCACCAATTTACCGCTTAGTGAATAAGCCTTCATTTCCTAGGCTGAATGATTATATAAACATGCAAATAACTGGGGAATAATGATGTGGCAGTGGAAAAAGTGTATCCTGGTGCCTCCCACATGCTGTCTTCTTCTCCCAGGACAATCAGGAATAAGCCTAGACACGCAGACGCAGAGATTAAGCAGGGTACTCAGATTGTGCTTTATTTTTTTTCCTCGCTCTCTTCTTCCCCACCTCATATTATAAAGATGCATAGAAAAGAACAGCCTATTGTGTTACAGCTCCTTGCCTGCAAAAAGGGACGCTGGGCCATCCAAGCAAAAAGTGCGAGAATGGAGAGCACTAATCACTGATACAGCAGACAAATACGATTACCAGCTCGGAGTCCTGAGTCAGAAAGTCTCATAGACTTTAAGATGTTAATCCTCAATCTAATCCTTCCTTTGGCGTGTAGGAATAGTGCAGCCACAAGAGTTGTTTTGTTATTTATATTGGCGTTTAATAAAACTCAGCTAGCGCTCAATGGACTGCCCACTCTCCAATGATAATTAATTCCCCATTGCGGTGACCCGATTGTGCTGAGATAGAGCAGTGGGCCAGTCGTGGCGCTTCGATCCCCCTTTGTGCTCTTACACGGCTCTCGTGCTCCGACAGCTATGGAAACCGGTTCTTTTGATGTCATTCAAGGAGTTTTCCTTGGGCATCTTCTAAACTTCAAGGACGCCTTTCTTTTCATGGCCCCTCTGAAAAGCTGTGCTGGCTTGGCCACCTCTGTTGAATTTAATGATTTGGCTGAAAGCCTTTTGGGGTTTGAGGAAAGGATCGAAAAGGGAGGGAGGGTATGGGGCTTTCCCAAGTTGGCTGACCCACACCTCCAAATAAACACATAATAGTTGGAAAAAAATGTAGATATATAGCCGCATTGCTCTGAACCTCATTTGATGGAGCATTTCTTGGTTGGGAGAAAACCAAGCTAAAATCAGGCCTACAGGAGTGGTGCAAGAGTGAGATTTTGAGCTTGATCTCAAATTGTTGATCATCGGAATCTCTAACGTAAAGGCTTAAAGTACATGGAGTTAGTTTTTTTTAATGTAGATTAAAAACAAGCTGATTATACCAAGGGAATGAGGTTTATTTTCCGGTGTTTGAAGTGTATGGTGTTTATTACCTCCTGATCCCAGCAGTGGGAGGAAATCTGTACCCATGGGGTATGTATGACCAGGGAGACTCAACACTTGTACAAATTAACCAAACTGTCTGAAATGTTGAATGATTTGTATAAAAAGTTTTCATGTCATCCATCACGTTTTGGCTGTTGGAAAAGCATTTGGTAAGAGTGTTGTTTCATCTTGAAAGAGCAGGTAGGGATGCACATTGTTAATTGATTGCTAACCAGAATTTACAGATCAACGATGGCAGCTTGGCTGACACCTTGTGATGAAAATAAATATTGCCAGGCTCGAGGGGAGTCCCGGCAGAACATTATGCAATGATCATTTGAGATCGACTTGGTTAGGAGCTGCAGTGCCACATTCATAAGCATGTAGAGTGACTATACGGACATGAGCAATGCTGTGATCAAAGGATTGGTGATGGACAATGTAGTGGGATTAGGGTAATAGGTAGGGGGTCACGGAGCACATTTGGGTTGAAGTTACCTTTGAATGGGTTGATCGAGATGTATGAGGGTGACTTTGTGCTAGGAGTTGTTTAAGGTTGTAGGGACTTGTGATAGCATGGTCTTTAAGTAAAGAAAGCATAGGATTGGAGTGGACCACCCTGGCTGACAATGACAGGAGTCACAACCCACAGTCCCTTGTATAAATACTGAGAAGCACAGCCGGAACATGTATAATTCATTGGTGGTGCTGCCGAAGTGACTAATGCTCCTACAAAATACTTTGGTCATATAATGTTGCCAAAGCCGAAAAAACATGGAACTATTCAGATAGGTTTTTAGAAATGTCCGGCAGATTCTAGTCCCTTGAAGGAAGGTTCCCTCAACCCAGAGTTGTTTTTTTTAGGCTAGGGTCAGACGAACGCATTTTTCACGTCTACCGTCAAAAAGTGCATCCATGCGTCCGGACGCACTTTTTCACGGAAGACGTGATATCGGTCATACGGTGCGCAATTATGGTCATGATTTTTGACGGAGCTAGAAAAAAAAGAGAGAAATCTGAGTAACCAAAGTTTGCGACTCTGGACGTTATGTAGGCCGGACATGGTGCAGCGTCTGACGTCTCCAAATCACGCACACAAGCCGCTATGCCGACGCAGCGCACTCTGTGCGTCAGTACTAGCGGTTCTCAAAAAAATGCGTTTGTTTGCCGCTTGCGTTGCGCAGCCCGAACTTTCGTGCGGCCGTACTTCGTATATTGGCCGTCATTTGCTGCTACTACGGCCGTAATAAAATGCGGCTGAACGCATGTTCGCACTGCGTTCGTCAGATCCCAGCCTTAACCATATCAGCACTATAAAAAAAATCGTGTGTTGCTCGTTCTCAGGGTCCTCACAAACCATGATTTTATTATATAAACCCTACTTAGGCTTACATATATAAAAGAATACTTCTTGCTTCTATGACACCACTAGTGACACAATGATTACATAACAGTTTTTATGTATGTAAAATAGTGTCACTATGAGGTTTGGAAACATATTAATGTTGACTTTATTAACTAAGCCCTAAGGACCTACTAATACTACCAACGCTTACGCCACTGATTATTAAAATGTGGTGTACAGGCCACGAACAATATATAAAGGAATAGCTTCTGTTAAAGTTTGATATATGGTGATTCTGATAGACAAATGGTTATGCACAATGGGAGTTATCCAAAAATCGCTGTTGTTTAGGCTTGTTGCAACCACATAAACGTTGTCAATCGAGAGATTGAAATTAATGGATGAAACTTCTACCGTTCTTTTTCTTTACTGGATCACAAAAATTTATCCTGTTTGCAACATCACTAAACAGCTACAGTTCGAGAATAACCCCTTATGCTTATGATAATAAAACACGTGCACTTCCATGGAAAAAACCCAAAAACCTTGAAGTGACCTGAGGCAATTAACTGGGTTAATTTGCAGTTTAGAGAGCAGCTTGTAGGACTCAGACTCTGGTAGGATGATTTAAAGTAACACATATCACTTCTTTCATGTTGGTGTTTTTTTATAGACCAGTGAATTTCACAATCAATATCCTTGCTCATGGGAAACAATTATGAGAAGAGGCATGTGTTTGTAAAGGCAACAAATGAGGATACTGTGTTTCTGCACACTGTCTCCCACAAGTCACAGAAGACCATCCTGAATCTAACTAACAACATTATAGAATGAACCATATGGTCCCGGTGGCTTGCACTGCCTACGTTTGTCCCCCTGGACAAAGGACGGATTGAGAGTTGGAGAAGAAGAAAAAAAACACAACAACTTTCCGGCTGATGAAGCTGTTGTCTGGATGCGATGATCCCAAATCTCAGGGCTTTATTCCAGGCTCCGACTGGGACGTGATATGTCATATCATTAGCATCTTTCATATTTACAAGGGTAGTAGGGGCTGGCGGGCTTTACAAAAAAGTGAAAGGAAGAAGGGGCATATGCTAAAATGGATTTAGCATTTGAAAAGGAGAAAAGAGATTGGATAAATACACTTAAACGAGGATTTAGTTTTACTCCTGTTGAGCTCTAATGGATTGTTGATTAAGATTTTAAGGGACTATACAGAGGTGTTGGCACTAATTCAAATGAGGCAATTCAATGCAATTAAATTTTTAATTATATTCCGAGATTATTGCTTGTTGGGGGATCACTAAGATTTCATTGAATTTTGCTCATAAAAAAATTAGAACCCATGCAGGGGAAACAAGAAAACGCAATGCAAAAGGGGACAATGGAAGTCTAATGATGTATAGTATTGTTATATATATATATATATATATACACACACACACACACACACCCCAGCAGACAATTTAGAATATGTCCCGCGCAAAATATATTGCATGGCACAGGGGCAACCAAGTACCATACAAGGACATTTCTGTATGGGGGAAAAAAATTAATTTGTGTATATCGGAGTAATATGTTTGAAATCCAGTCACACGGCAAAAGAAAAAAAAAAGGAAGTATTTCTTAAAGGTACTATCAATGTTTGGCCACATAAAGCCTTGTTGTTCTTCTTTATCAGAATTTATTTGACAGATCAAGAATTTATATAGCGTTGGATAACATTTGCTTTAATTAAAATCTAAATTTTATTTACAAATTTATACACTAAATTTTATATTTTTATACTTAACTTTAAATACATTTATAATGTAAATAAAAATAAGCATAGTTAACTTTAAATATATATATATATATATATATATATATACTGTATATCTCTATCTTATGCATACACTTCCACCTACTACAATGTAAGCTCAAGATCCTCTACATCTCTTTCTAAAGTTTCTAATTCTGTTCACTTACAGGTCTTTTCACTAAAAGGTGAAACTCAGGAGACCTGGCAGGAGAAGAGCACAATCTAAACCAAATTGATGATTTGGAAAGTGAGATAAATGGGAGAATTGTTCTGGTTTGGCTATTTGGAGCTAGAATTTTCACTTTTGAGTGTCACCTTTAGTGAATAGCCCTGTTAAAGTTTATTTTCCCAGTTTTTTTATTGTAAAATTCTGCAGTAACCTTTGGTACCATCATAAATGAATATAATGCTAATAATAACATGAACTGTTTAACACTTTAGATACGATTGTCCTATACCATGTTCAAATGTGAATCTTTATTATATTTCATAAAGAATTTCCTAATCACCCATGTTATCAAAGTGCTTAAACAATTATTTTAAATAAAAGATTATCAGGTCTATTCAAAGAAAGGAGAAACTCAGGAGAATGACTGGAGAATTTAAAATTTTAGGTCAATATAGGCAAACCAGAAAAATTATCCCATTTATCTCACTTTCCAAATCGGCTATTTGGTCTAGATTGTTCTCTTCTCCTGCCAGTTCTCCTGGTTTTCACATTTCTCTGAATAACCCTGTAAGTCAACAAAAAGCTCTACTGCCGCCTGGTGAAAACATCACTGTATTGACTTCTGTAGATTCATCACTTTATTTACAGTTTTTATTCTATTCAACAAACATACACAAAGTAAATAAGTTCTGGAACATTAAGTTATTAGACACTTGGGTTGCCAAGTTAGACAATAGGGATTAGACAGTAAAAACAGGCTGCCGACTCATTTGACAGCAAGATCTGATAAACAAGTGGCTCATGGTTATGTACCATACATAGATTCACTCGGAGATGAAACTGAATTTCCTTGAAAAAAAATCCTGTTTGGCTGCCATCCCTAAAAATGGTAATTGTAGAATATTGATGTAATATTGATAGCAACTGTGCTGGATTTCTCCAAATCCATCCTTGATATGGAAAGAGGCAAGGTGTTAGCTTATGTCTTGGTCTTTGATGTCTGCGGTTATAGAGCCTGCAATAAAAAATAAAAATCACAATATTATATAAAACAAATAAGCTTTTGAACTGTGTGGATGTACATTTAGGCCAATGCTACACAGATCCAGAGGAGAACACAACGTTATTATTTACTAATGGAATCTCAGCATCTTCCCTATTAACATACTTCAATACAGAATGCACCTGTAAATGTGTAACATAATGACTATTTCCTACATATTTATTTTATGTTAATCTGTATATTTGTGTTTTTTTAATATCTTGCATTGTATTACTTTGTATTTCTGTAACTGTAACATTTTAATGTTCTTGAACCCAGGACATACTTGAAAACGAGAGAAATCTCAATGTATCCTTCCTGGTAAAATCCTTTATAAATAAATAAATAAATAAATCTTCAAAGAGGTCAGTGTTTGCCTGATTAAAGAGCAACAAACACAATCATTTAAATTCCTGCTTTTTCCACGAGTTTCCGTTCTTCACAAAATGTCGGGTATTTGACTGAAGCCTAATATATATATAATTTTACCAGGAAGGATACATTGAGATTTCGCTTATTTTCAAGTATGTCATGGGTTCATGAACATTGAAATTTTTACAGTCGTTACAGAAATATATAAATATAATGCTATGTTCCAACAGCAACATTCAAAAACTATCCTCATTAAGGCAAAAACAGCTCGGTGCCTGGCCGAAAAGCAAAAATACATATAACCAAAAGAGTATTAAAAAAAGAAAATGTATTAAATCATTTAAAACAGAGTATATCGACGTTTTGGCTCTCACAGGAGCCATTATCAACCTTTATAAAGGCTCCTGGAGATCTGAAACGTCAGTCTAGTTTTTAAATGATTGAATACATATTCTTTTTTTAATACTCGAGTGCGGCCACGCTTTTGGAGGTGTGTGTAGGTGTTATATATATAGATATATATATAATGTTTATTATTGCAGAAGCCGCTTGCACATCATAGCAATTCAATGAATTACATCCCAGAGCTCCTGTGCCACATTCCCCATAAGCAGCAAGGAATTCTGGGTAGGATATGCAAATGACCTCTGTGTCACTTTTATGCATCCTGGATCTGTTATTACACAGATCCCTAAAATCAATGCTATGGCACACTGTGGCTTTGTACCAGAGATAAGGTTTATGCAACTGGTCAAAACCACTCCTAGGACAGTGCTGTTTCAGGTTTGTTGAACCCTCATCAGCAGGAGCTAGGCATGACCAGTATGTATTTCTATGATTTTACATTACTGTTCAACCCAGAAAAACCTCCACAAAATGTAGTTTTCAATCCCAACTTTGAATACACTACAAGCTTTGGAGTGTGCTATAAGCAGGGATGTTTTCTGACGTTACTCAGAAACGGGACTTCCGCCTGGCCAGGCAGGGAATTCCCTATGGAGATACAGGGGTCTTTGGACACCCGTATCTCTGGACCCATAGAAGTTAGAAGGGGTCATGTGACATTGGTGTCATTGGAAGGACCAGAGCATGACGTTCCCAATGATACCAAACATGACCAGTTTTTACGTAAACTTAAATAAATTTTATTTTCTTTCTAATGCAGCATTATTGTTCACTTTTCAATTATAAAACTGCACTGTGGTGCTCTGCGATACACTCATACACACCGCACACTGCTGTGAGGTTTATTGTTGTGGAGTTTAGTGACATACACACCACACGAGTGTGAGTTTTGGTGGGAATAGTTTGAGGAGGGGGGGGGGGGGCTCGGCAGCTTTCATGCGTGGACCCAGGCAACAAAGTTGTGGCCTGGCCCTGGCTCTATTCCTTGCCTGCAGCCTGGCATGCACCTTCCATTCATTGGCTGCTCGCTACCTGGCACTTTATGGTGAATACCCCCGCAAAGCACTGGTTATAAATATTTGAAGATATATACACAATTTTTACATTCTGTAAAATACAGAACGATTGTTAATTATACTTTCCAAGAATATGTACCTTAACATAAGTGAACTCAACTGACAGAACATTATTAAATAAAACCCACTCTATTCCTGGGTATCAGAGGGTCTTCAGAGAGACTTTGTGTGCTTGGCAATCTCTAGAGAAAAAAAAAAAACTACTAAATTAACATTTCAGTACAAATACATTTTTATGAATTATGAAAAGCAATTCTCCTGTTATTGTTTTGTTAGTATTTTATATTTGTGCAGTAACACCAACCTTCATGGCTCGTTTTCACTAGCCTGTCTTTTTCTTTCATTTTCTGCGCCTGCGTGTCCTGGAGCTTAATCTCTTGGTAGCGAGTTAGTATGGCATTTAGCTTTTCTTCCCACTGGCTCACATGCTTCAAACCATTTATCTGCTCTGTAACAAATAAAAATGTCACAATCTACAGCCTCTTGTCTCAATATGAATATTAGAACACCACTGTGCTTGAGCTTCTGCATGGTCTTCAGCTTTTAGTGTGGATGCCCACTCACTATTTTTGGGCCACTGATCCGAGCCAAGTCATGCGGTATTCGGGATCAGCCAATACCTACTTTCGATCTCATACTGAACGACTGGAGAAGGTGAGTCCAGGGGCCTCGGCATTCACTTGCAGTGTCTTCCCTGCCTTATCGTGGGTCATGCAGCAGCCAGGGAAGATGTTGTGAGTGAAAACAGAGGCTCCTGAACTCCAGCAGGGAGACTCGCAGCATCTTCCCTGCCTACTCCATGACTCGCTAGGAGTTTGAGAGTCTCACTGCCCAGCAAGTCTCAGGAATTAGCCTGAAAAATGCTGCGATTGGGGCCTGATCCTAGGGATCGGATTGTGTCATCCCTAGTTCTAGTCTTTCTTACAAAATAAACCTTTAACCCCTTCCTGACCGCTGACGTATTATGTGCGTCCTGCCCACGGGTCTTCCTTAGACCCGCGGACGTACATAGTATGTCATCGGGCTTCTAACCTCCCTCCCGCCGATACTCACCTTCCTCGCTCATTCCCTCGGCGGATATGGCAAGCTGGAAGCTTGCCTTGCCATTTCCTGGGGGCCGGTTGATCCGATGACGTCATCGCGCTGCGTGATGACGTCATTGGCAATTGCCGGTAGTAAAAATTCAGGAAGGGGAGGGGGGGATCCTTTGGAGCCCTCTATCTACCCAACCATGCAACGCACAGTGATGCACCGCTTTTTGCACTGCTGGAAAGGGGAGAGTCTCCCCTTTTCAGCGGTGTATAGCATTAACATTTTCGCTGCAGGATCGCGATTCGGTGCTAATCGGCGCCAAAACGCGATTCGAACCTGGAGGGGGCTGACATCTTGGATGTCAGCCAAGCCTACAGGTCCCCCCCCACCAACTGACAACCTCACCATATGTGTGAGGATGTCAGTGGGCCAGTTAACCCTCTAGTTGCCATGTAGAGATAGGGGGATCGTTTGGATCCCCTTTTCTCTCGATCCGTGGCACCTTTTTTTTAAAAGTTTTTTTGGCTGGGGGGGGGGGGGGTTAGTTAAATAGGACCTAGGCTGTCATCTAAAAATAATTAGCACAAAATGGTCAGAATGAGCGCAGCGCACATAGGTGAACTGGCTCAGCAGTGAAGGGGTTAAAAAGCAAAAACATGTAAAAATTGGGTATTTCTAGTCTCGGGACAAAATTTTAAAACTATTTAGCCGGGGTCTTTTTTGGTGGTTGTAGATTTTGGGGATTAAATTACAAAAAAGTGTGTTTTTACCATTTTTTCATCATATTTCATTTTTTTTTTATAGTAAATTATTCGATATGATGGAAATAATGGTAATTTTAGAAAGTCCATTTAATGGCGGGAAAAACGGTGTATAATATGTGTGGGTTGAATAAACGAGTAAGAGGAAAATTTGACCTAAACATAAACAGCGCAGAAACGTAAAAACCGCAGCGGTCACTAAAGGACGGATTTGTGTAAAACCAGGTTAATCCTAGTACTCACACGGCTGCTTTCACCTGAAAGTCAAAGTCCAAACTCTTCATTTGTTACTAAAGAATGAAGTCCATGTTGTAAGGGAACCCTTTCCCCCTTATATAAGAAACTAAGAGAAAGTATTATTTTCATCTTCCAGTTTGCCTATTAACCACTAACCTACCTGTGACAAGGACAGGGAGTCCAGCGGAGGGCAAGAGAGAGTTGCAGAAAAACTGATAAAGGTTGATATAATAAAACATGCAAAGTCATTAGTAATCCTATTGTACGTAATACTGAACTGTTCCATGAGACTTGCTTTGTAATGTTCACCAGTAACAAGCACACATGTTAAACTGGTTCACTGGCATCTTCAATAAGCTGATATATGTATTTGGTTTGTGGTGGTCTATCTTTGAAATCAGTAAAAGGAACTCCTAAGCTTCCAACTTACTTTCACAATGATGAATCACATGCTCCCATAGTTTATTTTTCCTCAAGCATGCCAGGCTGCCAACAATCAACAAATGTCTCTTCCCCCTAGTGAGGGCGACATTCATTCTCTTCTCTGAATCTATGAACCCCACTTGTTTCGTCCGAACACAGGACAAGATGATAACTTCCTTCTCTGCTCCTTGGAAAGCATCAACTGTTGAAACCTGAACAGCTTTGACTTCGGACGAGTCGCAGAGGTCAGTATTGCTGAGTAAAGTACATATCTAGATATGGAGGAAAAAAACAAACAATATCCAGACACAGAACTATTGTAATACACAGATTCTGGCAAAATTGGCAACAAAATATATAGAACTGCTTAAAAAAATTAAACAGAAAGGTGCTGTACTTCCCTAACCAATTCCTCTGCATGAAGGTCAATGATGACAACAGAGCCTCCATGCAGACGACGGAGTGACAGGGACAGCTAGGTAATCCTCCTACACGTCGTCCATTACTTTAGAGAGCCCTACCAGCTCACCCATAATCCCCCCTCATTGCATGTTTCCTGATCTATCTCTCACACAGCCCACGTGAATCCTGTTACTAAGCTATACACTAAGCTATTTGCACTCACCTCAGCTTGTCACCCCTCTCCGATTGTAACCTCACTTGAGCAGGGTCCTCTTTTCCTATTGTATTCCGTTTCAAAAATATACTTGTTAATTTTGTCCTACCGCTGTATAGCGCAGCGGAATATGTTGGTGCTTCAATAAATAATTGTAACTGTAAATAGTATATAATGCCCGGATGTCCCTGCCCCAGTCTCACTGCATACACATAAACATCGCTGTAGTTGCCATTAGCCCTACCATATTATTATATTGTGTTTAATAGATGCTTATTTTATGTACTAATCCCTAAACATAGGCTCTACTCAAAGACATACCTTGTACATCTGTGCTTTATAAAGTGTTACGACACCAATCATAGACCCTTCAATTCCGGTGGCAATCAGAGACTGGATAAGCTTCACCGTAAAGTTGGCTTCTTCAACATTATGAAAACTATTGCTTCCCTCCACCTATAAAGAAGCCATTGTTTAGCATAAAAATCACTCCGTGCATTAATAGGAAGATTTGACCTTCTTGCATGGGGGAAATTATAGGTTACATATTAAGATTAGTCTTGCCCTATATGAATGCAAAATAAACATACAAATATATATACCTCTGGAGATACAAAAATGATGGAGATAATAATATAAGGGTGAGCAAACTATGTTGTATGAATGAGAATATTCTGTCTCTGTGGAAACATTACTTACTCAGTTCGAAGATTTGGATATTTTTCAGATTTGTTTGTCGTGAGGTGTGCAGGTGAGCTTACACTTAAACTGCAATTAAAGTGGTACTAAACCCCTCTGTTACTTATGAATTGTACTGTGTGATTTGTGGTATTGAGCGCTGGTGACATTTATTTGTTCTGTAGTGTCAATAAATATAGCCTATACCCAACACCTACCAACTTCATCATCTTAACTTACCATCTCTATGCCATTAGCATTGTAAAAACACAGTGTTGGTAACCAGTCTAAGAGAGGTTTCCTGTCGTCTTCTGACACACCATTCAGCAGATGACCATCATAAAAGAGTTCATTGGTTACAGTACTAATGGCAGGGTGACAGCGATACTGAGTCTTCAAAAGAATAGCTCTATGGCCCTGCAAGACAAATAACATATTTAAAATATTAAATTATATTTAATATATATATAAAAAATGATATAAGAACCCAAAAAACACTTCACATTAGTGCATGGTACAATAATAACCTCATTAAAACATACCATCATGCAAAGACGGTCGAAAATAGTTTGCTCCAAACCAAAATCATGTGCAGCTTCTGAACCTTGAATGGTTGGTGAAAGTTGCTTCGGGTCCCCAACGAGAATCAGCTTTTCACATTGGAATCTGCCGACGGATATGAATAAAGAATATGATTCATGCCAATCACATTAAAGACTTTCTACATAGATGCCAAATCAGGAGGATAATAACATTTGAAAAGTAGCTCCCAGTTGTATTGTAGAACTGAGAATGTCCGTCTCCAAATAGAATTGCCATTTTCCTTTTTAATTCCTAAAAAATATATCTGGCTTTTTTATTATAGAGAGCTCCAAAATCTAGTAAAACAAGCTTTTAAAGTAGAGAATGACAGAATTATAAAATTTAGCCAAGTATGACGGTAAGTTAGAATTTTAATAAAGGACTCAGAGGCGAGTATTGCATTCTCTTTTCTTGCTTTTAATATAGTAGCAAAAATAAATGTCGAAAAATAACAGACATTTAAACAAAATATATTGGTAACAATGGAGTATTCTAACCCCCCTTTCCCAGTGAGACAATCCAGTGCTCTGCCAGTCTATATATACATCCAGATTCCCGCCTTTTCTCCCTCTTTTCTTTGCTCGTTAACAACGGATCCACAGGCATAGCGAAACAGGAAGAAGACGATCCATCCGGACCATGAAGACAGGAACTGCCACCAGACGATGCGCAACATCTCACTGAGCTGGAATCAAAAGAAGAAGTGGGAGACCATCGCGTGATGTCGAAACGCGAGCAAAACCCTAGAGTCCGCCCTGGGAGGGCAGGGTGGGCAATACTCGCCTCTGAGTCCTTTATTAAAATTCGAATTTACCGTCCTACTTAGCTAAATTTTATAATTTTAATACAAGGTCTCAGAGGCTCCTATTGCAAGTTCAAAGCTGATCCATAAGAGCGGACGACGATTGAACTATAGGCTTAAAATAAAAAGTCTGAAAAGTGGTCTCACGAGACCAATCAGCTGACCTAATCAGATCCTCCAAACGGCAACCCGCCACCATAGCTCACGACGCCGCGGCGCTGCGAACAGAATGTGCCCCAAACCTATTCACGTCCACCCCCACCAGTGCCAATAACCACTTTAACCAACGCGCCAGCATAGTGGAACCCACCGTGGCATGAGGAGAACGATATGAGATAAATAGCGGCGACACACCTGGAGAACGCAGCGCCACCGTACGGGTTTCAAACACTTGTAAACAAGCTACCGGACATAAAGCAGGTTGAGTCGGAAACACCGGGTAAAACACCGATTTCAAAGCAGTTTTAGTACGACGAGAGACATCGAAGCGAACCCCTTCTGGAACAAAGGATCTGACCTGAAAATCCAAAGCCCTGACGTCACCTACCCGTTTACATGAAATAAGGCAGAGGAGGGCCAATAACTTGGCCGAAATCTGCCTCAAGGAGAGATTCTCATTGGACGGCCATGTCATTAAGAACGTGAGCAACAACGCGACATCCCATGTCTCCGAATATCGAGGGAGCGGAGGTCGCAAACACCTAATGCCTCTCAGTAAACGACAGACCAAGGGATATTTGCCCACCGGGACTCCTAAGAAAACCTTGTGATAAACCGAGAGGGCCGACCTGTAAACATTAAGAGTCCTATATGCTCTACCCTCGTCAAAACATTCTGACAGGAAGTTCAGGATGTAATGTAGAGGGGCTCGAAAGGGATCCTGATCCCGTGACACACACCAACCAGACCACTGGGCCCAGGCCGAGTCATAGCAGGACAAGGTGCCCGGGGCCCATGCTGCCCGTAAGAGCGCTCTAGCTCGGACCGAAACCCCTCCGGTCGCCTCGGTCGTCCCGAGACCAAAGAGGATGGGACCGGGCACGTGTCTTGAGACAACAGCGGGTGAGGTTGCCCTAACCCGTCCACCAGAAGATCCAGAAAGTCTGGCAGTAATCGCGGGACGTCCACCAGGAGTTCCAGTAACAGAGGAAACCAAGGCTGGTTGGGCCAAAATGGAGCCACTAGAACCAACTCCGCCTCCTGAATCCGGATCTGGTGTAACGTCCGAGATATTAGCTGATGTGCAATAAGGTGTCCAACACGGTACACATCTCTGCGGGCTTATGTAATGGCTGGGTCATTATGTCACGGTGGCAGTACCACCAGGCACGCACCACCCTATACTTGCCCTCCGATCCTTGGAAGTGGTCGGTCTGTATATATATCCCTATGAATATAACTCGCAGGAAGGTGAGGCCTTGGTTCCTGAGAGAAGCCCCTATATGCAGAGATGCAGGGTAAACTGCAAGGACAGGTGAAAGCAAAGGGTTAACAAAAGACCTCTGTACGGCAATACCAAAGATTCCCTGCACTGAAAGACCGGTCTTTAGGATAGCCGGATCTAATCTAAAGGAAAATATTACCTTGAAGAAGTACAGAGTCTTTTGTTATATGCAGATGACAGGGTTACCTGGAAACGGTACAGGCAAGGAATATAGCATAGAATAGTCATAGAGGAAAGCCAAAGGTCATAACCAGAGAGAGTACGTCATACAGGATACAGGAATCAGAACCAGAAGGGAAGTCAGCCAAGCCAAAATCAGTAACCGGAGAATCTGAATGGAACAAACAGCAAAACAAAATACAGCAATAGACAGAACAAAATACACAGAAGGAACTGACATAAACTGGAACAGAAATAAGAGGCAATAACTGAACCAGGATTAACAAACGGAGGATATCAGGAACACAGCAAGGAGCTATCAGGACACAGGATGCAAGGAGACCAGGCCAAAGGAAAATGACCCAGCAATGTCCTATAGGTACATTGCTCTAATATAGGCAGGGGAATCAAGGCAAGGGTCAACAGGTGAGCAGCCACAGAACACCAATTAACCCCTGGGAGGCCACCCAGGAATTGGCAGCAACAGAAACACAAGGGAAAAACAAATATACAATACAGAGGGAGGAAGAGGGTTGGAACGTGGGAACGTGACACCATGGGGTCCGGGCGCCAACTGTAAAACTGGGGTAGATGGTTGTTGAGATGGGAGGTGAATAGATCTATTTGAAACGGACCCCATAATTCCGACACACTGGTAAAAATTGACGAGTGTAAACGCCAGTCCCCGGAGTCTTCTGTGTGTCTCGAACTCCAATCTGCTAAGAGATTCGACACACCCGGAATGAATTGGGCCTGTACCACTATTCCTCTCTGGAAGCACCAGTCCCAGAGTCGTGTTGCCATCCCGGTTAGGGGAGACGAACGAGGACCCCCAGAGCATTTATGTATCTGACCGCTGGAAAGTTGTCCATCCGCAGAAGGACGGACAGCTGACCCGGCGGTTTTAGAAAACTCTGTAAGGCGAATAGGCCTGCCAACAATTCTAGTCCGTTGATGTGGAGTCTCGCTTCTTGGGGGGACCACGGACCCCCAGTCAATGAGTTCCCGAACCTGGCTCCCCAACCTGAAAGGAAAGCGTCCAAATCGATCGTCACCGATGGTGGAGGAACCGTAATAGGTCTGCCGTTGCAGGATCGGAGGTTTTCGATCCACCAATGGAGATCCTCTCTCGCTCCCTCCGTGAGTTGAATCTGATCTGAGTAGTCGAGCCCCTTCCGAAGGAAAAGGGCCATCAGGCGTTGAAGGGCCCGATAGTGGAGAGGTGCTGGATGCACCGCCAATTTCGTAGCCGCCAAGAGTTCTATGACCCGTGAGAGTTCCCGCAGTGTCGGGGAAACACTGGCGAGAAGCGCACGTACTTCTTTTAAAATGGCCTTGCCTTTGTGATCTGGAAGACTGAGAGACATCTGAATGTGATGTACCATGAGCCCCAGAAACTCCAGAAACCTGACTGGACGAAGAATAGATTTCTCTTCGTACACCAGAAACCCTAATTCTTGCAACAGAATGATTGTCTGATGAATCTGGGTTATTAAGAGTTGTGTGGACTCCGCCATCAGAAGTAGGTCGTCCAGGTAGATGAGACGTACCCCTTGAGATCTGAGATGGCTCACCACTGGTTTCAACAGCTTGGTGAAACACCAGGGCGCTGAAGAAAGCCCGAATGGGAGGCACCGAAAACGCCATGTGACGTTGTTCCAATTGAAGCAGAGGAACTTCCTGGATTCCTCTGCCATAGGAACCGCCAGATAGGCGTCCTTCAAATCTATCTTTGCTAACCAGTCTCCTTGATGAAGGACATCTTTCAATAAGTGTAGACCCTCCATCTGGAAATGGTTGTAAACCACCGATAGATTCAGTTCTCTCAAGTTGAGCACGGGTCGACTTCCTCCACCCTTCTTGGGTACCAGGAATAGATTGCCCATGAATTTTGTCTCTTGTGTGGATCTTGCTATAGCCCCTTTTCGCAAAAGGTCTGAGACCTCCTCCTCTATCAACGCCCCTTCTGCCTCCGAGAAGCTCAACGGAGGGGGAAGGGATCGCTGAACTGGAGCAGAAATGAAATTTATGTGAAAACCGTTCACCGTGTCTAACACCCAAGCATCTGATGTGATCTTTTGCCAAAGTGGTAGACATGAGAATAAACGACCTCCCACCTGAACTTCCAAATGATGAATTAACAAACGGTGTACCTTGATATCTGTATCTGGAATTGCGTCCACCACGGTAACCTCGGAAGTTTCGAAAACCTCTGGCACGCCAGGGTCGTGAACGGGATGGGAAGAAGTTGGACACTCTGGTCTCTGATTGTGAGGCGTCATATGCCACTGAACCTCTTGAGGCGTCGTACGCCACGGAGCCTGTAAACTGGCGAGAGATGCCTGCCGATCCACGGTCGGCAGCGCGACCCCTGACCCTGCCGGCCCTAGCAAAAACCCCAGCTGTGAACACTTTTTTAATAGATGTTGTGACTTTCTCCATCATAGTAAATGCCCCTGTATATTCGGACATGTCCTGTAAAAATCCAGGGCCAAATAACCATCCTTGGGCCTTAGCACCCAATTTGTTGTCCGCCACTGCCGCCAGTTGCGGATACATCTTTAACAAAATACATTTGCGACGTTCTGTCGCCAGGGCTGAGTTAGTATTGCCCACAAAACTCAGAGCCCTTTGTACCCAATTCGTCACGTCATAAGGGTCTAGTGTAGCATCTGCCAACTTTGCCTGTTCGGCAACATCTAGGAGTTTGGCTAGTGGGCCAACCACATCTAACAGCTTGTCTTGACAGTTTTTAAATGCCAAGTTTATGCCTCTATTTTGGGACCAACCTTTATTCTCCACAAATTTTATAAATTTTTTATCAACGTCAGGGGTCAAGCACGTTTTTTCTACGGTAGTAGGTTGGGGACACTCTGCTCTCATTCTGTTTCTGGTGGTTTTGTCTAAAGGTGTACGCACTCTCGCATCAATCCAAGCTTCCACATGTGGGGTGAGGGTCCATTCAGTGGAGCGAGGATGGGATAGGTCTTCCGGGGTAAACATGGGATTACCCATAGGATCATAAATAGGTCCAGAGTTATCAGACCTTTGATGGGGAGTGATTGGCATATCAGAAAAATCCTCATCCGAGGCATACACGTCTAAAGTGTCTTCTCGGTTTTCCTCCCCTGAGAAGGGGGGATTATCTTGTCCACTGGACGTGGAAGGGCGTTCGTGTGACTGGGAAGATTCATAGCGTTTAACCCGCTTTGCAGAATCAGCCTCCACGTGGTGCGTTTTTTGGTTGCGCTTTTTTGGTAATGGTGTCCCCGGCATTGACTCCCTGGGCAGTGTTATGGGGATGCCAGCCCCTCCAGCCCTGCGCATATCTTTCTTAATGGGCTGTTTCCCCGTGGTTAGGGGAGAATCAGGGGGCCTCACCTCAGTGAGTACAGTGCCCAAATCGTCACCTGGTTGAACCAGAGCAGCATCAGATTTTACTTCAGAAATTGCATCCCTGAGGGATTGGGAAAATGAACTAGAAAGAGCTGACACAGCTTTAAATACAACGTTTTCAATTGAGGTTTGAATATGAGGCTCTAAATTTTTCGGAGGAGTGGGGTCAGCGGCTCTAGAGCCAGACGGAGTAGCAGCCTTATCTTGCGGATCATCCATATGAGAGGAGCAGTCCTCCGAATCAGATTCCCTTTCAGGGGAAAAGTCTTTAGCCACCATGCGTGGAGCTGTCTTAGAACACGGCATTCTCCGTGACAGCGTGAGGAGACACTGAATTGCCGGTGGAGTGAAGCGCGCAAAATCACCGCGCATGCGCCCCGCCCCTAGCAACGGCCGCAGCCGTGAGGAAAAAAACACAGAACGAAATGGAAATAAACCTTAACAAAAACCTATTTTGAAGGCTCCCTCTGCGAAAGGAAAGCCCCCAAAACATAACTAAACCACTCCGGTCGCCTCAGTTAAAGCTGGACGACCGGAATAAACCATTTAAATATAGAATAAATATAGGAGAAATAAACTTATACTTATCTTCTCCAGTAGCAAAAAAAGAGAGGGAGAAAAGGTGGGAATCTGGATGTATATATAGACTGGCAGAGCACTGGACTGTCTCACTGGGAAAGGGGGGTTAGAATACTCCATTGTTACCAATATATTTTGTTTAAATGTCTGTGTTATTTTTCAACATTTATTTTTGCTACTATATTAAAAGCAAGAAAAGAGAATGCAATAGGAGCCTCTGAGACCTTGTATTAAAATTAGCATTGCGATAGAGTTAATCTCAGCAGTTGGTGAATGACCCAATGTCCTTTGTAGAGCCCTGGTCATTTACAGGTTACCAGTGATCTGCTTGTACTGACCCTGTAAGTATTCATAGAACACTGTCATCCATATACATTTTCTCTACAGAAACATAAATAAAATTTCAATTGTTTTAACCACCTCTACAACTTTTTATGGATTAAGGTATGTTTATTGGATTTTAAAGTAGCAATCATTGCACATTGTTACCTTGTATATCACTTCGATTGTAAGCTCGTGAGCAGGGTCCTCTCTCATACGGTTCTCAGTGTGTCTAACGTGTATGTATATTTGTTGCTATGTTTGACCTTTGTACAGCGCTGCGGAACTTGCCGGTATTATTATTATTATTATTCTTTATTTATAAAGCGCCAGCATATTCCGCAGCGCTGTACAATAAGCACAGTATAGACAGGGTTACAATACATTGAACAACATTTGACAAACAGTACAGGAGGAGATGAGGGCCCTATTCCCGTAGGAACTCACAATCTGGGAGGGTTGGGGTTGGAAACAGGAGGAGAGGACTGTAAGGTGAGAGTGATTGATGGTTGCGTCAGTGAGTTGGGTGGTAGGCTTCCCTAAATAGGAACGTTTTAAAGGGAGCGTTTGAAGGAAGAGAAATTAGGGGAAAGTCTGACAGTACGAGGGAGAGCGTTCCAGAGAGTGGGGGCTGCGCGTGAGAAATCCTGCAGTCTATCATGGGAAGAGGTGATGCGGGGAGAAGCTAGGCGCAGGTCACTGTTTGACCTTAGGGAGCGGGCTGGGGTGTATTTGGTGATTAGTGAGGACAGGTAGTGGGGAGCTGAGTTAGTGAGGGTTTTGTAGGTAAGGATAAGGATTTTGAACTTAATTCTGCAGTGGATGCGGAGCCAGTGAAGGGACTCGCAGAGGGGAGCGGCAGAGACAGAGCGGCGGGTGAGGTGAATTAGCCTGGCGGAGGCGTTCAGGATGGATTGTAGGGGGGAGAGGCGGGACAGAGGGAGGCCAGATAAGAGATTATTGCAATAGTCGAGTCGGGAGATTACCAGGGCGTGTATGAGTTGTTTTGTGGTGACAGCGGTAAGAAATGGCCGAATTCTGGAAATATTACGCAGTTGGTATCGGCAGGAGGAGGAAAGAGACTTGATGTGGGGGATGAAGGAAAGAGCAGAGTCAAGTGTAACTCCAAGACAGCGAACTTGGTTTGATGGGGAGATGGTGATACCCTCCACCGTGATAGAGAAGTCAGGAGGTGGGGAGGCATTGGAGGGAGGAATAAGTAGGAGTTCAGTCTTTGACATGTTGATCTTTAGGTGGTGGGAGGCCATCCAGGAGGAGATGCCAGATAAACAGTCACTGACTTTTGAAAGGACAGGGGGAGAGAGATCAGGGGTAGAGAGGTAGATCTGAGTGTCATCAGCGTAGAGGTGGTAATTAAAGCCAAAGCTGTTGATGATTTTGCCCAGGGAGGAGGTGTAGATGGAAAAGAGCAGAGGACCAAGGACAGAGCCTTGAGGTACACCAACAGATAGAGGCAATGAGGAGGAGGAGTTACCAGCAAAGGACACACAGAAGGACCTGTTGGATAAATAGGAGTCAACCCAAGCAAGTGCAGTATCACCGAGACCCAGAGAGTTGAGGGTCTGTAGAAGGAGGGGGTGGTCAACAGTGTCAAAAGCAGCCGAGAGGTCAAGCAGGATGAGAATAGAATAGTGACCGTGTTTTTTAGCAGTTAGGAGGTCGTTGGTGACTTTGGTGAGGGCAGTTTCAGTTGAGTGTAGGAGTGTAGCCGGTACTTTATAAATACTTGTAACTGTATTATTATTCCCAAGCCATTCTCATTTATTGCTAAATCATAGTCAACCTCATATGGGAGCCCTTGTTTCTATCTCACATTAACCCCTTCATTACCATGTGGTTTTTAATAAAACCATTGGCAGGAACCAACACATTTACAAAGCTGAATGCATAGTAAAATCATTACAGCTTTATAAAGGCCCTGATAGGACTAAAATGATGCAGCTTTAGAACAATATAATCTTAATAAAAGCGCTTTGTGAGTGTTGATGGTTTCTACTTTTCCTGTGATCGCCTAGAGCAGGGGTTAACAACCTTAGCCCTCCAGATGTTTTGGACCTACATTTCACATGCGACTCAGCAAAGCTAGTGAGTGGCTGAGCATCATGGGAGGTGTATTTCCAAAACGTCTGGAAGGACAAGGTCGCTGACCCTTTTCCCAAGAGTAAGCCAAATCTTTCACCCTGCACTGCATCTTCTTTTGTTATTGCACACAGTGCGTTTTACAGACTATATGCATTATTGGATAGGTAGAGAGCTCACTCTGCTGGTCAACCGCAGTAATGCAGCCAGGATTGCCACATATCGTATTGAAGGAGTAAAAATAAATACATCTATACATATGGGAGACATTGAATTTTATCCCCATGCCCCGTGTTAATCAACAGCAGTAGGTGATGTGTGAAAGGCTGAACCTGATGGACACATGTCTTTTTTCAGCCTATGTAACTCCCCAATATAATGTAATTATTAGAGGTGTGGATGTATAACCCAGGACATACTTGAAAACGAGAGAAATCTCAATGTATCCTTCCTGGTAAAATCCTTTATAAATAAATAAATAAATAATGATCATATTCTAGCACAAATTCTCTAACTTTTAAATATAAATACAATTTTTTTTGTTTTATGGGAATGAATGGAAACACACGTTTAATGAGAAATGTGCCCATTTTTTGTTGTACTCTAGTAAATTTCCTTAAATCGCTTGTATGCATCTCGTACCTTCGGATTTTCATGATTCATCACAGCATGGATTCAACAGGTTTGTGATTTTATTACTCATGTATCCATTCTGCAATGTCACCCTTCTCAATAAGATATGGGGACCATGCAGGTCAGACCAAGGTAATGCATGCTTAATTACATAGAGCATTAACATACTGCAGATATCCGTTAAAGACTGGGAAACCTGGCTGCATATATTCAGAAACCCTTGTAAAGTCAGTAATGACACTGAAATGTTACTCAGTTGTTATGAAGATGTACCAAGGAGCAATGTGTGCTAAAATAGTATTCTTTGTAGCAGTGTTTCACAATCCCTGTTCTCAGGGAGCAACAGGCCAGATTATAAGGATTACCTTGGGGAAAAGCAGACTGAATCCTGCAATCACTGAGCAGCAAATCATATCACCTGCACTGTGCTTCAGATATCTGCAAAACCTGGCCTGTTAGGGGTACCTGTTGACAGGTTTGGCACTGCTCTACGCAATCACACCAAAACAAGATACTACCTCTGACAAAAAGCATGATGGATCCATGCAGTTTGTGCCAGAACCTGACAGGACACACAGTTTACCACTTTAATTTATCAAGAAGGATGCTTAGGTATGTTCTGGCAATCAAGTGATTATTATATACTGATCAAGAAATAAAGCACCAACAATCATACCACAGCAAAAACCCACTATGTGATGTGATATGTCTTCACCGAATTAGCGGTTATTCAAAAAACAACTGAACATCCTCACACGTATTATTTATGCCAATCACCAGACATGAGATCTGATATTTGTGTATGCGGATTAAAAGTCAGCCATACATTATATTGCCTCTCAATGCAGAGCCTCCTTCAAGGAAGACGCAGGCTGTCAGAATGCTATTATTCATATTTAAGCCCTGTGACCCCCTCCTCTTTCTCCTCAGGGCAGGAATCGGCAACCTTGGTCCTCCAGATGTGTAGGACTACATTTCCTATGAGGCTCAGCCAATTGGATGAGTATCTGAGCATCAAGGGAGATTTAATATCAAAACATCTGGATTTCCAAGGCTGCTGACCTCTGCCTTAAGGTACCCATTTAACATGGCGTGGTACCTGGCAATGGGAAGCATTGAGGCTGGTTCTGTCATCTGGCTGCACTCATCAAGTATGACAACTGGAAATTTCAGGTTGCTGAGGCAAGCAAAAGGGCAGGCAGCACAAGTAGCACCAACTACAGGTACCTATAAGGCAAAAAAGGAAAATTAGAAGCATTTTCTCTAAAATATGTGAGCCCAGACATCCAAATCTCAGCTTCTTCATGTACATTAAATTAAGAGCTCACACCTCAAACGAGTCATAGAATTAAGAAGATTTAGCTTTTGCATTGTCTGCCAATTATTACCCAAACATGAGCTAACCTAATGTCATATTGCATATTAATGGTTTAGGCAAGTCAGCTAGAACTGCTGAGGCAAAAAATAGATATAGGACAGGAATCCATTAACTTCAAAATGAGCAACTCATAGATTTTATTTTTCAGGATTATCACTGCTTAGTAGGAGTGTGCACGGCTGAAAAATTTGCTTTGTTTCGTGTAGCTTTGTTTCCTTTTCTGTTTTTTTGTTACCTATTGATTCGATAGTTGATATTGGTTCGAATCAAATTTCGTTATGTACCGTTTAGTTTTCAGATGAAAATCGATTAGTTATTTTTCGGAAGTACTTCAGAAATACGAATTAACGAAATTCGTTACGTATTCCAATTCGTTACGAAACGAATGCACACCTCTATTGCTTCGACATCCGTTACAAATTGATACAAACCTAGTACTGGAAAGCTACTTATTCAAAGACCACCAATGCTGAAAGAGTTACTCTTGCAATGACAAGGAAGTCTTTTACTATATGAACGGATGTCCAAATGTAAGGGTAAAAAAAAAATCAATGGTGTAATGAGGCTAACTCAATTTTTTCTCCAAAGAAAGAATAATCCTTATAATAGTTAAAAATAATAAAAAAAATTATATCCCCACAGACTATTATGGAGACGCTAGAGGACTCAAAAAGTGGCGGAGCACAAATGGACCATCATGCCCTACCAATTTCAATGTGGTATTTCTGTCAAGCATTATTCTAGTTGAAGAATGAGTCAGATTGTAGTGAAATCGGATTTGTTTCACATTGAGATATGTGATAGAAAGCGCAGGGATATTTTTCTTTAGTTTTTCTTTCATTGTATGAAGTAGATGCATGCTGCCATCAAGCAGTGGATGTTTGCGTGCAGAATGGCTTTTTTTTAGGCTTTCAACTATTTTTTTTCTTCATTTACCACATATTTCATTTAAACGGCTTTGATATTTTATGGAATTTGTGCTGTTTTTGATGTATACCATTCATGACCAAGCAGAAGGAGCAGAAGTGTGTGAAGTGCATACATACCTGCCCCAGCAGTGTCTTGTTGGTGCCTAGTTTCTGCTGTTCAATACTTTTTCTGACATAAGCCTTTTCTATAGGGGTTAAGTCATCTTTCAGAAGTGCGAGCAGCTCCTTCATCTGTTCACTATCGTTGTCAGAACCAGAATGTAAACTGTAAAATAAAAAGACCGAGATACAGCAATGTACCAGGTTTATGTTACAAGGATACATTTCTTATAAAAGCCTTTCAAACCCTATACATGCTGTTAAACACAACATGACAAATGCAGGATTTCCCTACAGCTTGAGCATCCCCTACCCAAAAAGCAAAAGCCCAAACTCCCAAAACATTTTGAGGGGGATCAATATGAGGCTACCTGTGGGAAAATCCACTCCTGACCTCATGTGACAAAATCAATAAAAAATATTCATAAAATGACCTTCAGGCTATTGGCCCTATTACATTCTTCGCGCATTTGTTTTGCGCGAGTTCAAAACTATTTGCGCAGAACGTCGTATTTTAATATTCGTGAAACGATGCGCGTTATCCTTTAACGCGGATGGACTTGCGCGAGCGTGATGAACTGTGCGCGTCCTATACTTAACATTGTGAACGCAAATGCGTTAGTATTACAAGTATTACAATCTTCGCGCAACATTTAACGTTCAACGTTTGCGCGCATAATTTTAACGTCTTTGAAAAGCTGGTGGTAACGGCAAATCTGAACGTTCTGGCCGAAACCAAATACACCAGCCCCAAAAAAAAATACAGCACAGTATAGTTACACATTCTACACATACCCAAACAAACAAATTGTGAATTCGTGCATATTTTTTTTATTGCTGCAGCATGTATACTCGGATTTATTTTGACAGGCGCAAAAACTTAAGTGAGTCAATTAAGGTAAATTGATGTTAATTAAGGTTCTTAATTCTGATTGGCTGAATACTGCGAAAAAACAGTCCGCGCACTGATTTACGTGCGCAACGTTACTGCGCGCGTATTACACTTCGTTTTGCGCGTTGTTTTTCCGAACGTTATTTTTTGACGGATGAGAAAATGCGCGAGGATTGCAATACCCCGTTAATTTTAGCGTGATAACGCATTTTGCCGTGCGCAAAGAAAACTGCGCTGTGTGAGCGCAATTGCGTGACAATTGTAATAGGGCCCTATGTGTATAAGAGAAATTAATTTTGTGTTTACACTCCGAACCCATCCCGAAGATCTTATTATTACATGTAAATATTTCAAAATCTGGGGGGGGGGGGGGAAGAGAGATCTTAATCCAGAGCATTTCTGGTCCCAAACATTATGCATGAGGGATACTGGACCTCCATAAACATTGGTTATTGTATAAAGTTTGATATATGACAGATATGCATATACGTAAATATTGTATTAAGATACTAGTATTCTATGAACCTGATATATAAAAATAAATATAATTTCTTTCGTGACATCTCTATTACAGATAGGAATTCACTTTAGGTCACGTCAATCCATGGTGGTGTCAAATGGTTTAAATGGTATTCAGAATGTATTTTACATTTTGGACGTCATGGATGCATACCTGTACGGCAATACTGGCTTGGCAATTTTCCGGATACTTCCTACTCTAATAAACCGGTCAAATTTTAGATCGAGTAACCTGTTTCACAAAAAGAGAAAAGTCAGTGGATTTACACCAAAATCCATGATAGGTGCAGTGCGGATGGATTCCATTGCAATCAGGCTTTTATTCTTCGATTAAAATATTGGACATGAGATTGGCCAGCATTTGCTGGAAAACACAGATGAACGCATGTGTAGAATATTATGCACGGGAAGACTGTCACAGCGCATGGTGATATCGCTTTATACAGTGTAGGTAAACTGCCAAGACATTAATTAATGCATCAAATCCAAGCCAAGTGATTTTACAGAGAGGCAAAGTCTCCAAATAGGTTACGCATCATCAAATCTCTGTATAATGGACAGAAAAGCATTTTTGAAGCTAGACGTTTACAATGACCAGACCTGCTTTACAGCAAGTATAATAGAGGCAATACACAGACAATATGTAATTCAAGCATTTCTGTGACTAAAATAAAGAAACGTATTTCCTTTTCAGGTTGATATACAGCATGTGTTTTTGTTCAGACAAAAATGGACTTTATGGTAGCAATCTTTACGCCTCCAATGTCAAAATCATGTAAAGTGTCTGTCTGTATTCCATATGGCTTGTGATTAGCAATTCAGCCCTGGAGAATGAGTGCCCTTAGGGTTTACAATTTCCCAGTACCAAGAAGCTCTAGGACAAAACTTTCCCTGTTTGATAGTAAAAAGCAAATGTAAAGGAGGAGAACAAATCACTGAGCACGCAGTTTATGTGTGACAAGATATGTGCATGGCATACAATGAATATATAGAGTCATTCCATGTCAAATCAACCTCACATTCTTAGATTCTCCTTTCAATTTGGCATACGGAAAGGGCCACCTGCACTGTGAGTCTATGTATATATCCATACATCTGGTGGTTGCAGCCGTCCCAGTGGGGAATAGGCGCGACCCCGCTCTTCCTTTACTATATTTGATTGTACCTCCAGCCAGGTCATCTTTGCAGCATGTTCCGTGGCTTTGTTTTTTGATCCCATAGCGCATTTGTTTCTGGGAGGGTATAAATGAAAGCCCACCAGGCTTCCCCATGACTGAAAAGCAGTATGAGCAGTTATGGTTCGCTACAAAGCAGCCTGTGGTTTCATTGGTTAGGACTCACCTTCACTAGAGGTGCCTTGACGTTGGCAGGTGAGCTTACACTCCAATGACCATTGCAGTAAAACAAAGCCTCTAATTGGGCCATATTACATAGTTGGTGCTAACTTAACCAGAGCTGTTATAAACTTAACAACTCCATAGGCTATAATGGCTCTGGTAAGTTTACAACCGCTCTGACTAAGTTAGCACCAGCTTTGTAATGCTGCCCATTGTGTTTTGCTTCACACAGTGTTATAGGAATAAGTGCAGATGACACCTTTTTTTTCTTGTTATGTTTTATACATGCTGCTGGGCTGGATACATCCGGTGGTTACAGCCGCCCCAGTGGGGAATAGGCGCGACCCCGCCCTTACTGTACTTTGCTAACTTTAATGTTCGGTGACCAGGGCACCTCTAAACATGCAAGACAAAAGATCAGTGCCGGCCCGACAATGGTGCAGAGCGGAGCAGCGGCGCCAGGGGGCAAATTTCAGCCCCCGGCACCGCTGCTGCGCTCTGCACTATTTTTTTAATGCGGTGGTGGCAGATCGTGCGGCCGCCGAGGTTCGTTCCTTCAACGAGCGGCAGCCGCATGAGTATCTGCCGCTCGCCTTAGATCCATCCGCCAGCCTGCCGCGATCGAGATCACGTGATCTCGCGGCAGGCTGGATCCCAGGCGAGCGGCAGATACTCATGAGGCTGCCGCTCGTTGAAGGAAGGAACGCGGCGGCCACACGATCTGCCCGTTGGAGGGGCCTGGCAGAGGTGAGCCTGGGGGCAAATATATCCATGAGTGAGTCTGGGGCAAATATATCCATGAGTGAGCCTGGGGGCATATATATCCATGAGTGAGCGTGGGGGCAAATATATCCATGTGTGAGCCTGGGGGCAAATATATCCATGTGTGAGCCTGGGGGCAAATATATCAATGTGTGAGCCTGGGGGCAAATATATCAATGTGTGAGTCTGGGGGCAAATATTTCAATGTGTGAGTCTGGGGGCAAATATATCCATGTGTGAGCCTGGGGGCAAATATATCCATGTGTGAGTCTGGGGGCAAATATATCCATGTGTGAGCCTGGGGGCAAATATATCCATGTGTGAGTCTGGGGGCAAATATATCCATGTGTGAGTCTGGGGGCAAATATATCCATGAGTGAGCCTGGGGGCAAATATATCCATGTGTGAGCTGGGGCAATATACCCATGTGTGGGCACTGCTGGGTATGTGACGCTGGGCACTGTTGGGTATGTGACGCTGGGCACTGCTGGGTATGTGATGCTGGGCACTGCTGGGTATGTGACGCTGGGCACTGCTGGGTATGTGACGCTGGGCACGGCTGGGTATGTGATGCTTGGCACTGCTGGGTATGTGACGCTGGGCACTGCTGCGTATGTGATGCTGGGCACTGCTGGGTATGTGACGCTGGGCTCTGCTGGGCAAGTGAAGCTGGGCACTGCTGGGTATGTGACACTGGGCACTACTGGGTATGTGACGCTGGGCACTGCTGGGTGTGTGACGCTGGGCTCAGTTATATACACCTCACATTACTGTATCACAGAGCTCCACACCAAGAAAATTCTAATGTACGGGGTGTATGAGTGTTTGAATTTTATTGCTGTGGTGCACTGTGATACGCTCATACACGCTGCATGTTTTTTTTGGGGGGGGGGGCAGCATTTCATCCTTCGCTCCAGGCAGCACAATGTCTTGGGCCGGCCCTGCAAAAGATACTGGGCTAAATTCTCAAGAGGCAATTTAAAACATAACTATTATTAAACAGATCTAACCTAAAATCCAATATGCAAGAACAAGTCGTGGTGAGCCAAATGGAGAGACAACAACTGACGACAAACAGACATAAACCCCCCCTCCGAATTAAAAACAAAGTATAGCTATGGTAGGAATGCTAGGTATCATCACTGGTGAACCAAATCTCTCTGAATCAGGTAGCATCTAGTAATGTAGAGAGCAGGAATGTGAGACTTCATGGGTTGGCGGTAATTGAACTAGTCTAAAAGTTCACCAAAGTTACCATATATATAAAACTGATCCAGGTGTCTGGAAAAGTTTTGAAGAAGATACAGACCTGCAATTCTGCAAAGGCTCACGTGGGGTTAAAATGTATTAAATATAAGTAAACCCACTATTCCTACTGACCAAGCAGCAGCAAAGACCACTCTGATATCCACTTAATCAGCATAAATAGAAAAAAATATATTGTATCGTAGTCTTGCGCTAATCCCAGTGTTGAATTAATTTATATAATTAATCCTCTACACCAGTGAGGTGCTGGGCATACAAAATAGTCTTAAATATACACAGTGACACCTTGCTAACTCACCATATAGTGAATAATGACAACCAATAGGGACACTGATTGTTGGGCACCAACCAGGAAGTGCAGGCTGTGCTATTTTCACCTGCTGGAGTGTTGTGATCGGAACTTCATATTGTGGACACTGTGGATATTTTTAGAATATGGACTTTTGAACATTGTGGACAATTGGGTATTGTAATTAATTGCTTTTGAACTTGACCCGATCATAAGGACTCAAGCGGGTTAAATCAAAGCAGCAGCGGCATGTGTCTAAGAGGATATTTAAAGCTGCACAAGTTGTAGTGACGTAAGCTCTGATGAAGTCCCGGGGGCGAGACGAAACGCGTCAGCAACACATCACTACCTGTCTGAACACGTCGATCCACTGGGAACATCAACGCCGTTAAGGTTAGGTGCTCCCTGAATAGTACACAGAGGGACCACGTGACCCCGGGCCTGAAGTGAAAGCGTGAGACTATTTTATGGTTATATGGATATGCACAGCTCTAGATGTATGTAACAGGAGGGTTCAAGTGGGAATAAATTTTACAAGCAAATCTGCCTTTTCCCTGGTCCTTTTCCTGGCTACACGAGAGAACAGGATATCCAGAATCTCTTTATGAAAAAGAAGATTGTACTGCTGTATATCGGGAGGTCAATTATCTGGCTATATTCGTGAGATCACACGTAAATGCTCTCCACTTGTAGGTTTGAATCTTATTAACTCAATCGATTCCATATTGGATTGACAGACGCTGCTTTTAGATTTCTGTCATTCATGTTTTTATGCAGGTTTTCCTGAAAAGTGCCACCAAAGAAAAGTTACAAATATAAGTATTTTAAGTATTTTTCTATGTCATTATTCACTATATGGTGAGCTAGCAAGGTGTCACTGTGTATCTTTAAGACTATTTTGTATGCCCAGCACCTCACTGGTGTAGAGGATTAATTATATAAATTAATTCAACACTGGGGTTAAAATGTGCCTAATCTTTAGGCTAACAATAAATTGTATGGAATGGCGACATATAGATGTATTTTTCACAAGAGTATAGAAGCCATTGTGACATTTACACCTCTCAGCAGATTGTCTACAGAGCACCTTAGCCACACTCCCCATAGCAAGGTTTTCTGGGTATGTGTGCAAATAAAGTCCACAATTTCTCACTTTTTGCATCAAACATCTGTTGTAGCACAGACACCCTACATGCCCGAGCACGACCATACTAGATGGCTTCATGCATAAGTATGTGTTTTCAGCAATGACTTAATGGAGGATTTTAATCACATTTTTTACCTCCGCCTCAGTTTAAATAATCTATATATTAGTTGTATACCGCATGTGTAAAACGTGTACCAGTGCTGAAAGTGCTATATCAAGCCTGTAAAACCTCAGGTAGTTGAAGGGAGTTCCTCCGTTAGCATGATAGGCTTATCTATTCAGGACTAATCATTTACTATCATTGGGGTTTATTTAAAAGGCTGTTGTTGTCATGGTGTGCACAGCAGGGTATATCCTATTAGAAACATAGAAACATAGAAAAATGTCGGCAGATAAGAACCTTTCGGCCCATCTAGTCTGCCCAATTACATGGATACTTTACCTGGATTTATCTTTTGTTTAGGATAGCCTTATGCCTATCCCATGCTTGCTTAAATTCAATTACTGTTTTGGCCTCTACCACTTCAACTGGAAGACTGTTCCATGTATCCACCACCCTCTCAGTAAAATAATGCTTCCTGATGTTACTTTTAAACCTTTGCCCCTCTAATCTAAGACTATGTCCTCTTGTTTTGCTATTTTGTTTCCTTTTAAATATACTCCCTTCCTCTACCTTGTGGATTCCCTTTACGTATTTAAATGTTTCTATCATATCTCCTCTGTCTCGTCTTTTTTCCAAGCTGTACATGTTAAGATCATTAAGCCTTTCCTGGTAACTTTTCTCCTTCAAGCCGTACACCATTTTAGTAGCCCTTCTCTGAACTCTCTCTAAGATGTCTATATCCTTCTGGAGATACGGTCTCCAGTACTGCACACAGTACTCCAAGTGAGGTCTCACCAGTGCTCTGTACAGTGGCATGAGCACTTCCCTTTTCCTACTGCTAATACCTCTCCCTACACAACCAAGCATTCTGCTAGCATTTCCTGCTGCTCTATTACATTGACTACTTACCCTTAGATCCTCTGAAATAATGACCCCTAAATCCCTTTCCTCAGATGTTGAGGTTAGGACTGTATCAAATATTCTATATTCAGCCTTGGGTTTTTACGTCCCAGGTGCATTATCTTGCACTTATCCACATTAAAACTCAATTGCCACAGCTCCGACCATTTTTTTAGTTTACCTAAATCATTTGTCATTTGGCTGATCCCTCCAGGAACGTCAACCCTGTTGCAAATCTTTGTGTCATCAGCAAAAAGACATACTTTTCCATTAATACCTTCTGCAATATCACTAATAAAAATATTAAAGAGAATGGGTCCAAGTACTGACCCCTGAGGTACCCCACTGGTAACAAGACCTTGCGCCGAATAAACTCCATTTACCACAACCCTCTGTTGTCTGTCACTCAGCCACTGCCTAATCCATTCAACAATATTGGAATCCAAGCTCAAAGATTGCAATTTATTGATAAGCCTTCTATGCGGAACAGTATCAAAAGCCTTACTGAAATCTAAATAAGCAATGTCTACTGCACCACCTGTGTCTATTATTTTTGTTACCCAATCAAAAAAATCAATAAGATTAGTTTGGCATGATCTCCCTGAGGTAAACCCATGTTGTTTCTGATCCTGTAATCTATGTGTTTTTAGATGTTCAACAATCCTTTCCTTTAACATGGTTTCCATTAATTTCCCCACTACTGACGTAAGACTAACTGGCCTATAGTTCCCCGATTCCTCCCTACTACCCTTCTTGTAAATGGCACAACATTTGCTAATTTCCAGTCTTCTGGGACGACTCCCGTTAACAAGGATTGGTTAAATAAATCTGTTAACGGTTTTGCTATTACATCACTGAGCTCTTTTAATAATTTAGGGTGGATCCCATCAGGCCCCATTGACTTATTTGTCTTTACTTTAGACAGCTGCTGTAGAACCTCCTCCTCTGTAAACTGATATGTAAATGTCTCTTTAGTGTTCTCTCCTAACTGAGGTCCCTTTCCTTCCTTTTCTTCTGCAAAGACTGAACAAAAATATTCATTGAGGCAGTCAGCGAGACTTTTATCCTCTTCTACATACCTTCCTTCCTTTGTTTTAATCTAACTAATCCTTGTTTTACTTTTCTTTTCTCGTTTATGTATCTAAAAAATTTGTCCCCCTTTTTTACTGACTGAGCTATTTTCTCTTCTGCGTGTGCTTTGGAAGCTCTTATAAATTGCTTTGCCTCTTTCTGCCTAATTTTATAGTTTGCCTATCTTCTTCACTCTGAGTTTTTTTATAATTATTGAATGCTATCTTTTTGTTCTTCACTATTTTGGCCACTTCTGCAGAGTACCACAGTGGTTTCTTCCCTTTTTTGTTTTTGCTAACAAGCTGAATGCAATTTCCTGTGGCCTTCAATAATGCTTCCTTTAAATAATCCCATTTCTCCTGGACTCCCTTTAAACTCCTCCAGTCTGATAATGACTCCTTCACACAAAATCCCATTTTAGAAAAATCAGTTTTTTTAAAGTCTAAAACTTTCGTTCTTGTGTGGTGCGGCTCCATCCCTGTTGTTATATTAAACCATACTGACTGGTGATCACTAGATCCCAAATTTTCACCTACAACAACGTCCGATACCAAACCTCCATTTGTGAGTATTAAATCCAATATGGCCTCTTTACGGGTCGGCTCCTCCTATTAATGCCTTGCTCCAAGTAATGTTTAGGTTTCCAGTAAAGGCACACTCCGGCCCCCAGCCATCCCCTGATTAAGCAGTTTACTAAAAGGGGTACTATTACCATTTGCTGTAATTTAGCCAGATTGGCCAGTATTTATGGTTATTGGGGAAACAGTCTCTGTAGTTAGGTGGAATCATAAGTTTGGAAAGAGAGCAGATGTGAAGACCATTTGGAATGACAGCCCGCAGGCAGAAACCACATATACTGTAGGACACAGACTAATGGTTAGCCATAATAAGCACTTAGGTACCAAGACTATAAATCAAAGGGAAGCCAGAATTAAGGCATATACACTGCTTATGGGGTTTCAGACACTTGCAAAGGATGCAATGTCTCTCAGGTCATAATAAAATGTCAATATGGCTGGAAGCTTAGTGTACCAGCATGCACCAATCCCCCCCCCCCGGCACTCAGGGGTAAATGTTTGTTTGGGTATTGTCTCTTCTCTATGTACATTCATGCCAGTTTAGAAACAAAGAGGGCAATTAGCTTATCTGAAAACATAGAATCCACTTAACGGTTTTCAAAACAGACAGACCCTTTAAAATGCAAATAAGTAAATCTTTTGTGTCCAAAAAAACGGTCCACTACATCCACTCTCTGAATTCATTGAGAAAATGAAAGGGATCGATGAGTGTTTCTTTAAGATATGGCACCCAGGGATGACACAGGTGGTGATATCTTCTGATGATCGCAGCAAGCCACAAATGCTGCGGAACGATGCCACTCATATCCTGCGGATGCACACTCATAACGGAACAGGGCCCACTCTACCTCATACCTGTATAACTTTGTATTACCCTAAACTTATTGAAACCTCTGTACCGCACCACA
The DNA here is from genome assembly GCA_009667805.1 of Leptobrachium leishanense. NCBI lineage: Eukaryota > Metazoa > Chordata > Amphibia > Anura > Megophryidae > Leptobrachium > Leptobrachium leishanense. Next base: position 419,360,052 of record CM019063.1, on the reverse strand, counting down.
GAATATGTTGGCGCAATACAAATAAAGAATAATAACATAAATTATGTGAAAGTGCGTTATTCTTAAAGTAGAAATCTACATTGAACGCTGAGCTTTAGAATTGCTCATGGAGAATGTATGGATACAGCCATCGCAGATGTTTGATCTCTGCCTGCGGTTTATGAATACAGTGTTATATTTGTGTTCTGAATGTATTTGGGGGTGTTTTCATCCTTCCATATTGCAACATTAATGATAACATGGTTAGGTAGTCCATTGCTACTGGAAGACAATGTTAGCTGGATCAACAGGGGACTCTCTAGGAAAGGGGGAAACTTTGGAGGCATTTCTTGCAGAGTGCAGGACAGTGAGCCGGTTGCCCAACTTGGTGGGTTAACAGATCAGTGCGCCATCTACAATTGTTGACCATCCATGTTATTTCCTGCAGAATGTACCAGTAGGACACTGGCAGTGATCTAATATGAGTATTTCTATATTAAAATGCTAACCATTGTAATCACTGAGCATTCAGAGCGATTTGAGGTAATAAGTTAGTCAACGCCTACTGTCAAAATTCCATGAATCTGCTAAAATCTAACAGGGTTATTCAAAGGGATTCGAATTGTGGCCAAAATTGTGGCCAAAATGTTGCCGAATCGCCTGCACATACGGTGCCTGCTTGTTGCCTGTTCGAGGGCAGTGAAATCCCCATAGAGAAGCAATGCTTCGTCTATTCAGAGAACACAAAACAGCAGCGAAAAGTTGCCGAAATGCCCTGCTGTTCGGTGGTTTCATTCGACAGATTTATTCAGGCGATTCCCATAGGCTTCAATGTTAAAAATATTCCCGTTTTAATCCAATATCTAATAAACCGTTTAATATTATATTCTGCAGTAAAAAGTCTCTTTATTTATAGATTTTTTTAGGATCTGTTAGGCATTTTTTTGCCAAAAAAGTTCCCGTTTTTTTTTAAATCGTCTTTTCTTTTTACTGTAACAGCCCTTTTTATTATCATTCATAGGATCTTATACGTAAATTCCAGGCATTTTCGTTCAGTAGTTTTTTTGCAAACAGCGTTTCAAATTTCAAACTTTCAAGCGTATGTTTTTTTTTTCTTCACCTCATGCGTCTGCCTGCGCCGAATTGCAGGGAACGAAAAGTCACCAAACGTGCGTTGACTTTTCAATTCTCATTTGACAAATGATTTAGGTAAGCTAAAAAAATGGTCGGAGCTGTGGCAATTGAGTTTAATGTGGATAAGTGCAAGATAATGCACCTGGGACGTAAAAACCCAAGGGCTGAATATAGAATATTTGATACAGTCCTAACCTCAACATCTGAGGAAAGGGATTTAGGGGTTATTATTTCAGAGGATCTAAAGGTAAGTAGTCAATGTAATAGAGCAGCAGGAAATGCTAGCAGAATGCTTGGTTGTGTAGGGAGAGGTATTAGCAGTAGGAAAAGGGAAGTGCTCATGCCACTGTACAGAGCACTGGTGAGTCCTCACTTGGAGTACTGTGTGCAGTACTGGAGACCGTATCTCCAGAAGGATATAGACATCTTAGAGAGAGTTCAGAGAAGGGCTACTAAAATGGTGTACGGCTTGAAGGAGAAAAGTTACCAGGAAAGGCTTAATGATCTTAACATGTACAGCTTGGAAAAAAGACGAGACAGAGGAGATATGATAGAAACATTTAAATACGTAAAGGGAATCCACAAGGTAGAGGAAGGGAGTATATTTAAAAGGAAACAAAGTAGCAAAACAAGAGGACATAGTCTTAGATTAGAGGGGCAAAGGTTTAAAAGTAACATCAGGAAGCATTATTTTACTGAGAGGGTGGTGGATACATGGAACAGTCTTCCAGTTGAAGTGGTAGAGGCCAAAACAGTAATTGAATTTAAGCAAGCATGGGATAGGCATAAGGCTATCCTAAACAAAAGATAAATCCAGGTAAAGTATCCGGGTGCCAGACAAAATCCCTAGAGCCAGGTTCCCTAATGCCAACATCCCGACGGCCAACTTCAAGACAGAACAAGTGCCAGACATCCCAACTTCCCTACACGGCCAACTTCCAGACATCCATAATTGCAGCGGCTAACCCTAATACTAACACCCTAACCCTAGGTTTAGGGGGTATAGGGCTAGGTTTAGGGGAGTTAGGGTTAGTGCTAGGTTTAGGGGGTTAGGGCTAGGTTTAGGGGGTAGGGCTAGGTTTAGGGGGTTAGGGCTAGATTTAGGGGGGTTAGGGTTAGTGCTAGGTTTAGGGGATAAGGGCTAGGTTTAGGGGTAGGGCTAGGTTTAGGGGGGTAGGGCTAGGTTTAGGGGGTTAGGGCTAGGTTTAAGGGGGTTAGGGCTAGGTTTAGGGGGGTAGGGCTAGGTTTAGGGGGGTAGGGTTAGGGCTAGGTTTAGGGGTGTTAGGGGGTTAACGTTAGGGCTAGGGGGTTAAGGTTAGGGCTAGGGGGTTAAGGTTAGGGCTGGATTCAGGGTGGCTAGAGTTAGGGCTAGGTTTAGGGGGATTAAGTTTAGGGGCTTGGGGTTAGGTTTAGGGGGTTAGGGAGTAGGGTTAGGGTTAGCCGCTGGGATTTTGGATGTCTGGAAGTTGGCTATCAGGGAGTTGTACGTGTAGGGAAGTTGGCCGTGTAGGGAAGTTGGCATTAGGGAACCTGGTTGTAGGGATTTCGACCTAAACCCAAAGTATCCATGTAATTGGGCAGACTAGATGGGCCGAAAGGTTCTTATCTGCCAACATTTTCTATGTTTAACCCTGTAAGAGATCAACATTTGTGCATGTTATACAGTTCTGCAACCTCACATCACATTTTCTGTTGCTGAGCTTTACTGGAGCGTACACTTACTTGGTCACTCTGGGTCTTTATATATTATAGAACTGTTTTTTAGTAAAAGGACATTCAGGGGTTAAAACAGGAGGTGGTGGAGAGGTTAAACATTAACTTGTTTTATACCTCCCCATTTTAACCCTTATGATTCTTTTAGAACTTACCTTCTTCTCCGCACTGTGCTAGCTCGCAAATCTGTCAAACTTGACCTGCTGCTGGCTTCCTGAAGGTCGGAAGATGTCACATGGTCATGGGGTGGGGGGCACGTGGCTTGGGGGTGGATGCTGAGAGGGAGATGGGGTCCAAATTGGTTCCAACTTCCTATCCCTGTGCTTGATGCAATGCCTAGAGTGTCCCTATAGTTAAAAATTATTTCATATCCCTGAGGAGGGTCTTATCTACGTTTTCGCCTTGGACTTTCTAATAATCCAACAACACTGAGAAAATGTGTCAACATACCCTAGAAGAACTCTGTCAACAGCAACATTTGTGGAGGATGAAATGAGAATCTTCCAAGGAGGCAGCCCCTGCTCTTCAACTTGGTCACTGTATTCAAATATCTGTACAAGGAACAAGACCACCAATGCCAGCAAGTAACTCTTTCCAGCCCCAAAAACCCCTGAAAAACAAGAGAAAGTCTGACAAAATATTTTCAGCCAGCATTTTAAAACAAATATATGTTCCTTATTTGGTTAAGGTAGAAACAGGGAAATTTGACTGTTCATCTCTGCACAATTGATTATTATTAACTCTTTCACTGCCAAGTGTGCTTTTCATGAAACCACTGATAAGGAACCCGTGTTCTTAGGATTTTAATCAAGATCTTTTAAATTAACTCTTAACCCTATAACCTTCTCACATCTCGATCGCAATCCTTATCGTTGTCATTACAGTGCACTGTACTGCACTTGAAAGGCAGATGGCTCTCTCTGCTGGTCAATTCAGGTATAGCACTTTAATTGTAATTGTACTTGCGATGCAGTAGGAGTGCGACTGCGCTCATAAACTTGAATTTGTTACTCTGAGAATGGATAGCAGCACTAGTGGACTGCGCTTCGATGAGTCCCCGCTCAGGTCTCATACAGGTTTTAGCTAGATGGTGCCATTACTAGAGAGGGCTATACCATAATGAAATCAGACTGCTATCACACAAAAATGGAGATCAGAACGAAGATGCCAAGGAAGTTTCCTCTGGATGATATACAGCAACCCCCAAAAATCATTTTTGCCCACCACTGAGCTAAAACCTTAGGAGACCGGAGCAGGGGCTCAAAGAGCAGGCCGCGTATGCTGCTGTCCAATTTCAGTGCAGCACATTTAAGTTCTTAGTATACTGGCGGATATGAACGATGGAATATAATGTTTGGGACACATTCTGGAGCTCATTTGCAACTTTCCAGAATAAGACCCGATCAAGTTAACGCGCTCTTGTGCAGCAGATGGTGCTTTCGAAGATTGACTCAAAATATTTTACTTTTTTCTCTTTTTTTTTTTTTTTAAGTCATAGTTGTCTTTATCTGCATGATATCTATATTTAAAATATTACAGGTGTTCACTCCTAGACTATTGGTAACTGAATGGTTATTAACCGGTCAGTAACAACGATTTCCCTTTTTTAGTATACACCACTACATTTTATTGATTGTTAAAGAAATAGCTGAAAATGCTAATTTGGACACAGGTTCCTGATATTCCTGTAAATACAGAGGGGTGTCTTCCTGTTACCGTGTATAATTGTGATTGGCTGGGCCTTTTGCTCTGGAGATCCATCAGCAGCCACCATCATCATTTGTGCTACTTGTATCAAAGCTGAAGCTTGGTGCTCGTTTAGGCCAAACTGCGTAATCATTCTCAGGGATTCATCGAAAATGAAATCCGCCTTAGGAAGCCTGCGTTTGTGGGAGACATTCCCAGTGATGCTTGGTGGATTAAACCTCCCTCTGGATTGCTTTGCAGAGTGTGCTGGTTCACTATTCCTTCAGAGAAATTGAACAGATGTCAATGATAAAAGCAAACTTTGGAGTATCAGTGACAATAATAACAACAGCTACTATTAAGGGCAGGTATGTCTGGGATTCAGCAAAACATCATGAATAGATTTGCCAGGTGCATTCTGTAGGAGACCTGGCGCACACTGATCCACCAAAAGGCAATCCAATAAAATAGCAAATCCCTGACAGCTTTTCTGTATACAGCTTAAAAGAATTAGATGGTGGTAAATTGGTATTGCAGAGGATTGATGCATTTACTTATATTGAGGTGTTATTAAATTGCGGTGCACTTTCATTCGGCGCGCTCAATTCGCAGACCCTGTGGTTTATTCAGCATTCACTGCAGGGTTCCCGAATCGATTCGATAAACTGCTGAACGGAGCAGCAAAACCGCCAAACGCATCCTCAAACCGCAGCCGCCGTAAGCATCCTCAAATCGCTCAACGCGGCCCATGACCCGCCAAACAGACAGACTGACGAACGGCACTGGAAAAAGCTGACCAGCCGCCGAACAGGGGTTAAAAAACATAAAATAAAATCATGCAACCTTTAAAAGAGGTTTTAAATAAAAATAATGCATGGAAACGATATACTGTATATAAGGTCCTATGAATAACAATAAAAAGATCTGTTACAGAATAAAAAAAAAAATCAGAATCAAAAGTCACTAGGAAAAAATTCTAGATACTTTTTGCTGCAAATGAGAAGAATAAACTTGAATATATTTTTTCTAAAAACGGGGAATTTTTTTTTTTTACATTGAAACCTATGGGATTTGCCTGCTTAACCTCCCTGGCATTACGATTCTGACATATTATGGGAATTTCACTTCATTTAGCTGGCAATTCGCCAATATTTGGTGAATCGCCAACTGTTTGAATAACCGAATTGCCACAAAATTACACCATACGGGGAAATTCACCATTCGGTGCAATTCGGTGGCAAGTTCGGCTCTCTTGGAATAACCTCTTTGGTATGATGTATTAAATGTTACAATGTGATAAATTAAGTCAAATGAAATATTTGGAAAGTAGAAGCACCTCAATCCTTACTGAAACATAAAACACAGAGGGCTCTATTACAATCCTAGCATTAAAACGCGGGCGCAAGGGAGGAGAAACTGCACTCGCAAGTTTTCCCCCTTGCGCCTGCTTTTTAATCCTGGATTACAATGCAGGCGCAAAAAATGCTGCCTACATTGTTATTGCCCGTTAAAATCCTGGATACTTACATTTTCAGGAGGTGAGGCATTAGAGGCAAAGTAGATGGGTTAAAGTGCTCCTGTATGTTTCTAAGTGCTGTCAGCTCTGTGCTTGCATTACAAATCAACAATGCATGGACAAACACTGCAAACAGGAAGAATAAACAGTGTTTGTAAATTAAGTCATTCTCATACTGCTGCAGTAAGAAACTTGCTAGAAATTTCTAAAATGCTTCTTTTACCAGGCTGGATTTATGAAGTAGAGGAGGAGTGCGGTCGCGCCTATTCCCCGATGGGGTGGCTGCAACCACCAAATGCATCCAGCCCAGCAACATGTATAAAACATAACAAGGAGAAAAATGTCATCTATTATACGGTATAATGGGAATAAGCGCAGATGTCATTTCTCTCCTTGTTATGGATTTATGAAGGCTGACTTAAAAAACCACTAGAATGTGGAATATGAATTTGTTTAAAGAAAACAAACACATTCATACTCAAACTGTTTAATGTCCAATCGCCCCACTCTCTATAATGTTACCAGAGACACAAACAAAAGCTTTTCATTCATCAGCCTGATGAAGAATCCCTTATTCAAAATTATCCAAAATCATTTGAAAAATTCCACATCTGACATCACGAGACAAAATGATCAAAATATTCTACAAAATGACCTTTTGTCTATGGGTATAAGGTGTATATGAAACATAATTATAGAATTTAGCTAAGTTATGACGATAAGTTAGAATTTTAATAAAGGACTCAGAGGCGAGTATTGCAATCTCTTTCTTGCTTTTTAATACAGCAGCAAACAGAAATGTCGAAAAAGAAACATTAGACATTTAAAGAAACACTTTGCTAACAATGGACCAGTCTAACCCCCCTTCCCCAGTGAGTCAGTCCAAAGTCCATAAGTAGATCCCTGTTCCCGCCTTTTCTCCCTCTTTTCTTGCCAACAACGATAACTAGGCGAAGAAGTTGGGGGGCCAGGTTAGGAACCTTGATAACAGGGGGACCTTGGTCGACACAGGAAGCTCGCAACCATATCAATGGTCTGGAATTATTGGCGGGTCTGTTTGCCATGCAGAGCTTTCTCAAGTCAGCAGGTCAGGTGTCCGTTCTCCTCCGAATGGACAATTTCCCAGCCGTGAAGTACATCAATGCCCTGGGGGCCCTCGATCATCCCTACTGAAAGAGATGGCAACGCGGCTTTGGGATTGGTGCTTTCGAAGGCAGATCACGGTGCAAGCCCAATTCATACCGGGTGTTTCGAATCTACTCGCAGATTGGAGCTCGAGACACACGGAGGACTCCGGGGATTGGCGTTTGAACTCGTCAATCTTTGCCGTCGTGACGGAACTTTGGGGTCCGTTTCAGATCGACCTCTTTGCGTCGCGACTGAACAACCTGGTACCCAACTTCTACAGTTGGCGTCCGGATCCAGTGGCGATAGCCACCGATGCATTCCTTCAGGACTGGAGGGGACATCGTCATTATGCATTTCCTCCGTTTCCGTTGGTGGCTCGGACGTTACGCCAGGTGCGGATGCAGGAGGCGGAGGTGGTTTTAGTGGCCCCATTCTGGCCCAACCAACCATGGTTTCCCTTGTTTCTGGAACTCCTGGTGGATTTCCCGCGGTTATTACCGAGATGTCAGGATCTGCTGTTGGACGGTCAGGGACTTCCTCATCCACTGTTACTACGAGACTCGTGTCGCGTCCTAGCCTCCCTGGTCTCGGGGAACCAGGGACGTTCGGAAGGGTTTCGAGCTGGACTAGGGCCCTCCTACGGGCCGCATGGGCCCCAGGCACACTGTCCTGTTATGACTCCGCCTGGGCTCAGTGGTCTGGTTGGTGTATGCCACGGAATCTGGATCCCTTTCAAGCCCCTATTGCCTTCATCTTAAACTTTCTATCGGAATGTTTTGATGACGGAAAGGCTTATCGAACTATTAATGTTTATCGGTCGGCCTTGTCGGTCTATCATGTGGGTTTCCAGGGGATTCCGGTGGACGTATGGCTTGAGTGCGCTTTCGCGTTGTCACGCTGGTATCTCACTCTTCCTTTTATTTCAGCTCGGTGAGATGTTGAGATCCATCTGTTGGCAGTTCCTGCTCTTCTGACATCCGGCTGGATCATATTTCTTCACTTCTTCGCCTAGTTATCGTTGTTGGCAAGAAAAGAGGGAGAAAAGGCGGGAACAGGGATCTACTTATGGACTTTGGACTGACTCACTGGGGAAGGGGGGTTAGACTGGTCCATTGTTAGCAAAGTGTTTCTTTAAATGTCTAATGTTTCTTTTTCGACATTTCTGTTTGCTGCTGTATTAAAAAGCAAGAAAGAGATTGCAATAGGAGCCTCTGAGTCCTTGTATTAAAATTGAATTTTGTGATTAGACTTGGGTCCCATCCACACGATATCTCATTATGTTATGCAAATATTTAAAAATGTGAACTCTAAAACATTTCTGGTCGAAAACATTTTTGATAAGGGATACTCAACTTGTATAAACGTACAAACAGACTTACTGTTTGCCGGCCAGTTTGAAGGATAATAGCCTTTAAGAGGAAGAATCTCTATATCATTGTTGGCTGATGGTCCAAAGAAAGCACTACAAGCGATAAAGGTATCCATTGGATCAAAATTAAGTGTCTTGGATATAACCCAAAGGTCGTCTGAGAAAATAAAAATAAATAAATCCAAATTATGTACATATATATCACAGAATTACTGACAGTATTAATCTGTAATCAATTCAGCCTCAAATGACCACATGCCAGGTATTGATGAATTAGTAAAGTGATTTTCCCTTTGAACAATTTAAAAAATATGGTTGTGGTATTATGTTATGTGAGCATATTGTAATTACGTTTGCAATCGATCTTTGAATTTATATTACTGTTTATAAACTGAACATTATTTAACTGAATATACAAATATATATACTGTATATTAATTCACCTGCAAAAATGGGGCCACTTGGAGAGAAGGTTGAGATCTATTTCTGCAGCATTTTAAATCACATTGAATACTTTTTTTGCTCCATAAACAAACTAGTGTGGCCTGAGGACCAAATATACTTTTTGAGATATCTGGAAGTCCATATGATAGAAGCCACTAAGGAATTATGCAACATGTGCTGAACTGGAGTAGGTTACTCTGCAACCAGATGACAGTCACAACAAAATAAGTACTTCATCACCCCCATTCACACAGCTTAATTGGAATATTTAATCTTAACATTATTAAACAGCTGGCAACATAAGTTATTAATTACGTGATAATATATAGTTACATATTTATTGTTTATATGCTACATATATTATATGTTGCATTATATTGCTTAATATTATATTGTTATATTTGTGTAAGAACATATGTTATTAAATATGGGGTATGTTGGTGCAACATAAATAAACAATTATAATATTGTCCTCCTCTTGTCCTGTATCTGCTGGCAGGAATACTGACCTGCCGCCTTTATATATTGTTGAATTGTCCTGGCTTTACCCATTGTACAGAGCAACGGGATGTGTTGGCGCTTAACAAATAATAATTTGTCATCCTATTTATTTATGGCAGCAAATCCCACACAAGTACATTGAATTACCTTTGCTATACGTTGAAGAACTACCTTTCCAGCTCAGTTTAAGGTAAAGTTTGGTTTTTGATTCATCACAAAAAGCTGAATCAGAGGTAATAGTTTTCTTAAACTTGCCAAACCGTTTTCGGTGAAATCCAGATATTTTCCTGTAAGACACATCACGAGAATAATAGTCTATAGGTCTGAGAAACTGATGGAAATTATTACTCATGGTAATCAGCTTGCACACAAACATTTAATGATTGGGGATCTATTTGGGGTATTTCAATAACCATGAACAATTCAAATTGTGGACTGTAAAGCTGCTTTTTACAACAAAAATGAGGGCAACAGTTAAGACAATTAGAAATCACAAGGTGCACACCTTATTATAAGCTGGCTCTCTTCATACAGGGCTATATTCTGGCCTCTCACATAACCAGACAAGCTTTTCATGTCTCCCATTACGATCTTGTGATCGGATGTTCCTCTTGACGGATTGGTGCACTTTACTTCCTCCATCCATTTGAAGAATTTACACTGGTCAGATTTGGGAGCATCACAAGTGTAAAAAAACCGGCCCTTTTAAAGAAGGAAATAACTTGTTATACAAGAAAATTAACAATAATATAGCGCTGCATTGTTGGGATCAATAACACCATCCACTCTGAACTTTTATTATAGGGGCAACATATAGATACAGGTCTATAACCCGATAGGATTATCATGCCAGCTGAAGTCTCTGCCTTTCTTTGAAAAACATGTGTAAATAATGTTGTGTATAGAAGTGAAGCGCCCCCCAGAAATTTGTGTACAATTCGCTCGCTGAACGTTATATAAGGAAGTTCTTCTAAAAAAAAACCTTAGGAAATAGAACATCAAGAAAAATTAACGTAGAGTCAGTGGACATTTCCCCCCCCCCGTTAGCAAAATCATACACACTGCATGTCCATAAATATAATGTCCTTTTTTTCAAGGGTTCGCCTCCTTAAAGGGATGTCTTTTCAACAGTGCTGCAGAAGAGAAAGAAAAACCAGGATTGCGCAGTATATCGGTTCAGGTTTGCAGATTTATTCAAATGGGTATCTAACTCACATTTTCATGAGCCCACACCTGGCTCTGGGGTGGATCTCTTTATGGGTCTCTTATTCATTTCTTCCCATTAACCCCTTCGTGGAACCTGTGGATTCAAATAGGTTTCCCCTGCAGTGAAAAATAGACGCATACCAGGGATACCCCTACAGGGTTATTCAGAGAGAGGTGAAAAGCAGGAGAATGACTGGAGAACGGAAAATTCTAGGTCAAAATAGCCAATTTGGAAAGTGAGATGAATGGGAGACTTTTTCTGGTTTGGCTATCTTGACCTAGAATTTACCATTCTCCAGTCAGTCATTCTCCTGCTTTTCACCGCTCTCTGAATAACCCTGCTAGTGTAATATTGTAACAAAACAGTTGGAGATATATAACAAGCAAATTGAAGACTCACATATCCCTGAGCCCCAGATGGCTCCGTCAAATACGCATGAGGAATTTTAAGGAAATCCCCAAAACCTTCTTGGACAGGAATATAGGCAAACAGCGATCTTTAAAAACATTTATTTACGGGGGCGTGTCCGGTGGCCATTACGAGCGGACGCGAGTGAGCTGAGCTCCGCAGCGGCGCCCGGCCGTTTTAACAATCCTGCAACTTTACCTCACTTGTTGGAGGCATCGGAGACCGCTGAACCCTCAGAGAGGCAGGAGGGAACAAGATGCCACCTCCTAAGGCTCCAGAAGCACCGGACCAAGGCAGATCAGTACAAAAATTGAAACGCCGCGAGATCCAAGATGGCGGCTCCCCGGGATCCTCATCGGACTGCATGGGCGATGCAGAGGACGTGCAGCTGCAAGACAGCTATCACTCTACCCCGGCCACGGAGAAACAGATTCAGGCGCTCCTACAAGACCTCAGGACAACTATTCAAGCGGACTTCCGAGCCATCACAGCTGACATATACCATGGTCCAACGCAAGGAATTTCTCCCGGTTACGAAAATACTGAGGAATCGTCAAATACAATATCGGTGGGGCTTTCCGGTAAAACTTCTTCTCTGGCACCAAGGAGCTCTTCATGTCATGTACACGATTTCTGAGGGGAAGAAAATGTTGGTCGAGTGGAACCTGTTGGAGGAATATACCCCGCCACAGAAAGAGACCTCATCTCCATCGAAAGTCTCCCCAGAGTGGCACAGGGTTAAGTGATATCGGGGATGGAATAAGGGATGGAATAAGGGTGGTATGTGTATGGAGATCTGCCTTGCCATTTTTGGCCTTCCTTACGATCTAGTCTTGGAGGACTCCTAGAGGTATTTGTTTTTGGACGGTTTGCGCCGTGGCGTTCTTCACTGAGTAAATACTTTGGAACATGTTTGGGACTGCTCGATGGGTCCCACGGGATGCACCGGACATGTGTATGGAGACTCCCCCTCTCTCCCCCCTATCCGAAGGGGTTGACCGTACGGTTTTAGTAGGGTCCAGGAGATTTATTGTATATATTTTTGGCTATTTTTATGTTTATTTCTTGTTACAGGTCCTGTTGACTTGGTCTATGTTGATTCTCTCTTCCTTTCCCCTCGCTGTGGAGAGTGTGCTGCTCATTCCTTCCCTTACAAAACTCTGAATAGTAGAACGATATTTGTAGGCTCTAGGAGTAATAATACCATTAAGCCACATTTCCCCTTCATAGAGAGGGATTTTATCTTTCATGAAAATAGTCTCCCTAAATGTTAAGGGGCTGAATGCCCCCCATAAACGGCATTCCCTATACGCAGATATTAAGAAGGAGACGCCCGATGTACTCTGTCTTCAGGAGACCCACTTTAGGCGACTTGACCATCCACGAATGAAGGTCCCTCATTATAAGACCCAGTTTCATGCCACGTCCCCAACAAAAGCAAGAGGCGTATCTATATTAATACATGATGGGGTTTCATTCTCATTGCCGCCGCGGATGATTGGCAGTATAACGGGCGTTATGCAATACTGATTTGTGACATTAACCATCAGCTTTACACATTAGTGAATGTTTATTGTCCCAACACTGACCAGACCCAGTTTCTTAGACGCCTGTTGATTAAATTGACAGAGACTCAAATGGGCAATCTCGTGATCTGCGGAGACCTTAATATCGTCCTGGACTCTTCTTCTTCTGCCACTAACCGACAAAGGGCGCAGCTACGAGCCCGGACCAAATTGCTTTCGGAATTTGGGCTTTATGATGTGTGGCGAATGTTCCATCCGGGGGAGACTGACTATTCTTTTTTCTCTCAAGCTTATAAAACATACTCCCGGCTGGATTACTTTCTGACCAGGGGGGAGGGGTTGCGTGGGATTCAGGACTGTATTATAGGACCGATATCCTGGTCAGACCATGCCCCGGTGACTTTACAGTTGGCGGACTCTTACTCCACAAGAGGTAATTCGACTTGGCGTCTGAATGATTCCCTGCTGTCGCGTCCCGGGGTGGTGGAGGATGTGCGACACACTCTGACTCACTATTTTTCAGAAAATCTCACACCGGAGATTAGTTCTCCCATATTATGGCAAGCACACAAAACAGTAGTTAGGGGTGTGTTGATTAAATGGGGCTCCCACTTTAAACGCCTGCATCATTCCCACAGATTGGACCTTTTGCGGCAGATAGACCAGAAGACTACCGAGCATAAACTGCAGCCTACTGATCAGCTGCTGTCTGAATTAATGGACTTGCGCAAACAACTGCTAGATTTAGACAAGCGGGATTACGTGTGGGCTGCGCGCCGACTCAGGGCCAAATACTATATCTATGGCAATAGACCTAGTAAGATGCTAGCGAATCGACTGCGAGCGCGAGCGGCAGCGTCGAGGATTGGTACCATGGTAGATGCAGCGGGTGGTTCTCGCCATCAACCGCAACATATTGCGGATTGCTTCGCGGAGTACTATCTTAAGCTATACAACTTGAAAGATGATGAAAATACTCATCAGCCCACCATACGGGACATAGGCCTACCGTCCCTTACTGAGGATCAGCAGCGGTCCCTCTCCTCCCCGATATCCCCCTTGGAGATATCGGATGCGATTAAGGCCCTGCCTGAGGGGAAAGCTCCGGGCCCGGGTGGCTTTACAGCCCGATATTACAAATCCTATATGACTATATTAACCCCCCATATATTGACGTTGTTCCGATCTGTGTTTTCCTCGGGACAGACGCCGCCGGAGTGGCTAGCAGCCACGATTGTCACCATTCCGAAATCCACTCCTCCGGCGTCTTCCTGCGCTAAATATCGACCTATATCTCTACTAAATGTGGATGCTAAATTATATGCGAAAGTCTTGGCCCTTAGGTTGTCGCACCTCCTCCCCCATCTCATATGTGATGACCAAGTAGGCTTTATCACAAATAGACATGGAACTGATAACACTTTTCGACTTCTGAACTTAATAGAACGGGTTACGTACCTCTCCACACCGACTTTGATATTGTCTTTGGATGCTGAGAAGGCGTTTGACCACATTAATTGGTTATATATATGAGACATGTTCTCCAAAAATTTCATTTTCCCCCTGACTTTATAACGGCGATATTGGCTCTTTACTCTAATCCTGTGGCGAGGGTGCTGACTGCTGGCTTCATGTCTCGGCCCATTCCGATTTCGAATGGGACGAGACAGGGCTGCCCCCTGTCACCGCTCCTATATGCCTTGGCTCTGGAGCCATTGGCTCAGGCGATACGACAGGACTCGAATATTACTGGAGTTCCCATTGGCCCCTCGTCTTGTACCATTAGCTTGTTTGCAGATGACATCTTATTGACGCTGACTAACCCGACTGAGTCTCTCCCACGCCTCCATCAGATACTGAATGACTATGCTAGAGTATCTTATCACAAAATAAACATGGGGAAAACGCAGGCTCTCACTTACGCAGTCCCACAGTCTGAACTTAATACACTACAGGCGACATACGACTATGAGTGGCGATCTCAATATCTGACCTATTTGGGGATAAAATTGCTTTTAATAAACAAGACCTATTCCTCCTTAATTATCATCCGCTTGTTGCCCAATCTAGAGCTTTATGTTCGCAATGGTCAAAAACGGAGGTATCGTGGTGGGGAAGAATGGCCTCGGTTAAGATGATGCTTCTTCCTAAACTGTTGTATATATTTAGAGCACTCCCGATAGCGACACCACCATCCTTCTTTAATACCCTTCAGTCAATCTTATCAAGGTTTGTGTGGCGAAATAAGAGACCCAGAGTGAAGATGTCTACGTTACACCTACCGCAAGATTTGGGGGGGGGGGGTAGGCCTCCCACATCTTAAACTATACTATTCAGCTGCGATATTGTCGCTTGTGGGTAGGCTGTTGTCAGGAGCGGTGCTCCCAGGTTGGGCAGGCCTCCTGGGTCCTCAATTCCTTCCCTATGCCGCTGATACTATCTTCTGGCTCGCAAGAGCACGCCGCCTCCATAAACCACATTTGATGCCGAGTGCTACCCTACTAATACAGACTTGGGATAGGTGGAGCCAACACCTGACGGCCACACACCCCTTCTCCATGGCCACACCAATTAGGGTTTTTAAAGAGTTAATACCAACATTTAATCCCCATATCTGGCGTTCCTTCTCAGTCTCTCGACTGGGTCAGCTGTTCTCTCCACAAGACATCTTATCTTATGAACAACTTCAGGCTAAATTCTCTGCACAGAAAGATTTTCGATTCCCTTATAGGCAACTCCGCTCTTATCTCTCTGCCTCAGGAGCTCTAGGTGCATTATTTAACCCTAGACCGACTATGTCCACATTTGAATCCTATTGTGTGGACCATACCACTAATTCCCATGTATTGGCGTCTTGCTACCAATTAATGATTAAGCCCACCCTACATCATAGGGAGAGGTTCCAGAGAATGTGGGAGAGAGACATCGGAAGGGAATTGTCCTCCGAAGAGTGGATGCGCTGTCTCGCATTTGATAAAGGCAAATTTAGATGTGCCTCCCTTATGGAAGCGAGGAAAAAGATGCTCTATCGCTGGTACATCACTCCAGATAGGGGAAGGCATGTGACACCAGGCTCCTCAGATGTGTGTTGGCGATGTGAGTCACAGAGAGGCACCTTCTTTCACATATGGTGGACCTGTCCACTTCTCCGGACGTTCTGGAGAGATGTGAGTAGCATTATATACAGGGTGGTCCCCAGGACGGTGGAGATCACTCCAGAATTGAGTTTGTTACAAATGTTTCCCTCCAGTCTCTCGGTCCCTCTTCGGAAGTTGTTGGCCCATATATTGATGGTGGCGACCACTCGCCTGGCATCCAGATGGCGATCTTCGGAGATTCCGGGGATTAGGGAAATCACTGACCGCCTTAATGATCTAAAAGGGCTGGATGGCATTGCTTATTTGGTGGCGGGTCGTATGAGCACTAAAAGAGACCCATGGTACCTATGGGAGGTGGCGGCGGCAACAATTTTCCCCTAAACTTTCGTTTGAAATACTTCTAAAATATGATGTTAGGAAATGTACACTCTCTATGTAATATTCTCAGATGATGCTTTGTGTAAGTGTTCCCCCTTTTGTTTTGTTTTTTCTCTCTTCCCTTTTTTCTTTTTGTATCCCTCTTGTTTTGAAAAAAAAAAAAAAATTGAATAAACTTTAAATTGGAGAAAACATTTATTTACAATATTATGATATGCTTTGTTAAAAAAATTGTAAATAAATGTTTTTAAAGATCGCTGTTTGCCTATATTCCTGATGGTTTGTCTATAGTCCAAGAAGGTTTTGGGGATTTCCTTAAAATTCCTCATGCGCATTTGACGGAGCCATTTGGGTCTAAGAGATATGTGAGTTTTCAATTGGCTTGTCATAGATCTCCAACTGTTTTGTTACAATATTACACTTGGGGTATCCCTGGTATATGTCTATTTTTCACGGCAGGGGAACCATATTTGAATCCACAGTATCCACTAAGGGGTTAATGGGCACCCGAAGAAACAAATAAGAGACCCATAAAGAGATCCACCCCAGAGCCAGGTGTGGGCTCATGAAAATGCGAGTTAGATAGCCATTTGAATACATCTGCAAACCTGAACCTATATACTGCGCAATCCTGTTTTTTCTTTCTCTTCTGCACCACTGTTGAATAGACATCCCTTTAAGGAGGCAAACCGTTGAAAAAAAGGACATTATATTTATGGACATACAGGGCACTATTACATTCTATGTGCAGAAACGTGCGCGCAGTGCATTAAATTTTGCGCACAGCGTTGAGAGTTAACGCGCGAAAATTAACAATGGTATTACAATCCTTGCGCATTTTTTCATCCGTCAAAAATAACGCAAGTAAAACGGACGCGCAAAGCGCAGAAAAATGACGATTCCCTCGAGCTTCATGTCCCAGACAATTCCAACCTCCTGGTCGAGGAGGAGCCTTACACCCCTGCGCGCAGCTCCACCACGGTCATTATTCGTGACCCCCAGGGCCAACCCATGTTTGACCCCTCGCAGGTCTCTCACTCCCGCTCCACTGTGAGGATGCCCCAACTGCATGTCGAACTGTGGGTGGATGCTCACTTGCGCCTCCCTATGGATTGAGAGACCCGGGCCACCCTAAGAGCCGAATGCCCTCGCCCGTCCACCACAGGAAAAACCTGCATCACACCGGAGGTGGACATAGATTTTCAAAAATATATCACCACTAAAAGGTTGGTCACCTAGACGGGACATTGATCACGCTTTTACAGCGTGCAAGGACAAGGTGTTGGACGTTGCGGCACCTCTGGTCCACTTGTTTGATGTGGTGGAAGATGCCCACCTTCTTGGCACCACCATGGACCCAGGCGTGGTGGTTGAATGGGTCCCACGCTCCCTTTGCCTCCTGGGAAGCGCTAATGCGGCACTGGCCGCCGAACATCGTAAGACGATCCTGCTCAAGATGGACCCCAGCTGTCCAACATGGCGACCAAGGCTCAGGGTCTGCTGTTCGGGGTATCCTTCATCAAGAATATGGGCAAGTAAACTGGGACCTTTGCACCTGGGTTACTCCCGAAGTCCATCAGGTGAGCCTTCCACGTGGCCCATCTACGGGCTTGGAGGGGGGGGGGGAGGGCGTGCAACTGGGCGTCTATCTAGACAATATCCTGATCATATTGTCATTGGGGTCTCTGACTGCTCCATCTGGCATGGACGGTCTCTCTACTGCAAGATCTGGGGTTCCTGGTCAATGGGAGAAGTCACTGCTGGTTCCCACTCACCGTCTGGCGTTTCTGGGCTTCACACTAGACTCCTTGTCAATGACCCCAGCATTCCAGACTCCAAAGTAAAGGCCATCCGGAAGGAGGCGAGTTCCATGATGAGGGTCGAAACGACTCCTCTTCATTCACTGGCTCGAGTGGTTGGTCTTCTGGCGGTGACCCGCCAGGCTGTTCTCCCGGCGGTGACCCGCCAGGCTGTTCTCCCGGCTCCTCTCCATTATCGGGCCCTCCAACGATTGACGGCCTGTTCTCTCCCCAGTGGCATGGCCTACCAGGATTTGGTGCCCCTTTCAGACGACGCGATGCTCGATCTGCGGTGGTGGGCCGCCCATTGGACAGAATGGAACTCCCGACCGGTGGCGGACCCGGTGCCTAAACTGGTAATAGAGTCGGACGCCAGTCGCTTGGGTTGGGGTGCCTGGTGCAACCCCTTGGAGATGGAGCTTCATATTAATTTAAACCCCAACCCTTCTAGATTGTGAGTTCCTACGGGAATAGGGCCCTCATCTCCTCCTGTACTTTTTGTCAAATGTTGTTCAATGTATTGTAACCCTGTCTATACTGTGCCTATCGTACAGCACTGCGGAATATGCTGGCGCTTCATAAATAAAGAATAATAATTCGCTGGAGCTTCTGGCGGCCTTGTTCGCCCTCTGCTGCTTAGTCCGGGGAACGACGCATTGTACCATCCTCCTGAGACTAGACAACTTCCCGGCGATACGGTACATCAATGCCCTGGGGGGTCCCAGAACGTTGTCCCTGACTGCCGTGGCGACTCGCTTGTGGGACTTCTGCCTTCCCTGGGGCCTGTTCGTCCGGGCCCAGTTCCTGCCGGGTCTCAACAACACTGTGGCGGATTGGAACTCCTGCAACTTCATGGACTCGGGGGACTGTATGCTTCTCCCTTCCGTCTTCGCCGCTCTCGAAGGCTTGTGGGGTCAGCTTCTGGAGGACTTGTTCGCGTCTCGGCTGAATCATCAGTTACGGAGGTTCTTCAGCTGGAGACCGGACCCGGAGGCGATGGACGCACTCTTGCAGACCTGGCCATCGGCTCACCTGTACGCTTTCCCCCTCGTTCCGCCTGTTCTTGTCGGTGCTCCGCAAACTCCGGTCGACCCTCTCGGAGGTGGTCCTCATCATGCCGTGGTGGCCGATGCAGCAGTGGTTCCCGGCGTTACAGGAGCTATCCATGGAAGTTCCTCAGCTCCTGCCTTGGGCCCGGGATCTCTTCTGGGACCCGTGCGGCCTCCCGCACCCACTGCTGCTGGAACGACTGCCTCTGATGGCATGGCTTGTTTCAGGTTCTCATGGCAACGCACAGAGATTTCAGGATCGACTGCGGAGTTGCTCCAGCTTGCCTGGGCCCCCGGGTACCAGGGCCGCCTATTGTTCCGCCTGGGGGGTGGATGGCATCGCTGGGGTTTGGTACGGGGTCAGGATTCCGTTTCGGCCCTGGACTTTCTGGCCTTGCGGTTCGATGGGGGTATGGCCTTTCTAATGGTTAACGTGTATTGTTCGGCTATCTCGGCCGGTCATATTGGTTTTGACGGCGTTCGGGTTGGCCGTCACCCTTTCACCTGTCGGCTTCTGAAAGGAGTGCGGCTGTCTCGACCTCCTATGCCCAGGTATTCCTCCACCTGGGACGTTTCCGCCGTTCTGAAGTTTTTGCGTTCCTGGCAGGACAATGAGGGTTTGTCTCTCCGCCAGTTGTCTGCCAAACTACTGGTTCTGTTGTGCCTGATTTCATGTAAATGTGTTAATGACGTGCGTGCTTTGGACTTCCAGGTCCGGTCCTTTGTCCTCTGAGAAGTATCAAAACGGACCCCCTCCGGAACAAAGACATCTCTCACTTCTGTTTTTTATCCGGCATTTTCGACTGAACCGCTGTTATGTCCGGTTCGCTGTTACGAGACTCGTACTGGTTTGTTGCGGTCGGGCCCGGTGTCTCCGTTGTTCATGTACTTTCGCTCCCCTCACGCTCCGGTGTCCACTTCTACCTTGGCACGATGGGCTCGCTGGTTGTTGTCTTTGGCCGGCGGTGACACTTCCTGTTTCAGGGCGCACTCCATTAGGGGCGCGGCTGCGTCCAAGGCTTACTCGGCTGGTTGTCGGATATTATGAAGGCGGCGGATTGGACGAGGGAATGTGGACGAGTCGTGTTTTAAAATTACCAAATTTTCCTATTATATTGACGGAAAGTTTGGATTTTAATAAGGACTCGGAGGCGAGTATTTGCAATCCCTTTCTTTATTGCACCCACAGCAGTAAAGAACAGTGACAATAAAGAACAAGAAAAAACACAAAAAAACCAAGCCCCCAATGTGGGGTACACTCCCAATCTGTAAGCCCCGCCCCCAAGTCTATAAATCGTCTGGGCTGGAGCAGTCACACCCTCTTTCTTCATGCGACTAACGGAAGGAGGCCCAGGAACAAACAGGAACTAAGTCCAGGGCGCCCGTCAAGTCCACACAAAGATCCACTCCATAGGAATTCAAATGGCTGTAAGAAACATATAACACGAAGCCAAAGATTAAGAAGGGCGGACAGTAAAACACCGGTACCCAACCCCAGATATGAGGAACAAAATCAAATGAAAATCATGCGCTGCGCCCCTCCACAGCAATAACCCAGCCGGTCGAGAACACACCCCCCCAGGGCGGGAGAGGCGGGAAATACTCGCCTCCGAGTCCTTATTAAAATCCAAACTTTCCGTCAATATAATAGGAAAATTTGGTAATTTTAAGGCAGGACGTCGGAGGCTCCTATTTGCATGTTCAACGCATCAGTGCCCGTGACCAATGAGAGACCGGCTTAAAATAAAGTACGAAAGGAAACAAAACAATACCGGCCATCTTGCCAACAATTGTCGGTGAGACAAGGACGGGTTGTCCTGGCCACGATCGAAGAAAATCAACAACTCGGGATACATCCCTAGTAGAACGAAGATCTGAGAAAGACTAGCACCCACTATCAAAACCCAAACGACAGGCCGACCAGGCAGACCAACAGACGTGAATAGCGTGGAAAGCCAAACCTGACTCAAACAATGAGGACAAGAAATCCAACACTGAACCTAAAGGAGCAGAAGTGGAATCGTTTCCCTGGCGAAGGCACCCCCATGCCAAGCGGCCCATGCAAGATGTAACAACACATCAGTTCCTGACAAAATGTCAGAAGCCCTCAACGAGGACCGAAAACCAACCACGCCACCAGAGACAGGCGTCTCGCTGAGAACAGCAGATGTGGAAGGCCGTCCGGTCCTGTCAACAGCGCATTCGACTCCGGCAACGACCCGGGAGGTGCCGCCGCATGTTTCCAAAATAGAGGGAACCACGGGTGGGACCGTCAGAGCGGTGTCACAAACACCAGTTCCACCTCCGTGACGCAGTGACGCCTCCTTATCGGAAAGGAAAGGTGGTGGTGGGGGTCATTCCTCCTCGGCCAACAGGCCATTATCTTGTGGAGCATAGATCTCTAGTGCTCCGTCATCCTCCCCGTGCTCGGGTTCCTCACTCGCCGAGTCAGTGGTCGTGGGGAGTCGGCCAGAACCCAGAAGGTTAGGCCTGATCTTAGAGACCGCTACTGAGGCCCCGCGGTCAGGGGCTCATTTACGCGAGGTCACCTCGCAAATCTCAGAGGGCAGAGTATCGGGGATGCCAGCCCCTCCAGGAGGATTATCCATGTGCTTTGCCATAGCACCTTTCTTGGAGCCCACTGGGTTAGTTCAGAGGGCATCGTGGGGTCCCATATGAGGGTTAGTGTCGGAGGTTAAGGCCACAGGTAGTGGATGCCAGCCCCTCTGGAAAGGTGTTGAGCCTTGCCATCTGACTTTATACCCGCGGCACATAGCAGGGGTGCATCTGGAGGCCTCACCGTGGTGAGTAACTTGCCCGGGAAGCCATCCGCTCGTAGCGGCAATTCTGTGTTGGCATCCGCCATAATGGATGTAAAAATCAGATGAATTTTCGTGTTTCAATACACAAAGTGGAATTATCTGGTGAGGATATAAAATCCAGCATTTACCTTCAAGGCTGAAAAGCAGCGTGTGAATGTGCGGTCGTTCAGAGGAGCGGCTTCTGGTCTCATTATGAAGGACTCCTCTTAAATCGAGAGGTTACCGAGGCAGATGAGCTTACACTTTAATGCCCATGCAAGAAATCCAAAACCTCAGAGTGGTTTATTTCACAAGTAATTCTATAGAAAGGAGCACAGGGACACCTTGTATCTCAAACTCCGTATTAGATACCGGGACATCCGTATATTTTATAATCCGTATGTGACTCCTGGGACACCTTTTATATTTACCAGTATGAGATGTAGTGACAGCTTTATATTATATCGGTACGTTATACAGGGACATCTTATAGTATATCCGTATGTTATACAGGGACATCCGTATATTTTATCAGTGTATTATACAGGGACATCAGTATGTTATACAGGGACATCAGTATGTTATACAGGGACATCCGAATATTTTATCAGTATGTTATACAGGGACATCTGTATTTTTTTATCAATATGTTATATATAGGGACATCAGTACATAATATAGGGACATCTTATATCAGTATGTTATATATAGGGACATCTGTACGTTTTATCGGTACGTAATATAGGGACATCTTATATTATATCAGTATGTTATACAGGAACATCTGTATACTTTATCATTATGTAATCTAGGGACATCTGTATATTTTTTCCAATATGTTATATATAGAGACAGCTTTATATTATCAGTACGTTAGTATAGGGACATCTGTACGTTATATAGGGACATCTTATATCAGTATGTTATACAGGGACATCTGTATATCAGTATGTAAAACGGGGACATCAGTATGTAATACAGGGACATCAGTATATTTATCAGTATGTAATATAGGGACATCAGTATATTTATCTGTATGTAATACAGGGACATCAGTATATTTATCCGTATGTAATACAGGGACATCAGTATATTTATCAGTATGTAATACAGGGACATCTGTATATTTATCAGTATGTAATACAGGGACATCAGTATATTTATCAGTATGTAATACAGGGACATCAATATATTTATCCGTATGTAATATAGGGACATCAGTATATTTATCAGTATGTAATACAGGGACATCAGTATATTTATCAGTATGTAATATAGGGACATCAGTATATTTATCAGTATGTAATACAGGGACATCAGTATATTTATCCGTATGTAATACAGGGACATCAGTATATTTATCTGTATGTAATACAGGGACATCAGTATATTTATCCGTATGTAATATAGGGACATCAGTATATTTATCTGTATGTAATACAGAGACATCAGTATATTTATCCGTATGTAATATAGGGACATCAGTATATTTATCTGTATGTAATACAGGGACATCAGTATATTTATCCGTATGTAATACAGGGACATCAGTATATTTATCCGTATGTAATATAGGGACATCAGTATATTTATCCGTATGTAATATAGGGACATCAGTATATTTATCAGAATGTTTTATATAGGGACATCTTCATAGCAGAATGTTATATATATAGGGACACCTTCATAGCAGAAAGTTACTCAGGCACTGCCTCTTTAAGAGATCTTTAAAATTAGTGGATAGGGCAGAAAAACCAGCTGTTAAAGGGTTAAAAGGATCAGGCACACAAGCCAGAGGATTAACAGTCCGCTCAATCACCGGGAGGTGCAGGAGCTGTCTCTCTGTAATCAGAGCTCTCAGCGGGGAGGCTGAACATGAGGGAACTTCAAAGAGTGCAGCATCGTGCAGGGAAACATGATGACATGCGGCAAATGGCGCGAAAAATCAGCCCGCGAGCCGTGCGCCCCCCCCCCTGCGAGCGGGAGCAGCGCACGAAGCCCAGGATAAACGGTGACCCCCCAGAGGAAGGAAAATATACACTGATCGTCAAATGCCTGCGAGCATCAACGAAGCGCCACTGCCATCATCCCCCAGAGAGGGAAAAAACACGGGAGCACAGGGTCAGACACCGGGGAATCCTCCTCCGGGTCATAAACCTCCTAAGTGTCAGTACATGCCATTAAGCAGCCAAAGCTCCCAGCAGAAAAACACACACAATCGCAGCGGCTGAAGCCGGATGGTCGCAACCAAACCTAATAAGTAACAGGAGAGAACAAACAAGGCAAGTAAACGGCAGTAAAATCCCAGTGATCCGAAGACCAACCGGATTTTATCACCAATCGGGTCAGCTGACCCCCGCGGTTAGAGCCGGGGAAAGTCAGTACCCTGCAGAGCAACTCAATCTTAATCTATTATATATATACGTGAAAATAAAAAACAAGTATGTAAAATGGTAAAAAAAAACAAATAAATCAATAAATAACTACCAAAGAGTAAAAGGTTAGGGATACTTATCTGGTCTGTAGCAGGAGCAGTAAAGAAAGAGGGTGTGACTGCTCCAGCCCAGACGATTTATAGACTTGGGGGCGGGGCTTACAGATTGGGAGTGTACCCCACATTGGGGGCTTGGTTTTTTTGTGTTTTTTCTTGTTCTTTATTGTCACTGTTCTTTACTGCTGTGGGTGCAATAAAGAAAGGGATTGCAAATAGGAGCCTCCGACGTCCTGCCTTAAAATTACCAAATTTTCCTATCCTATGAGGGACGGAAAGTTTGGATTTTAATAAAGACTCGGAGGGGTATATTTCCCTCCTCACCCACCTATTGTGGGGGTTGTGGGGCGCTTCGTTCTCCCTGTGCTTTGTTTTTATTTTCTGTGGGGTTTGGGGCGCCTGCGTATTGCCACGCTATCGCACTTACTGGATGTCTGTGTGTGCCTGGTATGGATGTAGGAGACGGGCGCTTTTCCCCCATTGTGCCAACCTGGACTTCGTGTCTCTGTTTCCCTTTCAGGGCCTTGACCCACTTCATGGTTGTTTCCTAGGTTTCCTGCCTTCCCTTGAGTCCCTTCTACTTCTGGTTGGCTTCTGTTGAGCTGTTTGGAGCGCCATCAAGAGGAATTGGTGCTCCGGCCACGCCCCCTATTGACAGGGGTGGGGGGCGGCTAGGGATCTAAGGGAGGGGTTCTTCCCATGTTGGGACACTGGATGCTTATTTTGTTACGTTTTTTCTTTGCTGCTGTGAGTTAATAAAGAAAGAGATAAGCAAATATGAGCCTCCGAGTCTTCATTAAAATCAAAACTTTCCATCATAGGATAGGAAAATTTGGTAATTTTAATATACTGTAACTCCCATTTTGCATACCTACTTAATGCAAGATTAATGTACCTTTTAATGAAGCTACAAGAGGTAATTCCCAGGAATACAAAACACATAAAACATTACTGAGCAAATTGACATAGTTTTTATCTTTTAAACTTGTAAAATACACATCCCGTCTTTCAAATAAATGTTAGGATACATTTTCTTAAACAAAAAGCACTTGTAGTCAATGAGTTAAAAGCCTGGACTGACCTTTAAAAGATGAATAAAAGTATATATACCTTTGCACTTCTCTTAACAGAGATTCCTATTACAATGGCAATGTATCTTAAAACACCTCACCTTATTAGGACCTTCTTTTTTAACCATTAATAGCTTTGCTGGCTGCTGGTGAAGACAAAGTGGAGCATTGCTACTTGCTCTCTGTCCAGCTCCTTCGCATGGCGATGTGTAGAAGGACATGTCCACTTTAGAGAGGGCCTTGTGGAGACGCTGAGCCAGGTCAAACATCACAATATTTAAATGCTCTGCATGAAATTACAGAACAGCAGGTTTTTGTTAAATGAAACAGCCTAGTACACCCTCTTTTTGGCTTATTAAGAAACAGTATATTATTTATAGTTAATTCTCCATGACCACACCAATACAACTACAATCAATGGGGGTAATCCAAGAAAGCGAGTCACCTGGGAGTATCAGGCAGCCGGAATTTAGAATTTCCTAACTGCAGGTCACCAGATCGGTCACAGATGTAGTCAACCTGCTATGTGTGCTGACCTCATCCTATATACTATAAAAGAGTAAGGCTTGGCGTGTCCGTCGCCAAGCCTACTCTGCGCATGCGCGCGCAACCAGCGGCGGTTGGCTGCGCGCGCATGCAACCGCCGCGGCACGAGCCGGCTGTGCACTCGCCGCGGCGGTTACAAGATGCACACAGCAGCCGGGTAGACTACCCGGCTGCCGCGCGCATCCAACCCCTGAGCGGCGAAGGGAAAGTTCCCTCGCTTCCGCTCTTTGAAGGACCCAAGCCGCGGTCACGTGGGAGTCCCACGTGACCGCGGCTTGGGTCCTTCAACGAGCGGAAGCGGGAAACTTTCCCTTCACCGCTCGGGAAGGTAAGTATGCGGCTGAGAGCTCCACGGGCGGCTGTCCGAATGCCGATAGAGCATTCGAACAGCCGCCCCATGTCTGATCTGGGGTCTGAGCTTGGGGGCAAATATCCATGAGAGCGTGGGGGCAAATATCCATGAGAGCTTGGGGGCAAATATCCATGTGCTGGGGCAGTATATCCACGAGCTGGGGCAATATATCCACGAGCTGGGGCAATATCCACGAGCTGGGGCAATATATCCACGAGCTGGGGCAATATATCCACGAGCTGGGACAATATATCCACGAGCTGGGGCAATATATCCACGAGCTGGGGCAATATATCCACGAGCTGGGGCAATATCTACGAGCTGGGGCAGTATATCCACGTGCTGGGGCAATATCCATGAGCTGGGGCAGTATTAATAATAGACTGCCCACTGGGCAGGCTTTCCAACTAGTCCTATATAAAAGACTCCCTGCAATGGCGAGTGTCCTGAGTGAAGGCAGGCGATCAACTGTTCTGCAGAGGCGCTACAGCACTTGCGTACAAAAGTATGCCTGTTCTGAGCGATGCACAGTTTGCGTATCCTACACAACACAAATTGTGTAAAATAAGATGCAGGGATTTCTGCATTTCGGAAGTGATGAGTTAGAAGTGACTACAGCGCATGCTGAAGAAGACATGGTGAGCATTTACTCAAAAATTAAAACACAAAAAAGTTAAAATAATAAATGGGAAATTGCCGTCAGCAGCACCTGCCCCAATTATTTAAGGGGAAAAAAAGTGTCCCTTTAACAAGTTATTTTCATAAATCCATATTAATGGTGTTTTACTACAGGTTCCTTAAATATTGAAAAATGTAATATATTTTGGCGATTTTAAAGTGGCAATCTCCATTGAATTTCAATAGAACAAACCATACAAACGAAGCTCAATAACTTCGGCTGAAACTATGGTGGCAACTACGACATTTACACTGAATAACCTTGGCAGAATCTACGGCCGAAACCCCCCCCCCCCTGCAAATTACACTGAGAACTACTCGAAAAGCTACTACTTATAAACTTTGGCCGAAACTGCAGCAATGAAAAGTAGGATTAACTACAGTGGAAGTCCCCTTCTTGATGAATTCACTGTAGTTTCACCATACTCGATCCTCTGCAGTTCCACGTGGTAAAACAAGTTATTTCAAAGAATGGTGGTTAGTGAATAATACCTGAATGTTATGTTAACATTGATCTGTAGGGTGTATATTGTGCATTGCTAAATCCTACCGATAAGGGAAGCAGTGAAGACTTGCTTATAATGGGCTGCAGACTGGAATACGACTGGAATTCTTAATTCTCTTTTCGGCACATTTACAGACAGAGCAGACTCCCTTCTAGGAAAGCACAGATCACAGGAGGACAATACCTGGAAAAACAAAAAGAGAACATAAAAAAGTTGAAGAGCTGAATAATGTATTCTTTTCAAATGCAGCTTGAAAGTAAGACACGACGCTGCCTAACAGTGGATCGATCAGCAATTTTTATAATATAAACGCTTTTGTGATATTTGTAACGGGATGTAAATACAGCTACAAGTTTAGCTGTGACTTTTTCAATTTGTATATATACAAGATAAGCATGAACCAAAGGCCAAAACACTTTTTGGTAAAACATTGATTTTTCCCTCTTGGGATTGCAGAAGTTTTTTGCCATTGCAACCCCCTAAATTTCAGAACTGTTCTAATTTGCGAAGCACCTATAGATATACCAATATAGAAACATAGAAAAATGTCGGCAGATAAGAACCTTTCGGCCCATCTAGTCTGCCCAATTACATGGATACTTTACTTGGATTTATCTTTTGTTTAGGATAGCCTTATGCCTATTCCATGCTTGCTTAAATTCAATTACTGTTTTGGCCTCTACCACTTCAACTGGAAGACTGTTCCATGTATCCACCACCCTCTCAGTAAAATAATGCTTCCTGATGTTACTTTTAAACCTTTGCCCCTCTAATCTAAGACTATGTCCTCTTGTTTTGCTACTTTGTTTCCTTTTAAATATACTCCCTTCCTCTACCTTGTGGATTCCCTTTACGTATTTAAATGTTTCTATCATATCTCCTCTGTCTCGTCTTTTTTCCAAGCTGTACATGTTAAGATCATTAAGCCTTTCCTGGTAACTTTTCTCCTTCAAGCCGTACACCATTTTAGTAGCCCTTCTCTGAACTCTCTCTAAGATGTCTATATCCTTCTGGAGATAGTGTCTCCAGTACTGCACACAGTACTCCAAGTGAGGTCTCACCAGTGCTCTGTACAGTGGCATGAGCACTTCCCTTTTCCTACTGCTAATACCTCTCCCTACACAACCAAGCATTCTGCTAGCATTTCCTGCTGCTCTATTACATTGACTATATGAATGAAATATAATAAAGTATTACAAAGCTATACAACAAAGTGCAATCTATTGTGAAATCCATACATCTACCGAACTCTCTGCAAAAGTTTTACTTTACAACTGTGGTTTTATCTTCTACAGTATTTTACAGTAAGTGGAGTGGAGGAGTGAAAGCTTAGATAAGGCTGCAGGAGGTCTATTCATTCCAGATACCCGAGATAAGAGAAGGCAGCTGAATAAAATAAAACAGGGATCTTAAAAGACTTCTAATCTACCCCCTGGTGAGGTCCTTTGAATTCCTCCCACACAATACAATGATGTGAGTCGATTGCCTGACCCATAGACTCCATTCTACACATAATGTCACACAGTAAGAAGCAAGCGCTGTAAACAACACGGGGGGAGGGGGCATTTTACAACACAAAAGATCACAAAATGGATGCACCCAGTGACACGTATAGAGAAAAATATTTTCTTAACTAAGCAAACAAGAGAAAAACTAAGCACATGTAAGATATCAGCAGAATAAAATATACACAAAAAGGACATTTCATTTTTTGGTGGTAGTGGCCCTTATTCTGCTAATGAATCTGCCCAACTATTATCATTCCGAACCCAGAAGTCCCTGAAGCTTTTCTATGTAATGTAGAAACTGCAAATTGCACACCGCTACGGGACCTGTGCACTTTATGCATGCAAGTTCCGTAGCGCCTGCATAAAACAATGTATCGCGACTGCGCACAGGTCCGATCCATCTCTGCCTCTCTGGGATCGCATGCTTTTGAGGGATGGTCTAAGAGAGGATGTCTATAAGAGCTTCCAAAGCACACGCAGAAGAGAAAATAGCTCAGTCAGTAAAAAAGGGGGACAAAACATTTTTTAGATACATAAACGAGAAAAGTAAAACAAGGATTAGTTAGATTAAAAACAAAGGAAGGAAGGTATGTAGAAGAGGATAAAAGTCTCGCTGACTGCCTCAATGAATATCTTTGTTCAGTCTTTGCAGAAGAAAAGGAAGGAAAGGGACCTCAGTTAGGAGGAAACACTAACGAGACAATTACATATCAGTTTACAGAGGAGGAGGTTCTACAGCAGCTGTCTAAAGTAAAGACAAATAAGTCAATGGGGCCTGATGGGATTCACCCTAAATTATTAAAAGAGCTCAGTGATGTAATAGCAAAACCGTTAACAAATTTATTTAACCAATCCTTGCTAACGGGAGTCGTCCCAGAAGACTGGAAATTAGCAAATGTTGTGCCCATTCACAAGAAGGGTAGTAGGGAGGAATCTGGGAACTATAGGCCAGTTAGTCTTACGTCAGTAGTGGGGAAATTAATGGAAAGGATTGTTGACCATCTAAAAACACATAGATTACAGGATCAGAAACAACATGGGTTTACCTCAGGGAGGTCATGCCAAACTAATCTTATTGATTTTTTTGATTGGGTAACAAAAATAATAGACACAGGTGGTGCAGTAGACATTGCTTATTTAGATTTCAGTAAGGCTTTTGATACTGTTCCGCATAGAAGGCTTATCAATAAATTGCAATCTTTGAGCTTGGATTCCAATATTGTTGAATGGATTAGGCAGTGGCTGAGTGACAGGCAACAGAGGGTTGTGGTAAATGGAGTTTATTCGGCGCAAGGTCTTGTTACCAATGGGGTACCTCAGGGGTCAGTACTTGGACCCATTCTCTTTAATATTTTTATTAGTGATATTGCAGAAGGTATTAATGGAAAAGTATGTATTTTTGCTGATGACACAAAGATTTGCAACAGGGTTGACGTTCCTGGAGGGATCAGCCAAATGACAAATGATTTAGGTAAACTAAAAAAATGGTCGGAGCTGTGGCAATTGAGTTTTAACGTGGATAAGTGCAAGATAATGCACCTGGGACGTAAAAACCCAAGGGCTGAATATAGAATATTTTATACAGTCCTAACTTCAACATCTGAGGAAAGGGATTTAGGGGTTATTATTGCAGAGGATCTAAAGGTAAGTAGTCAATGTAATAGAGCAGCAGGAAATGCTAGCAGAATGCTTGGTTGTGTAGGGAGAGGTATTAGCAGTAGGAAAAGGGAAGTGCTCATGCCACTGTACAGAGAACTGGTGAGTCCTCACTTGGAGTACTGTGTGCAGTACTGGAGACCGTATCTCCAGAAGGATATAGACATCTTAGAGAGAGTTCAGAGAAGGGCTACTAAAATGGTGTACGGCTTGAAGGAGAAAAGTTACCAGGAAAGGCTTAATGAGCTTAACATGTACAGCTTGGAAAAAAGACGAGACAGAGGAGATATGATAGAAACATTTAAATACGTAAAGGGAATCCACAAGGTAGAGGAAGGAAGTATATTTAAAAGGAAACAAAGTAGCAAAACAAGAGGACATAGTCTTAGATTAGAGGGGCAAAGGTTTAAAAGTAACATCAGAAAGTATTATTTTACTGAGAGGGTGGTGGATACATGGAACAGTCTTCCAGTTGAAGTGGTAGAGGCCAAAACAGTAATTGAATTTAAGCAGGCATGGGATAGGCATAAGGCTATCCTAAACAAAAGATAAATCCAGGTAAAGTATCCATGTAATTGGGCAGACTAGATGGGCCGGAAGGTTCTTATCTGCCGACATTTTCTATGTTTCTATGACATCAGCATGCTCTCTGCATGATGACGTCACTAGTGACCGATCTGGCGACCAGCAGCAGGGAAATTAAAAATTCTGGCTGCTGGTGACTCCAGGTGGGTGGAGAAAACTCCTTCACTACATCAAGCGCTTTCACCGGATTAGGGCAGGGGGGGGGGGCACTCCGCGCATCCTGACCACGTTAAAAAGATAAAATTGTCAGGATGAGTAGAGTGTCCCTTTCACCTGGTCATATTCTGCAGCAATGCAAAGGAATTTCATTTATTGCTAATGATATTCATTTGTGAATGGGATCTAGAATGCGCCCCTATATTTTCAGCACCTTGGGCATGTCTATAATGGAAAGTGGTTTTCTATAAATCCTCTGGGTCCTCCTGACAGTAATTTCATAGACAATCACTTGGTGTCAGGGATCAGTACCTGAGGGTGTGCAGAAACCATGTCTGCAGGTGTGCATCCAGGAAAAGTATTGCCTCAGCCCTATCCAGCACTGATATGGGTTAATCCTAAGTAAAACACCAAACACACACCACACCCCTCTGTCTGTCTAATAAGAGTCACTCCCACCTCTGCTCACTGACTTTGCATTAAGAGTCAAACCTCTGTATTGTGCTGACCTATTCTGTGAACCTCCTGATACTGTGTGCCAAACCCTGCTTTACCCACCGACCTTGCCTCCTTGCTGCCAGCCTATTGACCCACGGACCGTCCAGACCCCACTATCTCGCTATCCCCTTAAACTCTGCGCTATGGACTGCTACCAGTATCAGCCAGCCTATCCTAAGGTACAATCTGAATATTCCTGCCTAAAGGGCTAACCCCTCGAATTTGGGTCCCACCACGGCGTATGCCAGGTGCCACCCTGACACTTGGTAGTGAAGGAGTTGACCGCATAAGGGAAACTGATAATTTTGCCATCGGTTTTGTTGCAAGTGTTAAATTTAGCCGTGTTTCCTTTTCTGTGACTAATCAAAGCAATGCTGGGCAAGGTCAACTCTGATATAACAACGCTTTGTTGGTTTCAACTGGGCTTTTAGTGAATAGGTCCTCTAGCATTAATGATTACGCACCTTCCCATTTTCTATTGTGTCAAAGTTCTTTTTAACCACATGATTTGGAAAACGATTAGCAAGACTTTTGTTAAGCTGTTCAAGTTGTGAACCGGTACTGTTCCGGCTGTGACAGACATGATTGTTGCCAAGAAGACTCCGACGGGCAGAACTTTCTAGGTCCACATCATTGTTCTGCTTGTCTTTCATTGCGTGGTGCACCTTTCCAAAGAGACTTTGTTCAGAGAAATCCTCATTTTCACTTTTATCCTCAGAGTCTGTTAGAAGACGACTGTGTGAGACGTTCTCATACTTTGCCAACTTGCTCTGCTGCACAAGTGTCGTTTCAAAGTTGATATTCCTGTGTCTACCTCGATCTATATAAATGTCTGCTACATCCCCTGTAAAAATCAGCGTGTCAGGACATAATAAAATGTTACCAAAGGAAGTTTCAGATGTCTTGTATGCATCATCTTTTAGTTTGATACCAGAACATAAAGCATCATCAGGTCCAGACACTATTGGCACTCGCTCCTGAAGCCTGGATTTACTGATGTCCGCGTCTTCGACATCTACAAGAATAAACAAATCAAAGGATATATTATAAGAGGTGTTATAGCAGTAAAAGACACAGCAGTGTATTTTTTATGAAACATTAGAGAGGTCATTCTCTAAGACAATAAACTACAATAATTTTTTGTTATCAATATTGCAGAAATCAGAAAACGTACAATGATATTTTAGTAGCCCAGATATTACAACTGTGGGCAGGCCTAATGCAGCCCATAGACGCCAGCGGGGCGTGCTATGCCACCCCGTGATATTTATTTTGCAAAGGATTTTACCAGGAAGGATACATTGAGATTTCTCTAGTTTTCAAGTACTGTATGTCCTGGGTTCAAGAACATTGAATTATTGCAGAGTAATAAATGCAAGATATTAAAAACAAAACGCAAATATACAGATTAACATTTCATGGGAAGGGCTAGAACCTTAGGTTAATTAGGGTGATTTGCAAAGTGGAAGCAGCTGGAAAGTAAGCTACAAATTTTAGACCAGCACTGGGTGGGAGGGTGAGAGGGACAGCAGAGTCCAGAAGCAATCGCTGTTGCAGAGGGTGATGTGAGATTGAATCTGTGTGAATAAAGAGGTTGCAGAGTTACAGAGTGTGGGCTGTATATGCCAGCTATTTACGACATAGGAAGGGGGTGGGGAGGCGATGGGGAGGGAATATAAGAGCATGGGTTTAACAAAACAGTGCAAAAATTTAACAAGAAAACAATCAGCCAAAATATTAATAGATAGATGCAAGCATAAAATATGAACAGTATGATTAAAGTTGATATTGAGTCCCATCCCCCACGGAGACGGCTTTGTACGCCCAGCAGCATAAAAGGGTTAAGCAAATACAAGAATATGTATGCTATATAACGTTTTAGAGTTAAAAAAACAATTTAAGTACCATAGATACTCGAGTATAGCGGGACCCGAATACAACACGATGGATAGAGATTTATAATGGAAGACTCAAGACTCGAATATAACGCAAGGAGCATAATTATAAAATATACTGTATCGGTAAACAATTAAAATCTTCCAGGTTCTCTCAACACAGTTAGGCTCCCCCTCAGGCCAGGGGGTTCTGCTGTAGAATGATTGCAGTTGTTACTAAGTATGAATCTGCCGGCCACCTGCCTTCTTTACTAGCAATTAGATGGCCGGCGGAGGCGAGCAAGGTGATTGATTGGCTTAAACCGAGCTTGCCCTCTGGTCATGATGGATCCCACCTCTCCCGAATCTGGGAGTTTCTGAAGTGTTTGCAAGCATCAGAGAGTAGGGATGTGCGTTTCGGGTTTCGGAATTTTCACGAAATTTCCCGATTCGTGTTTTCGGATGCGGCCGATTTTCCGAAAATTTTTAGATCCGAAAATGGCAGATCCGAAAAGTTTTCCGAGCGAAACGAAATATTTTCGGAATTTTCGAATGGACTTGAAATGTGTCAAATCGAAATTTATTGCTTTGAAACGAGGAGAACAGACGTTCCGAAAAAACGAAAATTTCCGAAATCACGAAAAGTCGATACAAAAAACGAGCAAAGTGACACGAAAATACGAAAAATGGTCGATATTCCGAAAACATGTACAATTCCGAAAAACGAAAAGTCGATACAAAAAACGAGCTAAGAGACACGAAAATACGAAAAATGGTCGATATTCCGGAAAAAAAATGTACACGAAAAACGAGTCGAGCCGAACCGAATCGAAACAGAAATCGGTCGAAACGAGCCGAATCGAAAAGTTTAAACATCCGAAAAATCGAACCGAATCGAACCGAAAAAAAAAATCAGTGCACAAGCCTATCAGGGAGCACACATTCACTTCAGTGAGACTACCGGAACTTCCGGGAGACTTGGGATCCAGAGCAAGGCAAGTTTTTTTTTTTTTTTTTTACACGCGATGCAGATGTCTCCAATTTTAAGGTAAGTTTTTGTCACCAAACTCTAGCGGTATACTCGAGTATCCCTTTTCCAAATATGAGAGATTCACTAAAAATCAGTTCTGATAGGGCAGTTTTACTAATCTGACTGATTATTATTTTATATATTAAGTCTTCATCTGGTTCAAATATTAACGATTGCAATGGCCAGCAATTTACATTTAAAAACCCCAATTTAAATCAAGTCTTGCTGGAGGTGATTTAAATCATGATTTAAATCGACTTGATATAAATCAGATCCACACGGCTTGCAAATGTGCAATTTATCATAAAATCTTGTATACATGATATTGGCTGCCGTTAAAAAGCTCTAGAAATTGTGTATATGCGATTCTGGCAGTGAAGGGGTTTAGAAAGCTGAAGATTAAATTGTGCCTAGTGTGTCCATTTAAATTAAAAGATGTATAAATACCTGTAATGTATAAAAAAAAAAATGACAGTAAGGTAGGTAAATCCTTACATTGAATCGTTGAGAATTTGCTGGGGCTTGACTTATTTTCCACAATGTGTTCGTTCCTACGCCTAAGAAAAGAAAGAGCATTCACCTTGGGTGACAGTCGCTGCGTTGGGGTCGTTACCTGGAGAAGGAAAAAAAACACCCCCAAAAAAAAAAAAAATCACCATTACATAATAATGCACAGAAACAATAAAATACTGTATTTTCTCCAAAGCACAGTCATGACTCAGAGTTAAAGCACAAAGTGATCAGTGCATAGAGGTCTGGAATAAACTCGTTCTTGAGTGTGTAGCTTGATAACCGACTGCAAAAGTATAAGCTATGGCAGCAAAAACTTCACATTTTTTTAAGAAAACCATTTGTTTTAGATTTAATACTCCCAAAAAAAATTAAGAAAAAATTAACAAAGCCCTTGTTTTCTTTTTTACTGACATTTTAGGCAAAAATAATATCCTAACTTGTGAATAATTTGCCCAACTCTGAGCAAACATATTCATTATTAAAATTTAAAGCAGTCCAGAAAATCAGTGAATGAAAAACTGCTTGATGCAATCATGGCATTACATTTTCAGTATCAAAATGTAGAAACTAGATTTTGCATTGTAGTATGTTGAAAAGCAATAATTAGCATATATTTTTAATGCACGATTAGTGTGCCACCTGGGAAGAAACAATTCTGTGTGGGATCTCACTCCTGTCACTCTGTATGATTGTAAGGAAAAAATAAAAGCTACAAGGAGCAGCCCCCACCGTCACTGCAACAAAAAGCTCAACAAACTCTGCATTACAACAGCCAGGGACAGAATACAGAGAGTGCTCTGGGATCACGTACTGCTGTACAGTGATCAGATTCAAGGGGCTATAATTACCGAAAGTCCAATAGGAATACTATGTCTAACTGGCACTTGAAATATATCTAGACACATAACTGAATGATACCTTGCTGGTCTCTGTTGATTGCCACTGAGATAGGTCCCAGTCACAGTCGGATTCTTGACTGTCTGTGATCCACTGTGGTTGTCGGAAGCCTGCGGATGATGCTGTTGGACAAGGAACAAAAACATAGCATTAAATAAATGATGTGATAGATTACAGCTTAAAAAAATTCAAGGTAAAGGTTAATTGGTTAACTGCACATATATTTGACATCAAAATGGTAATTGCATTACATGCAGGGTTATAAAAAAACCAACAACAACCTATTTTACTGCTGCATCATAGAAACGGTTATACAAGAACGTACAAACAATAGGACAAAAAAAAAAAAAAAAAAGGCATCATGACATACATGATCGTATGTATTTAAATAAAATTCTAGGTATACTCCGCTGCAATCCAAATAAAATCTGCATGACAAAACTGTGGATCTCTTTTTGAAATTAATAGGGTAGATTCCAAGCCTGGTTTAAACTTAACCTCAATCCTGATAAACTTGGCACCTCCATAGATTTTAATGGTTCTGGTAAATTTGCCATAGACTAGGAATCTGGCCTGCAACGTTATTATTCATGGCTCTTTTATTATCCGTAAATGTGACTGCAATATTATTATTACTAGAATATTGTTATAGCACCACATCAGATCTTTACATAAAATAGCAAATACTTCTTAAGCTGGAGATGAAGAAACAATGTTGTAGATGTAGAGGGTGGGTGTTACTCATCCTTACAACACAGAGGAGTTAGGTTTGTAGAAATCAGAGTACTTCAGACTTTTTATAGATAAAAAAAAATTATATGAAAAGGCACAATAATTTACAATTCAGGAAAAATCTGATCATCTGGCAAGTTTTGGAAGCACTGGCCATTATATTCCGACCTTACTGTTCAGCTTGGGAAACCTGGATTTAGATGGAGATTAACGCCACCTAGTGGCATTAGTAAACTCAATTTCTTTCATTGATCTTCAACCACAAGTGGGTCTTTAGCAATTGTGAGATGAAATTTTAATTGTTGCAGGACCTTCTGCAAATATTTCAAGTCATCTAGGTATTCTGAAGCAGGAGGTAACTTCAGAAAAGCCAGAAAAATTAGTTGATATAAGACATAGAAAACAACCAGAGATACAAAGCAAAGCGTGTGGCATACTCCCTCCTGAAGCCACCGTATTTTTTTTTTGCCCTGCTATTACTTTGCAGCTTCCAGTTTTATAGCTCATCCATAGCATGTATGAAATGTACAGCCTTGAAGCAACCACTCAACATAGAACACCAAGCGAGAAAACAGGATTTGCAAGAGGTCCCACAAACGTTTCTGGGCCTCTGGCAAACCCGAATGGCCCCATTGGAACACAGGCCATAATATTTCTATTGAACTCTTGGGGCATAATTACAATGTTATTACCAGCTATGTGAGAGCTAACGCTAGGTTAAGTGACCCTAATGCAGGCTGCCCATATTACAATCCCAACTCTTACCGGGTTAAAAAAACTCATTAGCGCTTCCGAAATTGCACTTGTTTGCGCGAGCTTACTGTACTTTGCGCTCCCTATACTTAACATGGGGAGCGCAAAGAGTAATTAGCATTAGAATTACAAAGACCTAACGCTAATTACTGCCCGCTGCGGTTAACTGAAAAGTTAACCACAGCTTGGAGCTGTGGAGCTTCCGCAGAATCAGTCAGCACCAGCTGAAAATCCCCCCAAAAATCAGATAATCACCCCTCATCCCGAATGGTGGCCTTGTCCGCCGCTTCTGCTCACCAGGAGCAGAGTGAAACTGGGGAAGAAAAGTTCCCAGTCTCCCCCAGCAATCATTCCACGAGAGCGAGATCCTGCAGGTCACGTGCCCCGGCAGAACAAGTCTCCATGGAGCTGCCGCGAGTATCCAGGAGTTTAGTGCTGCATTACGGGGCAGGCTGCTGAATTAGCGCCTGCCCCATAATATGATGCTAAAACAGGGATGCTAAGGAGAAACCTACAGCCACAGGTTTTCCACCTTTTAGTGTTCCCTGCTTTAGCGGCAGTATTGGAATACTGCCCTTGGATTGTAATCTCTTGAATCTGGTTCTCTTTTCCGATCATTCTCCTTGTATCAAACCTTTTTGTTAATTTAATGTTTAGTCCTACCCAGCAGTGTACAATATCACTTTAACCCCTTAAGGGCTAATGACGTAACTGTTCCATCATAAATGCATTGACTTTTAAAGACCCTTGGTCCTTAAGGGGTTAAAAATCCCTAGTCACTTTAAAAATAATTGTAATAGTCTGATTTCCATATGTAACCATGACAGTAGCAAAAAACCGTTACGGTGAATAATTACAGTGGTTATTTAATGCTGCAGGCATAGTTCAGTCAAATACGATAGAATATATCAAAGGAAAAGTCAAGCCACATAAAATTATAGAACTCATGCAGTCAACCATGCTTGGAATAGTAGAGGATCTTTGGAATGAGTCGTGCATAGAAAGAGAGCTGATGTCTATAAAACTAAGTAGTTCTGGCCCTTGGTGTGACTTTTTGGGGAATAAAAAGTCACACTTGATAGTAACAATCCCTCATTTTACTCACATTGAATAAAAGACCAAGGTGGTGGATTTAGGTTCATTGTGGTTTGAAGATCCTCACTAGATATGAAGCACTCCTCTTCATCTTCTGCGCGGACTGAAGAAAGCTGGATAAAAAAAATAATAAACAAGGAAACATTTTCAGGGGGGTTCTATTGACTGAAAATCCCTGTGCAGTACAGATACAAGGTGTTATTGTGATTTTACCCTTCACTTAAGTGTTAACTACATATCTCAGGTTTCAAATAAATGTTATATCTTCACAGAAAGGATTTGGTAATGCAAGGTTAAGCAAATCTCCTTAAAAGCTAAAGCATTGGTTTCTAAAAGGTAATATATTTTTCAAAAGGATTTAAAAAGATCTACATGACAAAAGGGATTCAAAGCTAGGCAAGCTAAATGAAAAACAAATGGCACTTTCAATGTGAAACTGATTTTTTAAATGTTTTTAGCTGCTTTGGCGTTTTACAGCCTGGTTGGGTTTGTGTTTGTTTCTCTCTGTGTATCATGAGATTTTGGCTGATCTAAAAGTAGCCAAAGCTAATGGATCAGAGTAGGACTCGCCTGAAAAGATGAGGTTTGCCTTGACATTGGCAGGTGGGCCTGCAAAACTTTAGAATGACAAACTAAAAACCTCTCATTGTGCACTGTAATGTGGGGCTATACAGTATAAAGTCAAGAGACTTATTTTATCGTTGCGGTTTTTTTAAAAAAAAGCTGTTTTCTGTCTTGTAGGCAAATCCTTGAGATAATGTTGTCTGCTGGCTGGCAATAAATTCCCTTTCCTGTCATTTTAAAACCTATTGTGTCAGATCATACTATTCTAGCTTGTTCTTGTATCACCCGATTCCATTGTAATTGGATTTGAACATTGAATAGTTTATTTATATTGTCTCCTATCTCAATAAAGACCCCCATGAAGTAAAAAACATTTGGCCTAATAAAACAGATGCTGAATCCCCTGCCAAAATTAATAAAACGCTTGCCTTCGTTTACCTGCATAATATCATTCCATGTAAAACTGGTTGGTGCCCCCGGTGAAGGAAAACCATTGGTTGATTCAATGGGCAGGCCTCTATGCGACCACCTGTCTGGATTCTCACCCCATTTTAGTACGCAGCTGGACGGCCTCAATATGACTGCACTAGATGCGGATCCTTCAACTCTGTGCCCGCGGAACTCAACAGGATGGACAAGCTATTAAACATACAGCCACATGTGATGCATTGAACAGTCAGACAGACTTACCAACATGTTCAAGGGAGATAAGCAATTACCTGCGGAGATTTAGCAAATTCTTCCGGGTTAATAAGATGATCCTGAAAAATGAGTGGTACCTGGAAACAGAGAGTGAAGTGTGAAATTTACATTCTAGAATTATATAACTGAAGGGGTTATTCACTAACCACAGCTGTGATATAGATGTTTGCAGGTGCAAATATTGGTAAAATGCACTGTTGTTTCATCTACATTCAACTTTGGCTACCCATAGTAACAAAATTCAACAACGGCAGCTGAAGCTGCTTAAAATAACGGAGAACAACACTGACCAAGGGCACTACCACTATTCTTGAATAAATTATAGTAATGAAAGAAAAAAAATTAAACTGTGGCTATTCTATAGCGTTGGGAACATTTGGATCACTGATCCACAAAATCAAGTGAGGAAAATAGGCAAAAATGTGCATAAAAGATTGAAATTCCAAAATTTATTAGTACAGCAAAAATACATAAATGAAATCAAAAAACAACGGTGCAAAAAAGGAAAAAAATGCAAGAAAATACAAAGGCCTGGACACAAAAAAGATAAACAACTACATCAATCTGGAGACAAAAATTGGTAAATTGCAATAGCAATGAAACACCCTGCTATGCCCATATCATATTGAGAGCCAGGGGGAAGTTCCAGAAATTGATGTATACCTGTCTGGAGGTTGGAGGATATCAAAATAGACAGAGCTCAGTAATGGAGAAAAAGAGAAAATATATATATACAAGCTTAAAGGGCCACATGCCCCATGTCCTGCAAAGTCTAAATCTAAAACTGGTTACAGTTTGCACGAGGCGATTGTCAAAATAGGCACAATGAGGTAAGTGCAGTAACTCAAGCTGAATAGTTCTGGACAAATATCAAAGACATACTGCAGCAGTGGCTCTGTAAACAAATACCCCAGACAGGCTAAAAGCAGAGGGTACAATTGGATCCCACTAATGTCAATATGGAGTGCCAAAAAATGAAAAAGATCCACAGAGGTAAATGTCACTGGATTTAGCACAAGTCCCTCATTAGAGTAATAATGCCCGAGAATCAAATCGAGGGGGACCCAAATTGAACAATATGATATGGGCATAGCAGGGTGTTTCATTACTATTGCAATTTACCAATTTTTGTCTCCAGATTGATGTAGTTGTTTATCTTTTTTGTGTCCAGGCCTTTGTATTTTCTTGTTTTCCTTTTTTGCACCCTTGTTTTTTTATTTCATTTATGTATTTTTGATGTGTGTCACGTTTTTTTGATGTACTAATAAATTTTGGAATGTTAATCTTTTATGCACATTTTTGCCTATTTTCCTCACTTGATTTTGTGGATCAGTGATCCATATGTTCCCATTGACTCATAAGGGTTAAGCCCTGCAAGTTTCAGGTGAGGCACTCCCGGCCTCCATTTTTATATACTTGCTATTCTCCTTTCATCCCCGCTGTGTTGGGTGGGGTGTGTTTTTGTATTCTATAGCGTTGTTCCACCATTGTTTGCAACATCGGAGAATATACATCAGTGATTTGAAAGTGGAGATCTCCAATGAACACCGATAGATCCCACGCTGAAAACAATGGAAAAAAACAATGCTGGGCAACTTTGGCAGAAACTATGGAGAACGTAGGCAGACGCTACAATGGAAATCTCATGGAAAACTGAGCTGAGAAACACACTAGACAACTTTGGCAGAAACTACAGTGGAAAAAACATTGGAAAGTATGACGAACTATGGTGGAAGCTCCATAGAGAATTCACCGTAATTTCACCATAATTGTTTCACTAGATACATGAAGTAAACTAAATTCACTGTTCCTCCAATAAAATAACAGTCGTTAGTAAATAACCCCTAAAGGCTGCAGTCAGACGAGCATACTGACCGCATACTGACCGTCGCAGTGTCGTGATGTTTCGACAGGGCGGGCCACACGGTGTAGTGTTGCACTAGTTGCGCGAGCTACACTGGACGTGCTGAAACCATCCCCATCAGA
This sequence comes from Leptobrachium leishanense, assembly GCA_009667805.1. Lineage (NCBI taxonomy): Eukaryota > Metazoa > Chordata > Amphibia > Anura > Megophryidae > Leptobrachium > Leptobrachium leishanense. The sequence goes on along the minus strand of CM019063.1, from coordinate 419,318,124 downwards.
AAGCTACAGCGCGTGTTCAACGGGGCTACAAAGCGAGATCCTCCATAGGAAGATCGAGCTTTGTACCGCTGAGCACACTAACTATGCTCAGTGATGTGGCCACACGGGCGTCAGAGTGGAAGGAACGCCCACACCCACGGACGTTCCTTCCACTCTCAAGTGAGCTTGTGTGACACCGGCCTAAGGTTTGTCAAACCATTGATAACAGGGACATACTTAGAGATAGTACAGGTTTTGGATTGGGTTACAACACAGTGTTGTAACATTCTATATTGAGCAGTTTCAGATCAGATTTTACCACACAAATGCACATCAAAATAAAGAATGTTTTGACTAGATTTTATATGCACATGAATGATCGTATTAAATAGAAATTCGGCAACTTAACAGAAACCTACATTATCAAGGACACTGTCTTCAGGCTCACCACTTGGTACAGGACCCTGCAAGCAAATATTAAAAGTATTCATCATTTCCAGGAAAGATTGTAGAAGTCAATGGAGCTACAGTTACAAATATAATGGTAGCGATAGATTTTTGGTTTGAACGATTCATAAAAGACACAGATTTTGATAATAAAAAGGGGCAGCAGGCAGTGTCTTCACAATGAAGTAAAACTTTGAATAAAATTGGAAAAGACAGTCAATGATGACTTAATTTCGCACATGTTAAAGTTATGTGGCCCTTGTATGGCATGTGTCAGCAAACAGGTAAAAGTGTGTATTAGAGAAAACGCAGGGAATTCGGCAGGGAAGGACGTCCGGAATGATGCCCGAACTGATCCAAAGCTGATCGCCAACACCGGAAACGCCAGCAACCGGATTTTTGGCAAATAAACAGGATGATGGGAATTTGAATGAATAAAAAATTTATTGTAATAAAACAAACAACGCCCCACGCGTTTCGTCTAAAAGACTTCCTCAAGGGCAATAATAATATGTAATGTATCAAAATAAAATATATTATTTTATTTTGATACATTGCATATTATTACTGCCCTTGAGGAAGTCTTTTAGACGAAACGCGTCAGGCGTTGCTTGTTTTATTACAATAAATTTTTTATTCATTCAAATTCCCATCATCCTGTTTATTTGCCAAAAATCCGGTTGTTGGCGATCAGCTTTGGATCGGTTCGGGCATCATTCCGGACGTCCTTCCCTGTGTTTTCTCTATTGTTTGTATGTGGAGCTGTGGACCATCTCCTGGGAAATCTATCGGCATTTTTAAAGAGAAGTATCACTGTGCCTCTCCTATCACCAATTGTTTGTTTGTGCTTATGAAAAGTGTGTATTAGTCTGAGCACAGATTTGCTAGCAATCCATAAAAGAAAATAAGTCCCACAAACGAGTTGGAATCACATCCTGTTCTAATGCCAGCTCCATCCAGATATTCAGAAAGAGAATATAGCATGTACATTCACTCCAATTAATATAAAAGGATTTTTAAACAGGAGCTCTGAGGCTCATATTTGCACTCTTTCTTTATTGCAACCACAGCAGAAAAGAAAAACAGAACAAACCTGAAACCCATCCCGACATGGGCCACCCCCTTTCTCAGTCCATAAAAAGGCAATACAAGGGCGGCAAATCCTCTTTCTTTGCTGCACCTGCACAGCTCAGATAAGTATTACAGTACATTGCTTGCATTTTTGCTTTGTGTCTTATTTTGAGGTTTTCAGGTTTAACATTACTTTTACACTCTCGGGAACAGATTTTCCCCGGCTCTAACTGCAGAGGTCAGTTTCCGTAGTGCTGGGGTGCTGACCGATCAGATCGGACAGGTTGCCCCCTGTCTGTCTTTTAGCAAAACCTCTCCCTCTTTGGCCCCTTCTCCCTTCCTTTGGGGGTCCAGGAACTCGGCCATGGGTATTTTTGATTTACCAATGGCGTTTCTTTCGTTCCGCCCGTTTCCTGCAGCCTGCTGGGCGTTGCTCCGTAATCTCGCAAGTGCACAGCAAGATCTCGGAGCAGACATCTTGAATTTTGCCATGTGCGGCCATTGACACCGCGATCTCTCCCGGAAGTGATTTCCAGCTAAGAGTATGTCTCAGTCTAAACTGCTAACTCGCAGCTCTTTCTCCCCTGGCGAGAGATTCAGATTCGGTAGTGCGCTCCATATATCTAGTGGGGTTGTATGATACTGCCCCCTCTCCACCCACACAGGCCTCCAAAGTGGCAGCCTGTTCTGTCGTCATCGAGGCCTCACTCAAAGCCTCGACAGCAAACACCCATCTGTTGTGACTACCCTGTCCTCGTCATTCCAAAAGACGACACTGTAGCTTCAGTTAAATCCTTCGCTATGCCCGCATCTTCACCACCTACGATAGCTCCTGCAGTACCTCTGATACCGACCAGGTGGGGGCCCAAGAATGTACTAAGGTTAAGCCCGGTGATGATGCTCCTTGAGGGTCTGGCATCTCTGAAACACTGCCTTCCCTGAGCAGAGAGTATACCTCACATAAATAAGCCCCAAACCGCGGGGTGACAGAAGCGGTTTGTGATAAAAGGCCCAAGCCTAGGAGTTTCGGCCTGCATCCTGATTATACAGACTCGATGGGCGACGAACCGGAGTCCGGGAAGGATGAGGAGGCCCTGGAGCTTCATACCCCTATGGATTGCATCCTACTGGTTGATGAAGAACAGCCCCCACCGCCACCCCTGCGTCCAACAAAGATGTTGTTTGTGATACCTATGGCCAGCCTATCAGGGTTATCCAAAGAGATTCGAAAAGTCACCGCACGTTCGGTGACTTTTCGTTCTCTTCAATTCGGTTCGTGTTGCCGATCTCATTTCGGTGACCCTGCGGTGTATTCAGCAAGCACCACAGGGTCCCCGAATTGCAGGGAAAGACTGCCGCAAACCCGACGAAAACGAACCGTAAAACCCAGCGAATGCACGCCGAAAACCTGCAAAAACATCTGGATTAACCCGAAGACGCCGGAAAAACTCGAGCAGGAGCCGATCACACACAGCGAAGCCGCCGGAAAAAGCCGACACCGCTGACAGAGGGAGGTGAATAAATTAGCAAAACAGTTTGTATGAATGTGAAAGTGAAAAGCTGTTTGCAAAGAAACTACTGAGCGAAAATGTCTGAAATTTGCATATGAGGTCCAGGGAATGATAATAAAAAGGGCTGTTACAGAAAAAAGAAGAAAAAACTTAAAAAAAAAAAAAATAAAAAAAAAAAAAAAAAAAAATATCGGACTTTTAAAAAAAAAAAAAATTAAGAAAAATGCTTAAAGTATCCTACAAAATCTATCAATAAAGAGACTCTTTACTGCAGTATTTTATAATGAACGGTTTATTAGATATTGAATTAAAACGAGAATATTTTTAACATTGAAGCCTATGGGATTCTCCTGAATAAATTTGCCGAATTAAACCACCGAATGACAGGGCATTTCGGGAACCTTTCCCTGCTGGTTTGTGTTCTCTGAATAGCCAAAGCAGTGCTTTTTTATGGGGATTTCACTGCCCTCGAACAGGCACCGTATGTGCAGGCAATTCGCCAGGATTTGACGAATTGTCTGCTCTCTGCATAGCCAAATGGCCAGGAAAGGTAACCGAACGCTGATTTTCAGCGTTCGGTTACTTTTCTCAAGCAATTCGGAGCTCTTTGAATAACCCTGTATGTGTTACCCTTCAGAGCTTTTACACCCTAGGTCCTTGAGATGGACACCTCTTCCACAAGTAGAGATGTGGTGCATACCCACATGAGGTTGCCTATGGACCACACCACTAGATTGAACATGAGGGTGGAATGCCCCCTTCCCTCCACTTTATGGAAGACTTGTCTTACCCTGGTTGTGGATGCGTATTTCCTAAAATATTTGGCCAAAAAGAGCTGGTCCGCTAAATGTGGTATTGACCACACGGTAAAGATGTAGGATAAAAATTTAGGTGTAGCGACCCTCTTTAATCTACTGGATTCAGTAGATGTGAGACTGACCAATATAGTGCTTGGCCCGGAGGTTTCGGGGTGGCTCCAGAGGTCTATATGCCATCTTGGAGGGCTAATGCAGCCATCTCCGCAGAACAGCATAAAACAACGCTGCTAAAGATGGATCCGTAGCTTACGATTATCACTTTGACGGGTCACCGTTTGCTGGTTTGTCGTCTGTCTCGTCCTCCAGTTCCGAGATACTCCACCATCTGGGATGTGTCCGTGGTGTTGCGCTTTATTGGTTCTTTGCCCGATAAGGAGGATATGTTTCTTCGGCAATTGTCTGCTAAATTGTTGGTCCTCTTTTGTTTGATTTCATGTAAACAGGTTAGTGATAATTCATTGATTTTCCAGGTCCGCTCCCTTACCCCCGAAGGGGATTTGTTTCAATGTCTCTAGGCAGGTCTCAATACTTCGCCGTTTGGGGCTCATTCCACGAGGGGTGCTTCTAAAGCATCAGTGACTGTCGCCTAGAGGACCTTATGAAAGCAGCGGACTCGTAACAGGAATCTACTTTTCGTGTTTTTTTATTCTAAGCCTATTACTCACGTCTTAACCTTTGTTGCGTTGAGCTTGCAAATATGAGCCTCCAAGGTTCTGTTTTAAATTTCCAAAATCTATCCGAGTGATGGAAAATTTGGATTTTAATAAGGACTCTGAGGCGAGTATTTCCCTCATCCGGGTTGAGTGTCAGTTTTGTGACATTTATCTATGTATTATAATAAAGTTTTACCTTTCATTTTCGATCTTCTGTGTTGATCTTTAACTGTGGTTTCCTTTGCAGATTGAGAGGTTAGCACATATTCAATTTTACTGCTTGTTCCTATTGTTATAGGGGGTGTTCTGAATGGGAAGCCTTTTGGTTTCTCGGTACTAATGTTTTGCTTGTGTTTTGTGCTTTTTAAGCTACGTGAAGGCCTATTTCTATAGTTCATGGCTGGATGATTTTCCAGGTTTTCCACTAAGAATGTTTAGGTTATGACCGGGCTGTTCTTCGCCTGCAGAAAGAGGATTTGCCGCTCTTGCACTGCCCTTTTATAGACTGATAAAGACGGGATGTTGGACTAATGGGAAGGGTTACAGTTTTTTTTTCTGTTGTCTCTCTTTGTTGCTGTGGTTGCAATAAAGAAAAAAAGGCAGCAAATACTTGACTCAAAGTCCTTATTAAAATCCAAACTTTGACACTTGGATAGGGAAATTTGGAAATTGTAATATTTCCCCAGTGGTTAAATCATTTTCATGATAATCCACCAAAACAAGGCAAAGATGAGCATGTTTTGTATTTTATGTTGTATCAGTGTAACAATGAGTCAAATTAATAACTTAAAAGGACACTCCGTACACTATACCCACTGCAGATCATTGCATTGTACTGGTTTTACTTTGCGGGTAATGCAAACACTGCAGTTAAGCTGCCATGCCCTGGGGGAACCCCTTCAATAGCGCTCAAGCCAACCTTAGCCCTCCCCTTTTGACAAGATGTGACATGGAGGAAGTCTGCTTGTGAATGCATCAAGTGTTAAAGAGACACTCTACGCAACCTGACAACTTTATTGTATTTAAGTGGTCAGGCTGTAAGGATATCTCGCCTGTGGGGGACAACCTCTATGACCGAAGATGTCAGCACGATCTGCATGCTGACATGATTTCATCTCTGGACGCTCCCAGCAGTGAGCATTCTAAGAGATGGCAGCTGAGGAATGGTGCTGCACATGTCTGCAAAGCACCAGTGCATTGTTATGTGCCAGCGTTGCATAACTTTTAACTTACATATATAAGTACGCAATTTCATCAAGCTAAGCAATTTTAGGAATACTACACATATTGTGTAAGTATCTGCAGGGATGTCTGCATTTTGGAAGCATAGAGGGAAGAACAGAACAGCACTGAAAGAGAAAAGGTGAGTATTTATACCTAAAATGCAAATAAATAAATAACAGGGCAGATGCCGTCAGCAGCATCGGTCCAATTATGTAAGGGGGAAAAGGGTGAGATATTTTTAGTAGCATATTCCTGTAATAACGTTTCAAAATATGGGAATCGGCAAACCTTTTACTGTATATTTTTTTTGTCCAGAATGGATAGCAAAGACTTTGTTATAAAGTTCTGAGGGGCTGTTTATGAGAGATGAGGAAGCCTGAAGTCTTTTTTTCTGAAAGGGACACACAACTTTTCAGGCTTTGGATCAATTATTATTTATTCAACCCTAATAATCCTCCAATGTCGCTCTTCTGATTGTTGCTTTCTGCAGCTGGTGCTGCCCATCCAAAAGAGGGCCGAGGGACAACATGATGCAGAAAAGAAGGGGGTGTCAGGAATGGCACCTGGCATACGCAGTGGTGGGACCCAGTTCAGGGGGTCTGAGCCTTTAGCGCAGGGATACGCTGATGGTACCTTGGAGTAGGCTGGCAGATACAGGGAAGAATACATAATTCAAAGCCATCTAGCTTTGGGGGGGGGGGGGTTGACCTTTTACTAGCAGACAGGAGGGTGTGGGGTGTGTTTTGGTGTTTGACGGATTAACCCCTTTCAGTGCTGGATTGGAATGGGGGCAGCCCATTGCAGGTATCTGCCCACATGCAGGCAATGTACATGCATATATGCACTGATCCCTGACAGGGGGCGTCATACAACTCACATTCTGGCCTCAAAAGGTTAATGAAAATACAACTGATGATTCTCTGGCCATCCATTTCATTTTGGGAATTGTAGGCCATCAACATCAGGAGGGCAGTGTTTGAGATCCCTGCCCGAAGCTAAAACAGATTTATTTATTTATATAAGGATTTTACCAGGAAGGATACATTGAGATTTCTCTCGTTTTCAAGTATGTCCTAGGTTCAAGAACATGGTTACAGAAATACAAAGTAATACGATGCAAGATATTAAAAAACAACACAAATATACAGATTAACAGAAAATAAATATGTAGGAAATATATGATATAGATGATGGGAAGGGTGTCAGAAGAGGGTGATAGTAGGATTTACATACGTCTCAGTCTTCTGCAATGTCACCATCGAGCTAAAACCTTGGGAGACGTGAGCTGGACCCACCGTCGGGCAGGCCACTAGCGCCATTTGCTATTATCTGTACTCTCATTAACCTTTTTTTTTTTTGCTCTCTAGAAAAATTTGTTGGACAACAGGAATTTCTGAAGAACTAATTTCTGCTGCCATTATGATCGTGAAAGACAAAATAAAAATAAAGTTACCATTTGTGAAGGGGGAATCTCAGCAGTGCGTAATATCGGCATAACGTCTGTGTAAGGTGTCAGTGAACAACAATCGTCTCTATTGAAGGGAGGTGCATCTTGGAACGGGACAGAATGAGCCAATGATGTTAATTCTGGTCTGTGAGGAACTTAAAAAGTACAGCAAAATCATTCAAGGTAGACACAAAACCAGTAACAGAACAACACTAAATGAGGTTTTATTTTTGGAAAGAAAATAATGGCAAAAAGCGGAGTTTTATTTTAAATAATAATTGGCGTGGTTTGACAGCATGATGCATAGTGCTACATATCACTAGCCCTCCTCTTGGCTTTACCGGTAACGTCTAGCTCAGACTTTCAAAATAATAAACGAAGTTGAACATCGACAGCTGTAGGTAGGATTAAACTGAAACAATGTTAGGGAAATGAAAAATCATGATTCTGACCTTCCTTTTCTTTAAACTGTGTACAATGGCTCCTTTCGCAGTTTTTTTCCAGAGAGGTAGACTGGCATTTCCCCTGTAAAATGTTCAGGCTCTCCAGAGCAGTGGGGTGTTTGGTGAGAGTCCTCAAAAGAGAGATGCCGTCTCCTGACAAAGTGTCCTCCTGAGAGTTGACATCTCCTTCGTTTGCCTGCGGACTTTTATGGGCTGGTATAGAAGGCTGCGGGTCCTTCACAAGCTCTAACACAGATTCTTCCTTATCAGGTAGTGAATAACTGAAGACGGCTTTGCACTTGTGTGCCTGACTTTCAGAAGGCTCTTTGTAAGGAAGTAGAAAAGCATCATCTTCTAAGGAGGCGTTTAGATTTTCTGCTGTCGATTTTGAGTTGGTAGAAAGTATTGTCAGTACTTGGTTGCAGTCTTTATCTCTGTAGTCAAAACCAGTAGAGAAGGTAGGAGAGGAGGACCTGGAACTTGAGTATTCCGTGCAAACTATATTCTTTTTACACACAGTATGCGGATTTAGATCTGATGACGTGGCAGCAAATATCTCTTGCGGATGGTCAGTCTGGCACACGTTCCTATCAATGCAAATCTTGTCTGCTACTGGATACCTCGCTCTTTTTCCGAGATTGCCGCCTGCATCTTCTTCGTTATTCTTAAGCAAAGGTAGGCCGTGATACACCATCCCCTTTTTCTTGCAACTTTCTTCATTGTTCACGCCATCACTAAGGAGTTCTCTTTCTGATATGCTCTTATCTGGCTTCACGCATCTGTCTGGCAGCTGGACAGAACACTGTGGATTCGGTTTCATTACCTCTGAAGTGTCCTCGTCAGAGCTGTCAAAATGAAAACTATCCATCAAATTAAAAGAGACCTCTGGAAGCTCTTCGTCTTCCATAGCTTGTGGCACAGGCAATTCTTGGTGATCAGATTCCTGGGAGAAGGCAGCCTTGGGTTTTTCTGGGGCTGCTGTTTCGCCAATAAAGCATTGTTGAATTTGTGGCCTATTGTTTAGAGGAATATTACCAAATGGAATGTCTGGTGCTGAAATACCACTGGAGCTTGCCCTGTTTTCTTTCTTTTCCTCTACTCCACAGTCATGTTTGTTGGTTAATGCCGGATCCGAAAAATATTTAAAATGCTTCACTGTATCACTGGTGGATGCAGATTGTAGTGTACTTAATGGCTGATCAGAAAAATTAATGTTTAACAAGTTTTGTGCTACTTGCCTGTTGGATTTTGACAATGTGTCTGGCTCAAAACGCGTGCCAACTTGCAATGAGATTTCCGCACTCTCTGAATACAAATCATCTTTTGCATTCATTATTTCATCTTGTTTGGTAAAATTGGATTGACCAGCTGGTGTAGTAAAGCACTGACTGTCACCTGGGCTATTTGTTAAGAACTCGCTCTGGTAAGTGCTCCCCACAGGGTCGAAGAAAGGTGTCTTATTTAGGTAAATGTCCCATTTACTCTTCAGCTGAAAGGGTTTCATACATGAACCTTCAGGATAAATATCCTCAGTGTTACATTTTGTAGACTGCTGCTCACTAGCTTTAGCAAATGTCTCGGTACGCTCTACTGGAGGCTGGGACTTCAATAACGATAAAATTTGTGCAGCACTTCTTATACTTCGTGTGATACCCCCGGCTTTGCTCGTTCCAGCTGTCATATCCAGAGTGGTCTTTGGATACACCAGGTTGATGTTGGATGAGGGAAGAGTCGCCGAAACATTTTGATTTACACGAGGAACTGCCTCTGACATCCAAGTATCGGGATTTAGCCGTATGGTGGCTTCTTCTAGTTTTCTGCAAGGAGCAGCAAACAGAGGAGATGTAGTGAACAAATGAGAAGGCAAACTGGAGTATTGCTGTGCAGGTGTCAGACAAAGTGGTGTCTGTGCTTCCTCCAATTCTTGAAACGGTTTCTTTGAAACTTCCCGTGGTCCCTGGAAGCCCTGGTGAAATAAATTGGATGTTTTAAGTGAGAATTACTGAATTCCACAAACCTTAACCTCATCCACAATTTTAACCCCTTAACACCCACGTGATTTTCCATGAAACAACTGACAGTGGGTTTTATGGAAAACCACTTTAAAATAACCTCTAATGCCTACAACCACCACCACACACAGGGCCCTATTACGATCTTCACGCTAAAACCTGTGTCTGCAGGTTTCTCCTTAGTATCCCGTTTTAGCTCGATATTTCGGAGTAGGCACTAATCCAGCAGCCTGCCCTTTAACGCAGGGCTAAGCATCATGATGCTCGAGGCAGCGCCACCAAGAGCATTCCCTCCATGGAGTCCATAGGACTCCATTGAGGCTTCCACTGCTGGTCACATGACTGTAGATACTCGAGTATACCGCTAGATTTTGGTGACGAAACTTTACCTTAAAATTGGAGGGTTTGCGTTATATTCGAGACATCTGCATCTCGGGGAAACCCCACCCCCCCAAAAAAAAAAACTTCACTTGCTCAGGGTTCCCAAGTCTCCCTGATGCAAGCAAACATTTCAGGAACTCCCAGATTCGGAAGAGGTGGGATCCATCCCGTCCAGAGGGCACACTCGGTTTAAGCCGAAAATTCAGGATCGTCTTAAAACCAAGCATGCACACTCGCTCCGCGCAGCACAGCAGGAGGTGTCGTTGTCTGACCTCCGGCTCCTGCAGGCTGGCTCTTCCACTGCGTCGGCTGCCAATAGCCAGCCCCACTCCATTGTTGCCCCATCCTGACATCTCTGCAGACACGCTGCACAATTCTCCTCACATTCTTGAGAGGAGAATCGCGCAGAGTCTCTGTTAGCCAGCCCCCCAAATGAGTTCCTATCGGCAGACGACACGGTGGATGAGCCTTCCTGCTGGAGGCGGAGGTCAGAAAACAATACCTCCCGCCATGCTGGCTATTGGTGAATGATTCACGTTGGTCGCCTCGCTCCGCCGGCCATTTTCTCGCAAGTAAAGATGGGTGGCAGGTGGCGGCATCATACTTAGTAACAACTCCAATCATTGCGCACCCTGGCCTGAGGGGTAGCCTGACTCAAAGGATTTTAATTGTTTACCGGTACAGTATACTTTTACAATTTTGTTCCTCGCGTTATATTTCGAGTCTTGAGTATTCTCTCATTTCCATAATAAATCTCTATCCATCGTGTTCTATTCGGGTCGCGCTAAACGCGAGTATCTACGGTATTTGATTTCTGGTGTTTTTTTTTTTTTTTTAGTTGATGCTGATTCTGCAGAAGCAGAATCAGTTAGCACCAGCGCCAAGCTGTGGGTAACGTTTGATTTAATCGCAGTGAGACGGTAATTAGCATTAGGATTACATTGTAATCTCAACGCTAATAAACTCTTTGCGCTTCCCATGTTAAGCATAGGGAGCGCAAAGTACAGTATGCCTGCTTTGAAAAGCGTAAGCTCCGAATCGCTAAAGTTTTTTTTAATCCATTAGCGTTCAGAATGTAATATGGTCCACCCGCGCTACGGCCACTTAACCTAACATTAACGCTCACACAGCTGAGCGCTAACGTTAACGTGAACTATGTAATAGGGCCCACAGTCCATAAAACCAATTATCAGAATTTATATACTCACCAGTTCTCATAGTGCTTTACAGGAAAGAATGGGGAAGTAGATAAAATTACAACCAAACTTAGGAACCAGAGACAAGAGCTGTAAGGGGCTCTGCTCAGATGAGTTTAGAATTCATGGGAGTCAGGGTGTAGTATAACAAGGGGAGTAACAACTCATTATTGGTTCCGATTGTTATTACTAGTGTTTGTATAAAACAAAAAATACTAATGCAAGTGATGAAACCTAAAATGACGTGGCAAGTCAAGGTTAGAAGACTGTAGTAATTATCTGACAAAGAGATCGCACATCTCTGGGAGCCAATCAGAGAATGCAGTGTCCAAATTTCAGTGAGGAACAATAGATCATATACGGTATCTGATGTACTTAATTCTGCAGTCCATTCGCAAAAGAAAATTGACATTCTCCACAATAAGTCCAGATAGAGTTAATTCAATCTTGGGCACCTGATGGAGCTTTTGAATATCGAGTTTAACTCCTCCTCTACTGTGATCGATTTTAACAGAGACCTGCTACACAAAAAAAGAAATCTATAGTAAACTGACTGAGAGATAGAAAGAATCATCACGTACAGTAAATTTCCTTTTCAAGCCCATCGGTGGACGCAGGCCAACTGGTTTTGGTAGATTTCTGTTCATTGGAGGAGCTGGTGTTACTTCTGAAGATCCACGAGGTGTACCACTACAATCATCTTCCGCTTCCACTGTGATTAAATAGCGATCACTCTCCAAGTCGTCTCCTGGATTTAACTGAAAAATGGGGGAAGAAGATGCTGAAGTGAGAGAACCTAGAGTCCAAGGATTACTATTATCAGCATGAAAATGGTATAAAACCTGTCATTATACATTACCTTGATTTTATGAGACAAAGTCTCCTATGAGCACAGAAAACATGCAGATCTTAGTTTTTTTTTTTAAACAATTATAAAACAGATTTAGATAAAAAAAGATAGCTTTCAAAACAAAAGAGGTACCGTAGATACTCGAGTATAATGCGACCCGAGTATAACGCGAGGGGTAGAGATTCATTATGGAAATAATATTACTCAAGACTCGAATATAACGCTAGGAGCAAAATTATGAAAGTAAAAATTTTCCAAAACACGACAAAAGTCTGTTAAGTTACTGTTGTTCCATGTTTTCATTTCAGGTTCATTCCACCCCACTCTCACCCTCGTTCCTCCAATGGTTGTTAGAGAGCAGGGGTGCAGAGTGAGAGGTAATGCTTTATCGTGGCTATTTTAGAATGGTGATAGATGTAATAGAGCGTTTTGATTGCTTGAAATATAAATCTCTTATGATAAAGTTATGCACATGAAACTAAATAAATAAATTCCGTAAGCGCAGGTATGGCATAAGGGCACATTTTTTAGATTTAATTATTGCAATTAATAAGAGATATATATATATATATTAGTTAGGAACCTATGCATATACTCCTGCACTACAAAAAGACACATTTTGAAATTGATAAAAGCTTGCTTTACCTTGAAAAATTAAAACGTTTATATGAAGCAGAGTATATGATAAATTGTGACATACAGAAATTTTTTTATTAATGTTACGGTTTTTTATTGTAAAGATTAATGTAGGTTTTTGGATTGAAGGATTAATAGAGGGCTGAATAGTATTGGAGATGTTTTGTACAGGGGTACTTGAGGGCTGCAGTCATTAAGGGTTAATGGTTAAAGTCAGGGCTGCAGGGTTAAATTGGGATTCCAGAGCGTGCATGTGTCAGACAGCTCCTGGAAGCAATCAGATCTTCACTCCCTCGCAGCTGTCCCGTGTATAACTAGACTCCTACAGCTTTAAGCTTGATTTATTGCTCAAAAAACTCACGGTATACATGAGTATCTACGGTAATTACTAAAGATATAGAAATCCAGATCATAGTCATTACGTGACTCTGCATGCCAATCCTTTTTAATAAATAAAAGGTTTATAAACACAAAAACTTGGATCCACTCCTGAATAAAATCGTTCAGATGGACAACAAAAGAAAAAAAATTCAAAACTCATCTCGAAATCATAAATTACACTGACGTATTGTCATTAGTCGACATAACTTCCAGCTCTTCTTCACTACAAACTAAAGCTGTGTATGTGATGTCCAGATAACAAATACCAATTTGTGCTGGAGCTTTTACCTGTCTAAACTGAACACAAGACAGAGGGATGAGCTTATATAAACTGCATATTCTGTAAACCGAGTTATGGCTTGCTATTAAATGACCGATATTTGCGTCTGAGCACCTATATCCGAGGTCAGCAACTCTGGCCCTCCAGACATTTTGGAACTACATTTCCCATGATGCCTAGCCTTTCTAATCAGTAGCTGAGCATCATAGAAGATTTATTTTCAAAAAATCTGGAGGGTCAAGGTTGCGGACCCCTTACTCTTATTCTAACATAAGTACATTCCAGACCATACTCAAACCACCCTGACCATATTGCATTATTTAATGCAACCTTCACGCCTTTCCTTTTTATTATATTTATGACTCTTCTGATCCAGAAAACTTGTCCTTAAACGTACCTTGCTAACTGTAACAAACACATTCTCCAGACGCTGGCCTTTGTCTGTATACAAAGTAGCCTACATTGAAAAGAAAAAAAATTAGACTGTAAAAATACAAGTTGTGGCATTTTTAGGTGTTGTTGTACACCTTTATTTTCGTTAGTCTACATCAGACGGATTTTTCCATTATGGCCGCAGAAATAAGCCTAGCAGCCGTTAATTCGTTTATGTACAGGTTTCTGTACCAAACAAAGAGGGCTAAACGTCTTTGCTTAGCATTATTGCAAACAACAGCAAGAATCACCATAGTTGCAACAACATTACACTTTGGGGATCCCATGGGGGGGGGCAACGAATGGAAGAGGGGTCTTTCAGTAGTGAAGCTTCCCCTGCCCTTTTCTTTTATTTTTCCTTTCTGTATCAAATTTTAACATGTTGGAAACAGTGATTTTAGATGGGGTTTTTTTCCCCCAAAATGCTAAAAAAACACATCTTGTAAATTACCAAAGGCTTCCAATTCCAAAAGAATTGTAAATTACAGAACATCCCAATTTAGATATCTTAAAATACACAAGTGGTTGCCCGTTTAATCTTTTCACTAACAAGTGCTTTTCCATAAAACCACTGGCTTGAACCAATAGTATTATGGAAAACTTTCCATTTCCCCTTAAATCTATAACCAATACAGACACACAAGCACTCTTAACACACTAGATCATCACAGGACATTTAGAGGCTGTATGAATTATTTGACAGGCTGGTTAATTGTGCTAATGAAGTTGGGTCTGCTGTGAGTCTCAGAAATAACAGCACTAAGAGTTCCAGTAAAGGGAACATACTGAAACCCATACGTAAACAAACTCGAGATCGTCGGCATCTGAATGGGTTTTTGAAGATGGTTTAAATTTGATTGTCGTAGTGAAGAGGATAATAAATAAAGAGCAGGCCTATTAAAAGGAATGAATTAACAATTTGTTGTCTGTGGGACACATGCAAATTCTAACATAAATGTTATGTAGCATGCCCCCCCCCCCCCCATGGTTAGGTTACACACAGTTCTGATGCAACCGCTTGCCAACATATATTGGAGGAGTTGAACAAATTGTACTTAAAAACATGTCCCCCCCCTCCATAATGCATCAATGAGAATATTTCACTATAAGAAGTATTTAATTGGATGCACGTGCACACGCTCCAATTATTCTCAATGCTCCTTTATGAGAAGCATATTTTTGGATCACAGTCATCAACCTAATTCTTGTAACTTGATTCCTGACACCAGAAGAAGATAAATCAATTAACTGTTATGAAAAGGTGTTCATAAATTGCAAACGGAGTTTAATCTTTGCAATTCTTATACTCCTCCTGACCTGAACGCACGTACCTTACTTACCAGCGACGTCCTTGCACCAACTCCTACAATTCACTTGGAGTCACATATCAGGAAGTAAGGGTTGGTGCAGAGACGTCGCTGGTGGGGTTTAGGCTTCTGGTTTTAAATATGAAGACTGCACTAAAAAAGGTAGGAAACAGGTAGAACAAACATTTATTTGATGCATGTCTACTAACATGATGAACTGGATTAGTTACAGTTAAAACAAAAACATATAAATGTCCTTTCAATAGCTTCAAACTAGACAAAATCCATTAGAATAATGTCTTGAAACATGTTCTTTTGATAATGGAGTACTGGTAAGTTTTATTTTTCAAAATAAATGTTTTTTTTATCCTCCATAGCATTAAAATCTGCTGAACGACTAATCCCACAGTCTATGAATAGTAATTTTATTTGCACAGGTCTAAAAGAAATGGCATGCTTCATACAGATTTCTATTTGCTCTTTATTTTAATGTCTTTTTAGCGGTGAAAAACTGTGAAAACTACAAAGAAATAAAACAAAATAAAGTTCAAAATATGCATAAAACAGTCCTTACAAATCTCTCATGCAAAATGAACATGTCTTTCCAACAGAAATATGATAAATCCAGTTACATCATTAACAGATCACATTATACATGTAAAGGAATAAAAAAACAACATTAGACACAATATAAAACAAATACTGAGGTAAATTACTGTGTGAGCCTCTCAGACCAATGCAGAAAAGTTCTTTTGAGGAGTAATGCAACACACTGTGGCTCTCGCTTTCCTCCAGCAGCTTTTTAGCAGGAAGCTGGAGGACGATCTTGTGTATACAGCTCTTGAAAACCAGGAAGTGTTAGCTCCCACACCTCCAAAAAAATACCCCTTAACAGTCACAGTAATACTCACTCTATAACATTCATTTATTTATTTATTTGCAAAGTATTTTACCAGGTAGGATACATTGAGATTTCTCTCGTTTTCAAGTATGTCCTGGGTTCAAGAACATTGAAATGTTACAGTCGTTACAAAGTAATACAATGCAAGATATTAAAAAAACAACACAAATATACAGATTAACACAGAAAATACATATGTAGGAAATGGTAATTAATTATGTTACATGTTTACAGGTGCATTCTGTATTGAGGTATGTTAATAGGGAGCTCGAGTGACTCAAAACAGGGAGAAGATTTGATGGCGTCAGGGAGATTATTCCAAAATTGCAGTACTCTGTAGGAAAAGGAGGATCGAGACACTTTTTGTATTCATGCTGTACAATAATTCCTAATCTGTGAACCATACTTGATTAGAGAATAACACTCACATTGCCTCCTCCTGGGGGAACCTTCAGCATTCCATCTTGCCAAACTTTGGATTTCTTTGTCTTTTGATGAGTGTACAGAACCTTATAAACAAAATTATAATCACATATAATGAGCACAGCAAAATGGGTTGAAAATTATTATGTAAACACAATGATCCATACTTACAGTAAATGCCTGACAAGCCATGGCTTTGCTGGAGGATTACATGGTCAGTACACTGCAACAAAACGACATTTAATATTTGCAGGTGAACAAATGAAAACCAGAAACAAGGATCTCTGCAGCTTTCAAGCATGCAGAGTAAGAGTCAAATGGTTATTTCAATTTACCATTACAGTTTCCCTATACGTTCTGTAAAATCAGATTTTCCCAAGTGGTTGCATTTAAGGCATAGGGGTAAAGTTTATGGTTTCACACACAAATAGCTGGCACACAGTTAAATCATAGGGTGTTATTCAAGAAGTGCTGGCATTTGTGTCATTGCAACTGCGACAGGCTTCAGAATTTTAAAAAGAGATATGTAAACAACGACAGAAGAATCATCGATGAAACTTCTTTTGTCACTGTACGAATTTCCCTTTTGTGAAAGGCTGAAGTTTGCTGGGAATGCTACAATGTCAAACATCAGCTTCTTCAATAACCTCAATAGTCTTGACAGTCCTGAGGAAGGCAGTCGATGGATCGGTTGTGCACATGCTTCTCCAATCCTTTGTTCTGGACAGGTGCTATGGAATTTGCTTTCGTAAAGTGAGACATTTGTATTGCCTACACTACACAAGTTGCATAGATACACAAATTGTGTAGAAGAACTGCAGGGTCTTCCACATTCAGCAGGATCTGACCAATTATTTAAGGTAAAAAGATAATAAAAAAAAAAGGTTGGGGTTATTTTTTTAATAAAGTATTCCTTTAAACACACACAAAAAACATGAAAGTAATCCCACATGTCTGTTGTCACAGAGCAGAGTACAATACAATCTGCCTCCTCTCTCTGCAAGCAGAGGGACACTGAGAGCAAAGCGTTCCCAGTGTCCTTCTGACCCTGCACATTGAAGCCTCCATATAGTCTTATGGACGCCAGTGGTGGCGAGGTTCTCTGTATCTATGAGCAGCTATAGTAAAAGTTGAGGAACTAGCAAAGCAGCTTGTTCTTAATAGCTGGCAATAAGGAGCTGCTAATGGTTAAAAGTGTAGCATCTAATCCATTAGCTGCTTCATTACTGGCTCAGCCAGAACAGCGCCCAGAGTTTTGATTTCTGCCATCGCTGTAAAACAATAGTTAATTGCTGCAAATGAAGGGCTTTTCATTGCCATATTTTGGATAACGATCAATACAAGGTGAAGGAAAGGTTAAATCTGATAGCGTGTTTTTTTAAACCTAAATTACGGTGTAATTATATAAGGTCACCGTACCATGCATTGTAATTTGAAACCCGACCATAATGGAGCAGCAATATTTTTATTGTGTCAGCAGGGAAGTATTGTGTATTGTGAAGTGAATCACTAAACACTCAAACCAATAAAAGAAGCACAACCCGTAAATGCAGTCAATGAGGGCTGACGAGGGCCTTCCTCTTAGAGGGCAGCACAGCAAAAGGGCCATGTGTATTTTATGGGGCAGACATATGTATATTTATCAAGGTGGTTATTTCCTAGAAACGCATAGATCACTGATTGTTAACCTTGTCACCCCAGATGTTTCTGAACTACCGTACATGTCCTTTGATGCTCTGCAGGTCTTGTTACTAAGCATCATGGGACATGTAGTAGTTCCGAAATATTTGGTATGCCAAGGTTTGCCAATGAAGCTGAAGTTAGCTCCTTATTCGGCCAGCTTCTTATTCGTACACTGAAGATAGCTTCTTATTCAGGCAGCTTCTTATTTAGTGACTGAAATTAGCTGCTTATTCGCCCAGGAACTTATTCCTCAAAGAATAATGTCAATAAAAAGTATATCGAACAATTGGACAATTCTAACACATTCATATGATGAAATAAATGTATCCAGATAACTGGCACCCCCCCCCACTCCACTTGTTTCAATGGTAAAAAATTAATAAGTAACTGGTGATTTTCTCTATGAAAATCATCTTGGCTCACCCCAAACTGACTAGTTTCCCATCAATTAGACTGTTCTGTATCAGAAAAAACATAATCTAGCCCGAGCCAAACATTATTGATTAAGCAAAGTGGCATCAAACCTGGCCCCCCCGCTCCATTAAATGCAATGAGAACGTTTCGGAGATGTCACAGCTCTGCTACGGGGCTGTGGGATTCGACATCACTGGGGCGCCTCAGGATCTCATGGTGTTACCTGGGAGGGAAAGGCCTACTCTGCCGCAACCACAGAGGCGGCGCAGGCCGTTTTGACCATCGTGGGGCTCTTGGCTGCTCCACATGGTCCCCCAAGGGTCTACCTTCAGAGCCCGGATGAATGACTCCCCTCTACATCTGTTTTTCCTTGGGATAGCTGGGATTGTTCGCCCCAATTTTTCTGAGGCCGTGCTGCTCATTTTTGTCTGTGATTTCACACCCTCCACCATTTCCCCTTTTTTTGTTTAAGTAGCTTGACTTATGCTGAAGGCATTTTTTATTTCTCCTCATTTGCTGTGACATTCTGAAGATGTTTTTGATTTCCTCCATTTTTCACCCTCCTCACCGCCCAACTATTTATGCGGGGTTCCCTGTGTGACCCTTTTATCCAGGATTGACGTGGGAGTCCGGCTGGGGGTGGTGATCCCCCTTTTATTTATTTTTTGGTATGGGACACTGGGTAGACACCTGTGCGAGCCGCTAGGGTGGCAGCCTAGGCTCTGGCCTCTCTCCTGGCCCCAGATCTCCCAGCCTTGTGGACTCTTCCCAATCCCCCGGTTTCAGTTAGGTAGCTTGGGTGAGCAGGGTACGCCATGATTTACTGGGCAGTCCCTTGCCTCCCCCCCCTTTTGATTCCCCCCCCTTCATGATGCCCCCGCCCTGCCAGACTACACCACTTTTTTTGGTCTGCCCCTCTCGATTTGTTTGGATTTGTTTTACTCCACTTACTCCTTTACCCCCTTCTCCATTTTACTTTTACAATTTCATGACTCTATAGATTACATTTTATGGTCCTGCATGGCCATTGTTCATCGCTTACTTTTCTTTTTAAAATCTGTATTCAAATTCTAAAATAAATAATTCAAAAGAAAAAAAGAGTTTTCATTGAAAAAGTCATTGATTTGATCATTTTAGTTTAGCATTTAAAAGAATTAATGTCAGGGTTCGAGTTGTCTCAATATTGTTTGGCTCAGTCAAAATTTTGTTGTTTTTTTTTTGCAACGGAAGAGAAGCCACTTAGTAAAAAAAAATTAAATCTTGGGTGAGCCAAAATGATTGTCATTGAACAGTTGCTCCCAAAGTGGGATATGTGAGAAGACAAAGGAGTACACGAACTGCACATGGGTGAGCCAGTGAGTTGGGAGAGTTGGTGACATGGAAGAGTCCGTGAGAATGCTGGCTTACGTTACCAGCCGAGAGCGGTGCAGCCAGTACTAAAGTAAACAATGTTCATAGAATGCTGGTGTCTCTGTCCGTATGCTGCCCGCATTTGTGATGAATAAAGCAAGATGCCAAAACTGCAATGCAAGGCAGTTTTATTAGTGAGGCTCTACCTCATTCCACCCTTTTCTCCTTCACTACTAATCAGGACTCCATTAGAAAAGTTGGGATCACTTTCTGGACCACTGTCAGGGCAACCTGACCGCCAATTCGCCCTCCTCATTTTAGCCCCTTTTACGACCTTGGGCTAATCATATCCCAGTCATCAACTGGGATCCACAATTGGAAAAAAGCTGCATGATTTTATTTTCTATTTGTGGCTCACCATTAACGGTGCTATTCTGGCTTGAGCCAGCATATTTTTCAGCTACTGATCCATAAAAGCAGTGCCGCTCTCACCAGTATCGGCTCCAAGAGTGCAATGGACTCCAAGGAGCTCAGGGCAATCCTGCAAAAGTCCTGCATGTTCACTTCAGTGGGGTTGCGTAGAACCAAAAAATAATGCTGAGGAATATTTGTTCACAATTGTCTGTTGATAATGGCCAGAGAAAGCAGCAGGTCACTCCACCCCCTTCACCTATGGATCTTAGGTAAGTGAGCGATTTTTCAAGCTCTGTTGAAAGAAGTATCAAATGTTTGGTGCAAAACAAAAATCACTTAAAATGACACTCTATTGAAAATAGATTTTACCCTTTTCCATAAAATAATTGGGCAAATGCTGCCGACAGCCTCTGCACAATTATTTCATTTTTTTATTTTGGGGTGATTTTACTCTCCTTTTGTCCCTTGATGTGCGCAGCTACTCCTCTTCGACTGCTGAGCTTCTGAGTCCGAAGTTCCCTGAAACTTTACTATAAGGGTTATTCAGAAAGAGCCGGTCTGGCCCCGAAGTGGCACCAAACAATGAATTTCCCCGTACGGTGCATTTTCGGGGTCATTCAGCTATTCAGAAAGCAGGCAGTTCGCCAAATTTAGGCGAATTGCCAGCAAATATGTTGCCTGTTCGACGGCAGTGAAATCCCCCATAGAGAAGTAATGGTTAATCTATTCACAGACACCAAACAGCAGAGAAATGTCAGTGAAATGCCCTGCTATTTAGTGGTTTCAGTCGGCAGGTTTATTCAGGCGAATCCTATAGGTTTCAATGTTAAAAATATTCCTGTTTTGATTCAATATCTAATAAACTGTTTATTCCTTTAATCTGCAGCAAAAAGTCAAGCTGCGGTAGCGAGCCGGCGTCAGGTCCCTTGCTGGAAGCTAGCGAGTCAGCCATAGGAAATACCTAGCAGATAGTTCCTCTTATCAAATACTCGTTGAGGTGTAGTGCAGGTTAAGCAGGTTGGTTTATTTTTGAACAATACAGACACATTTATATGGTACAGTCCCATTGTTCTCTCCCATGCCCGCCCTCAGACATCCCGGGGCCAGTTTTAAACACTGCCACTAACCATAACCCTTTTGGTGTACTTAACATGGGCTGCCACTGCCCCTAGCTCCAGCTCTGCTCTTGGTGCCACACTGTCTGGCCCGCCCTGGGCTGTTCCCTGCCCGTGAAATTCCACCCTCCTGGAGTGCGGGCTCTGATTCCGAACCCAGGATTTTCTCTGCACCTGGAAGCCCGGCCTGAGTTTAGCAGCTGATTGAGGGGTGATCTCGGTGGCGCTCCCCTTTACAACTCACCGCACAGTGGCACCATGTTCCCAGGGCCCTTCTGACCAAAAAGCACTCTGGTGGCATGTACAGGGGCTGGGAGGTGCAGGGTGTAAGGCATGTCGGCTGTGCTAGGTCTTGGCTGGTGGCAGCTGTATCAGGGTTGCGCTGGGCAGATAAACCACGGTGGCTGGGCAAGGCAGTGGTGTCAAAGAACTTAATAAACATCAGGGTCATACAAGCACAAATTGTACAAACGAATTATAAACTTGGGGGAACGAAAACTGGGCAATTTAGGTGGTATTAAATTGTGAGGGAATACAGGTGCGTTTGGTGCGGGCAATTGCGAGGGGAAACACAATACACACAGGGATCATACAGACATAAATTGTATAAACGAAAATTAACATTGAACCAACAAACTTTTAACGTTTTATGTGCCAATAACTTGAAAGTGACGGCTGTTCTGTCACACTAACGTTAGCGCTCACCTGCGTGAGCGTTAATGTTAGCCCAAGTAGTTAACGCAAATTACAATCCAAACGCTAACAGGTTAAGTAACCCGTTTGCGTTTGGTATCTTGTGCTTCTCTGCGCGAGGTTACTGTAAAGTATAGGGAGCTCAAAGTGTTAATCAGCGTTAGGATTACAAAGTCCCAGCGCTGATTAACGTCTGGCGGTGTTTAACAAAAAGTTAACCAGAGCAAGGACTTTGTGCTAACGGATTCCGCTTCTAAAGAATACGTTAACACCAGCCTAAAATTTTTCTTAAAAATCGTATACTCACCTCCTGGTCCGCGGCGAAGACTGCGGCTCTGTCCGCCTCCTCCTCAGTACGGCGGGAGCAGGGAAAGACTGGGGGAAATCACTACGCTGACCGGCCGGATCTCGCAAGACGAGCTCCAGCAGGTCATGTGACCGCCGGCGTCTGTTTCAATGGAGTCCTATGGAGAGGATGCGTGTGGCTGAGCTTAAAGCCTGAGATGCACTGAGCGCGTAGCGACGTACAGCGTAGTGAAGCAAAGAGAAGCAAAGATTTTGCAGGCTTGACTTCACGACGCTCCGCCTCTCAGCCAGGCTACACTGCATGAGGTTTGCTTCTCTCCGTACTGGACAGAAATCCAATAACTAAATTAAAATGTACACACAAAAATCTTCTATTTTCACAAAAGTGCATGTCATATAGGTAAAAAAGTTTCTATTGAATAAAATACATAAAAATTACTGCCAATTTAATAGTAGTATAAAAAAGGTAGCCCTGATCATATAGCAACCCCATGTGATATATATAAATATATTATAGGGACGCAGGGAGCGCTATGTATAGAGTAGGGATGCATCAAAACCAAATGCATACCACATAATTAATTTATTTTATAATAAATTAATTAATTAAATAATACCACATAATTAATAGAAAACTAGTCCGTTTGGGTTGAGCCAAGATGATTTTCATAGAGAAAATCACTAGTTACTTATTTTTTCTCATTCAGTTTAATGGAGCGGGGGGGGGGCTAGGTTTGATGCCAGTTTGCTTAATCAATAATGTTTGGCTCGGGCCAGATTATGTTTTTTCTGATACAGAACAGTCTAATTAATAGAAAACTAGTCCGTTTGGGTTGAGCCAAGATGATTTTCATAGAGAAAATCACCAGTTACTTATTCATTTTTTACCATTGAAACAAGTGGAGTGGGGGGGGGGGGGTGTGCCAGTTATCTGGATAAATTTATTTCATCATATGAATGTGTTAGAATTGTCCAATTGTTCGAAATACTTTTTATTGACATTATTCTTTGAGGAATAAGTAGCTAATTTCAGTCACTAAATAAGAAGCTGCCTGAATAAGAAGCTATCTTCAGTGTGAGAATAAGAAGCTGCCTGAATAAGAAGCTATCTTCAGTGTGAGAATAAGAAGCTGCCTGAATAAGAAGCTATCTTCAGTGTGAGAATAAGAAGCTGGCCGAATAAGGAGCTAACTTCAGCTTCATGGTTTGCCATCCTCTTCACTGCAAAACCATTTCACTCCCGTGGGCCGATACTGAGGATGATGGAGATTTAATTCCAAAACACCTTGATGTAATTCCAAATTAATAGAATGCTCTCATTCCTGTAAAGCTGCCTTTGAGTCCTTAATGCCTTGACAGAACACACACACCATTCCACTAGTGATACGTTACAGGCAGCGTCACTTCATTAAACATTAGCACCGAATGCAACCAGCTCCTTACTCTCACAACACAGACCCGGCCGCTATGTATTCATACTCACGTCTTGATTAAGCGTTCATTTTCTTTTTCGAAGAGTTCGCGCGCACTGACGTCATATGTAAGCGCCAACTCAACCAAAACTATATCATGACAGTGCACTCTTCTCGCATGCACTTACACACTGGGCGCGTCATCCATATTGGTGTTTGCTTTTAAGACGCGCAGGCACGTTAGACGGAACGCTAGGCCCCCATTACCTGCATGCTATTGCCAAGGCGACGCAGGCGCGCCGCGGCCAGCCACTGTCTAGGGTCCTAGTAGACGCCGGCGAATGGTGACGTTAAAGTCACGCCCATGTGTATTGATATCAGAGTACCTCCTCGCGTTTCACGTGATCGCTTTAGTTCCTGGAGAGACACAGAGGCCGGTAACGTGACTTGCATCATGCATGTCTGTTTGCTAGTGTGTTGTTGCTTTCCGGGTTATTCGGGTGGGCTGTGTGAGCATGCTAGAGTTGGCTGCGTGTGGTGCTACGGGTGTATCTGAATCCTGTAGTGTTGCCAGGTGCTCTGTGTATTCATGGGCACATCTGAGTTCTCGTGGGTGCTGCAGCAAGGGGTGAGGCGATTGTTCACCCCCCCCCGAAATAATATGTTGGGGATACAACAGGACAAATCTACATTCCCCCCCCCCCCGGTTATTTTCCCCTCTATCCCAACACAATTACACAATTTGCAGGTTTCTGTAAGCAGATCTGTACATTCGTGTATGCTGTTTGCATGTGTAATGTATGTTTGTATGTATCATGCGCGGATCTGCAAATCTGTGTGTACACTTAGGAAAGTTATTAAGACATGGTCAATATTTTAAAGTATTACGCTGTGATTTGGTGGCTTTTATGAGGACCCAAGAAATTGTATGTGGAGCAGAGTGGGTGTGCCTAATAAATATCTCAGTGGTCAAAGATCCAGGCTAGGTCCGCAATGTGTTTTTAGATGACGTTTGCTTCTTGTTTTGCACGAACTAAATCTATAATTTGCTGTTCCATTAGTTATTTGATAGCCGCCAGTGTTTTTCATTAAAGCTGAGGCCAACATCAGTGGTTTTCAAAAGGAGGGATTCAAACAGCGGCAGGGAAGCTTTAGTATTGAATTCCCTGGGGTGGGCAGGGCAGCCTGATTTCTAGAACACTCTTTTCTGCCTGTAACTAGGAAGTGTTTGTGGATGGAATATTCCGGCATCTTTTATGTGTTCTAGGTTTATGGGGCATTATTCACTTTTGAGGGTTATCCACTAACCTCCGCATTTACCACCGAATAATTAATTTTATCATAGGTGTAACTTTAGAGACAATTTCGCCTATTCGCAAAGCTGTGAATTTGCTGAATATGTTGCATTTCGCCGTAATTTGGCAGCATGGAAATCGTCCAATAGAGAACTACAAATTCATCGGTTCAGACTGCCAAAATTTCGCCAAGATTATCTTATATTTGGTGTTTCAATGCAACAGCTTTAAATGGGCGAATCTCAGATTTCGGTGTAATAAATGGATTTTATTTTTTTTAACATTTGTTTTAAAGAAACATTCTTTTTAATTAGACACATTTTTACATTTTTATTGCTCTTACACTCAGACTTTTTTTTATCCTTGGAACTTGCCGAGGCAAATTCAACGCGTTTTGCTGGCAACTGCTTTGACTTCCTTTTTGGCAAAATACCGTGAACATTTGAAAGAATGATTTCCCTGAATTTTCATTGAAATGGAGTTCAGTTTCAGTGCTTTGTGAATAGACCCCCCCCCCCCCAAGTGCTAATAATTGCAAGTCACCTGGTCTAATCATTTAGGACAGGATTTAACAAACCTGACCCTCCCAGATGTTTTGGAACTACATTTACCTTGAGGCTTGGTCAGTTTTTAATGAGTGAGGATTATGGGAGATGTAGTTCTAGAGTAGCTACAGCAGATGGCTGTCCAGCATGCTAACCTCTGGCTTTTGTAGTATTTGGCTGATATTCCTGACTTGGCTGGCTTTTCCCACTGTGATTGTTGGTGACATTCCTGACAAATATAGCTCTTAGATTACAGCCAAATTGCTTTAGTGCTAGAAGTAATTCTTAATTTTTATTATACTTTTGTATAGTGCACATAGCTGTATAAAATCCAGTTCTCTTTTTCTCCCTGCTTAAGGGGTTATCCTGCTGTTTGTCTCTGATCTAACCCTATGGCTTCTTTATTCCCTTCTCTTTTAGTTACTGGAAAGGGATGCACACGTAGGGACTTTTTTGAGCTAATTCATCTTACAAGGTATTTTCACTTTTTTTGTAGGGATGCACCGATACCACTTTTTAAGACCGAGTACGAGTACCGATACTTTTTAAAAGTACTCACCGATACCGAGTACCGATACTTTTCTTTAAGATCATGTGACGCTTTCCAATAAAAAGACCATATAAAAATGCCCCCAGCTCACATGTATATCCTCCCAGATATATATATATATATTTATATTTATATTTATAATTTTACTGCCCCAGGCCCACACATGGATTTTGCCCCCCAGCTCACACATGGATTTTGCCCCCCAGCTCATGGACCCCCCCCCCCCAAACGATACTTACCTTCCTGGGCGCCGCCGGGAATGTCTCCGCACGTGCGCTCGTTGGAAGGACCCCAGCCGCGACCACGTGGGACCATGTGATCGCGGCTGGGGTCCTTCCAACGAGCGCGCGCGAGGAAACCTTCCCGGCGTCGCCCAGGAAGGTAAGTATCATCACGGAGAGCAGCTGCAGGGCCTGTCTGAATGCTCTATCTGCATTCGGACAGGCCCTGCAGCTGCTCAGTGTGTTCATACTTACCTTCCTGGGCGACGCCGGGAAAGTTTCCCCGCGCTCGCTCAATGGAAGGACCCCAGCCGCGATCACATGGTCGCGGCTGGGGTCCTTCCAACGAGCGCGTGCGTGGAGACATTCCCCGGCGTCACTCAGGAAGGCAAGTATGAACGCAGAGAGCTCCAGGGGCGGCTGTCCGAATGCCGATAGAGCATTCGGACAGCCACCGCAGCACCTCGGATGCCGGCAAGCGGGCTCAATGCCGGCTTCCGGTATCGGGAAAAATATCGGGGGGTACTACACGAGTACCAAGTACTCCTGCAGTACCCAGTATCGGCCCCGATACCGATACTAGTATCGGTATCGGTGCAACCCTACTTTTTTGGATTTATGACTTGCGCATAAGCTCTAAAGAGTGTTTTCACGTCTGTTGCAAAAGTATTAGTTGCTCAGTGTTTATACGGCGGCAAAATATTAAAGGCCGGGCCCAGACCAGCCACTATGTGGTTAATCGGTTGGCAGCCTTCAAGTTACGAAACGGCCTGTGACCTTGCACTACTCGAGGCCTCGCAGAGGACATGCTGCTGGCACAGGTCGAGGCAGCGATTGGCCCGTGTTTGGGCCTCACATGCTAATTCTGCTTTAGGCCGGGGTCAGACGTGCGCACTTCAGAGAGGAAGGAACGTCCGTGATAGTGGACGTTCTTTACGCTCGTCTGGCTGCCTCGCTGAGCGCAGTTAGTGCTCTCAGCGCTGCAAGGTGTGATCCTCCTATGGAGGATCTCGCTTTGCAGCCTCGTCGACACGCATCTAGCGTTTCGACAGGCACACTTTGTGTGTCGACACTTGTTGCGCACGCATTTCACGCGAGCTCTCAAGCGTGTGACTGCCCCCTTTGCAGCGTCGCAACTCGCCTGATCCCGAAGGCCGGCCGAGCAGCTTGCTCGGCTGGGCCTCCAGGCCCAGGTTCGCATGGCTGATTGGGTGCACCATACTCGCCTACATCCTCCTACTTCGGCCCTGAGCTCCAGCGGTGACTGTCCAACGGCTGTCTCAGGCTGCTCGGCCGTCGTCCAGGCTCAGGTGCCCCCGGGGGCTTGCCTGGACGATGGCCGAGCAGCCTGAGACAGTTGTTGGACAGTCACCGCTGGAGCTCAGGGCCGAAGTACACATACTGACCTACATTGGCCCGGAGCTCCTCCAGTGATGGCAATCCTGCATCCAGTGCTCCCTGTGTCGGTCGCTGGTATGATGTCACGGAAGCCTTTGACCCAGGGTCAAAGCAAAGGCTTCCGTGATGTCATACAGGTGACCGACACAGGGGGCACTGGATGCAGGATTGCCATTGCTGGAGGAGCTCCGGGCCGATGTAGGGGAGTATGTTTGCAACCAGTGGAAGCTTCGCCTTAGGTGAGGTATGACACCTCGCCCCCCCCCCCCCTTGCTTGCTCGGTCGGCATCCAGGCTCAGGCGAGGCCTGGGCCTAGAGGTTGAGCCGGGTACTCGCCTGATCCTGGAGGACGGCAACTCGGCCGGCCTCCATGCTCAGGTGTGCCCCTGGCTCTGCTGGGCCCCTAGGCCCAGGCCAAGCCTGGGGCTCGCCTGAGCCTGGAGGCCGGCCGAGCAGGCAACTCGGCTGGCCTCCAGGCTCAGGTGAGCCCCCGGCTCAGACGGGGAATGGAAATTTTCCGGCTTTTTTTTTTTTTTTTGGCCGAATTTCCATTTTGGCCAAAACAGAAAACACCATTTCCGCCCAATAATTTTCAGTGGCTGAAATTTCGGTGCATCCCTATCTATTTTGTATACTTGATATGAATAAAACTCACCCATTCAGAGCCTCTCATCCAGGCTCAAGGTGTTAGGTCTTTGAGGTTATAGTTGGATGGCCAAACCTGTAGAAAAGCCCAAACGGATCCCTGCAGTGAAGAGTCCAATTGTCAAATTTGAATAAAAAAAAGAACTTTTATTCTGGTTTACCAGATAAACAAATAAAAATTGTAAAAATAGGTTTAAAATCAATAGGCCAGACGCGTTTCACGCATATTGCGCTTCCTCAGTGGCAAAGAACGAATTTGTTGTTTTTGCCACTGAGGAAGCGCATTATGAAAATGCAAAATGTGAAACGCGTCTGGCCTATTGATTGGGTGAGTTCTATTCTATTCATATCAAGTATACAAAATTGTGCAGATCGTCACAGAACATCTGAGAGCGATATTGTCTTGTAACATCGTGAAGTGGTGGCAGACAGGTATGCCCCAAAAACCCGCATTTGAATTTACTTGAGCGATATGCGCTCTTAAAAACGTGAGTCCTGATACATTCAGCCGTTGTATGTATGTATGGTACGTATGTTGAAATTGGTTCACACTATGGTATTTCTATTTTAATTTTTTTTTTTTTTTTTTTTACATGTCTTCAACAAATGAATTGGCAATGAAAATTTACCCATGTATGTAAAAATCTAATTTCCTTGAGCACGTGTTTTGGTGTACGGGAGCACTGCACTATAATTTCTGTCTGGTGTTCTCTATATTCGGTGGTTTACTGGGAATAACCATTTTAGTGCACTAGCGATCCGTATTACCTAGTTCCCATGATGTAGAGCCACCTGTATTCCTGTTTTTTCTTTGTAAAACCTTGAGGTCCCTGAACAAGGACCCACCGTAGAGCAGGCCACTAGTGGTGCGTGTGTGTCCAGGTCTGTTCACAGCTCTTTACAAATGGGGATAGTCTGATTTTAAGGCAGGCCTCGGAGGCTTCATATTTGCAATCTTTCTTTATTACTCCTATAGCAGTAAAGAAGAGTGATAACAAGAACTAGAAAAAAACATGTCAAACCCCCAACGTGGGGTAACCCTCCTCTTGCCAAGCCCAGCCCCCTAGTCAATAAACAGTCTGAGCTGGAGCAGTAACGCCCTCTTTCTTTACTGCTCCTGTTCAGGACAAGATAAGTATAATTTTCTCTCCTGTTTTTGTTATTTTTTTTCCTTTTCAGATATATATATTGATTTGTTTAGGATCTTCGATTTATTATGACGGGTGCTGACTTACCCCGGCTATAACCGCTCTTCACAAATGGGGATAGTCTGATTTTATAGGGAGCCAATATTTGGTAAATTTACCTAGAATCCGTATTGGCCATGACTGCTGTTGTGACACGTTAAGTATCACATCTCTGTATTAATCTGGGGCTTCTCCTGCAGCAGACTAATATCTTGGCTAGCTGCCCATGCTATAGGACCCCCACTGATGGTATTGGCATGAACGTGATGACAACAGAAATGGGGCCTACCTCCCCTCTTGCATGCAATTGCCTACATTGGAAATGCAGCAGTCTTTAGGATCCCTCTCACTTGGGTCCAGTCCCTAACCTCACACTCCTGAGCCAGAACCGTGCCCAAACTTGCTCCCACCTTCTTGTCCCTATTTTAAAAGGACACCCTACGCTCCCTGACCACTTTAAGTACTCAGACTGTGGAGTGCCCCTTCTCCTCCTGCTTTGTTTGCTGTCATGTCTATCGGAGTGCTCATAGCAGTGTTTGCTAGGGAAGAGTGCAGACCTGGGCTTGAGTTGCGCGCACACACAGCGCCAATTCATCACGGAGTCGCTCACGTACCTTGTGTGTGACAAGGGCGAAGGTTACACAATTTGCATAAGTAGATACAGAAGTTACTTACGCTATTATAAATTGTGCAAAGAGGGGTTGATATATTAAATTTTTTTCCAATTTATAACCACTTAACTAGAGTGCGGAGGACGTTCTCAGTGCGCCATCGCGATACCGAGGCCTGGTGCCAATCGTGGACCTCTCCCCGGAGGTCAGCCCTGCCTCTGGGACACCTCCCGCTGGCAGGAAGGGACCCCCCCCCCCAGCTGTACAGGGAAATTTCTATGGTGGAGATATGGGTATGACCTGTGCTATGGCATGTAAAATCCTTTATAAATAAATAAATAAATGTAGTGTCATGCAGGGTATCTACAGGTAATGGCCTTTTAGAATGATGCGAAGTAGGGATGCACCAAAATTTCAGCCACGAATTGTATCTGCTGAAAATGGTGTTTTCGGTCTAAAAAGAGAAAAATGACTGAGAAATCATCCGAACCTGGGCCTGAAGGCTGGCCGGGGGCTTGGCTGGCCTCCAGGCCGAGGTTCGGATGACTGATTTTGGGGGTGACCCTATGATTTAGATGGAGATCGCGTTGCCTCCTTTAACATTTTTGGCCCTGAGCTCCAGCAGTCTCCATTGCGGTCCTCCTGTATCACAAGGATACACAGGCCCCCTTCTTCTGCACTCCTTGGCCACACAGAATGTGGCGTCAGACGCTGGTCGTGGAATGACGTGGCAGAAGCCTTTAATGCTGCCAACTGCTGGACCAGTGAGATGGCTTCGGGGTGGTTGGTGTCCCCTGCGCGATGGATCCACAGACGGTCTGATGATCGGTGAAGGCAGGGGGCAGGATACTGCAGGGCCCATACAGAGTAGAGCATCCCCTGCCCAGTGCTCTAATCGCTAGCCTGGGGGAGGGCTGGACTATATCAGGCATGAACACAAGCACCAGGGGGCCCAGGAAATGCAATGTGTGCTGCTGTGCTCTTACTTTTTAAGAGGAGAAAAGTAGGGATGCGCCAACATTTTGGCCACCATCGGTTTTGGCCAAAATGGAAAATTCAGCTAAAAAAATTGCTGAAAAACTTTCCTTTTCAAATAGGGCCTGGAGGCCCAGTCGAGCCTGAGCTTGGAGGCCGGGCTGAGCTGCCTGCTCGGCTGTCTTCTAAGCTCAAGCGAGCCCCCGGCTTGGCCTGGGCCTAGAGGCCCAGCTGAGCCCAGGGCTCGCCTGAGTTTGGAGGCCGGCTGAGAGGGGGGGATTGAGATTTACATAATGTTCCTTTTTTAAGTAAACTCTTTTGTCATCCGATGACTCACTTTTCTGAAAAAAATAGTCGTTCGTTGATAGGCCTAAAAGGAATGGTAATTGGTAAAGAATGTGGGGAAAAGTAATGTAAAAGTAGAGTGTTAATGGGGAGTAAGGAAAGCAAACCTGTTAATTTGCAGAGACGGGTGTGTATGAAGAGAAATGAAGGCACTAGCAACTGTTTTTTGCTAGAAGTGGTTGGACAAGTGCTGTAAGCGGTACTAACAAAACTGCAATATACCATCCCTTCACGAAAGATGTACAACTAAGCACAATGACAATGCTGCCC
Organism: Leptobrachium leishanense; assembly: GCA_009667805.1. NCBI lineage: Eukaryota > Metazoa > Chordata > Amphibia > Anura > Megophryidae > Leptobrachium > Leptobrachium leishanense. Next base: position 419,286,303 of record CM019063.1, on the reverse strand, counting down.
CAAGTTTAATCCCTAATACAGATGGAGGGGCACATGTACACCGGCCAAGGTTTCAGCAGTGCACTATCGCCAGCCCAAAAAAAATGGTACTTCAACTGAGGAAAGGGGGTGGTCTCAAATAGCATAGTATGTGGCATGGAAAGGAGGTTGGTCTGTTGTATGTAGGGTTTTTTTTTTCCCCCTTCACTATCCTACATTCTTCTTCCAGGTTTTTTGTTCTGATGCCTGGTCGGAGCAGTCTCTGGGTCTGCATGGTGTGTAGAGGATTTCTTCTCTGTAGCTTCATCAACAGTACTTGGTCACGGAGGTGACAGTACCCAGGTTGGCATATGGGAAAAGAGCTATTTTACACCTTTTTAAAATACTTTGTTTGCCACCCCCCCCACTTTTTTATTTTTTTTTTATTTTTTAAAATCCACTCTTTTTGGGGCTGCAGTGCTTCATAGATTTGTGATGCTGCTGAGGTGTTAGCCCTGTTTTGCCAATCCTTCTCTAAAAACCTTTTGTAGATTAGTTGAAATAACCTTGGCTAAAAGGAGCGGTTTCCAACCAAAATCCCCAAGGCCTGAGAATAAGTGAAAAAGTCTCGGGGGGGGTGCTAGGGAACAGGTCTGCACTGGGGCAAAAAAACTGGCCTGGACATTTTAAAGTGAGCAGTCCACTTTACTCTACTGCTGTACAGAAGCGCGAAATGCATGTATAATACATCCCTTCTATATGCGCCTCTTACTCACCTCCCTATTATTATGCCTATACGTGTGCACTTAACTAAACACCCCTATACATATACCGTAGATACTCGAGTATAGCGCGATCCGAATATAACGCGATGGATAGAGATTTATTATGGAAATGAGAGAAGATGCAAGACTCGCATATAACGCGAGGAACAAAATTTTACTGTACCGGTAAACAATTAAGATCCTTCTAGGTTCTCTTAACACAGGCTACCCCCTCAGGCCAGGGTGCTCTGCTCTAGAATGATTGCAGTTGTTACTAAGAATGAAGCCACCGGCCACCCGTCCTCTTTACTAGTGATTAGATGGCCGGTGGTGGTGAGTGGCTTAAACCGAACGTGCCCTCTAGCCGTGATGGATCCCCACCTCTCCCAAATCCTGGAGTTCCTGAAGTGTTTGCAAGCATCAGGGAGCCCGCATTCACTTCAGCGAGACTACCGGAACTTCCGGGAGCAATGAAGCCAGCAGGGATCCAGAGCAAGCAAAGTTTTTTTTTTTTTTTTTTTTCTTTTCATGTGATTATTATTATTATTATTCTTTATTTATAAAGCGCCAGCATATTCCGCAGCGCTGTACAATAAGCACAGTATAGACAGGGTTACAATACATTGAACAACATTTGACAAACAGTACAGGAGGAGATGAGGGCCCTATTCCCGTAGGAACTCACAATCTGGGGGGTTGGGGTTGGAAACAGGAGGAGAGGACTGTAAGGTGAGAGGTGATTGATGATTGCGTCAGTGAGTTGGGTGGTAGGCTTCCCTAAATAGGAACGTTTTAAGGGAGCGTTTGAAGGAAGAGAAGTTAGGGGAAAGTCTGACAGTATGAGGGAGAGCGTTCCAGAGAGTGGGGGCTGCGCGTGAGAAATCCTGCAGTCTATCATGGGAAGAGGTGATGCGGGGAGAAGCTAGGCGCAGGTCACTGTTTGACCTTAGGGAGCGGGCTGGGGTGTATTTGGTGATTAGTGAGGACAGGTAGTGGGGAGCTGAGTTAGTGAGGGTTTTGTAGGTAAGGATAAGGATTTTGAACTTAATTCTGCAGTGGATGGGGAGCCAGTGAAGGGACTCGCAGAGGGGAGCGGCAGAGACAGAGCGGCGGGTGAGGTGAATTAGTCTGGCGGAGGCGTTCAGGATGGATTGTAGGGGGGAGAGGCGGGACAGAGGGAGGCCAGATAAGAGATTATTGCAATAGTCGAGTCGGGAGATTACCAGGGCGTGTATGAGTTGTTTTGTGGCGACAGCGGTAAGAAATGGCCGAATTCTGGAAATATTACGCAGTTGGTATCCAGGAGGAGGAAAGAGACTTGATGTGGGGGATGAAGGAAAGAGCAGAGTCAGTGTAACTCCAAGACAGCGAACTTGGTTTGATGGGGAAATGGTGATACCCTCCACCGTGATAGAGAAGTCAGGAGGTGGGGAGGCATTGAGGGAGGAATAAGTAGGAGTTCAGTCTTCGACATGTTGATCTTTAGGTGGTGGGAGGCCATCCAGGAGGAGAGATGCCAGATAAACAGTCACTGACTTTTGAAAGGACAGGGGGAGAGAGATCAGGGGTAGAAGGTAGATCTGAGTGTCATCAGCGTAGAGGTGGTAATTGAAGCCAAAGCTGTTGATGATTTTGCCCAGGGAGGAGGTGTAGATGGAAAAGAGCAGAGGACCAAGGACAGAGCCTTGAGGTACACCAACAGATAGAGGCAATGAGGAGGAGGAGTTACCAGCAAAGGACACACAGAAGGACCTGTTGGATAAATAGGATTCGACCAAGCGAGTGCAGTGTCACCGAGACCCAGAGAGTTGAGGGTCTGTAGAAGGAGGGGGTGGTAAACAGTGTCAAAAGCAGCCGAGAGGTCAAGCAGGATGAGAATAGAATAGTGGCCGTGTTTTTTAGCAGTTAGGAGGTCGTTGGTGACTTTGGTGAGGGCAGTTTCAGTTGAGTGTAGGGGACGGAAGCCAGATTGCAGGGGGTCAAGTAGGGAATTGGGAGGACAGGAAAGAGGAGAGGCGGTTGAAGACTAGTTTTGTGATGCAGATGTGTCGAATATAACGCGACCCCCTCCAATTTTAAGGTAAATTTTTACCAAGCTTTTTTGCGAGGGAAGTAAGCAGGATGGAACATACTTATACGGGAGAGTTGGGCAGCAACAGTTCTGTAGCCTTGTACGTGAAGACCAGTATTCGGAAAACTCTACACCGACTGTTTTTTTAGTTTAAAAATCAGTTCAAAGGTACAGGATAGGAGGTAGAGGAGCCTAGCAAAGGTGTCCATTATAGACTGTTGAGGGATAATCTGGGATTGTTGACAGTGCACCAATCCTACCCAAAACAACTTTAACGCAAGTGTAAGATCTCCTGATTTTGATTTAGTTTTCTCAAACCCTTTTTAAAGAAATATCTGAGCCTCCTGATTGCTCTTAGTGCTGCGGCATGCCACATGATGTGTCCCCTGGGGAGTGAGTCTTGGCTCTGCACACAAGAACGCGCCCCCAGCTGTGGCTGAACAAAAAAAAACTGACTCGGAGGGTTTGCAAAGGACTTGGACATTGGATCCTTGCAAGTGTTAACCCTTCCCTACACTGCTGTGATTTCCCCCCCCCCCCCTGCAAGTGTCAGCTACGTAGTTTTTTTGGAGGAGGCAAAACACATGCCCACATCCATGACAATAGCAGACGGGGTAGAAGCTACACATACTCCATTGGAAGTTGTAAAATTAAAAAGGTTTACTGGTTTTAAGTCACAACAACTCTCTAACAGTTGGCAGGTGCACTTTAAAGCTCATGAGTAGAGGGTTACAATAGTTTAGGTGGGAGAGAGCAACTTAGATGAGTTTTTTTTTATTTTAATCCTAGGTTAGGAAGAGGGATTTATTATTTTTAAGTGAAACGCTTTGGATAGTTACTATATGTAAGGAATGAGAGATCAGGGAGGTATAGGTAATTTTGGCACCATTCTCCTGAAGGGAGGCGAGTGCAAGCGGGTGAGGCTTTGGGAGTGCACAAAGACGTGTAAGAACAGAGCTTTGATATAATGTGGACAAAGAGGCACTGCAGTGGAGACCTGAAAAGATCAGTGCAGAATCATGAAGTCTGCAAGCCTGATAAGTAGAATCGAGTTGCCAGGTGTCGCAAGCAGCAGAAAGATTAAGAAGAATTTGTAATGAACTATGTGGCAGCGACTAAATCCTTGGTAGTTTTGGTCCGCGCAAAGTGCTTTTGAGTGCAGGCCAAACTAGTGCAAACCAACTAGCCAATGATTCCTCAAATTCCACCTTCTAGGCTTGACATTTTACTATGAAAATGCCACCCGAAAGCTTGCCTGGCTTTGCATACAGAAGATGCCATAGGATGGTCACGTTCCTCACCGGCAAAATCCCATTGTCTGTGCTAACAATCAATTGCTGAGACGGCAGTGAACAGGCATCTACACATCCCTGACATTGTATGCGCAGCATCCAATGCTGATTTTGGAAGTGAGGGGTTTGCTTCTATTCTATACATTCTATTTCCCAAATGTGCAGTACATTAAAATAGGGAAAAAGATTAAATGATTGAAACCCTTCGGGACATGCTAAAATGCTACATTTAGTGCGTCTGCCTTCCATTTCTTCACAAAGGGCAATGGGAGAATCCACACTTGATGACCCCTATTACTCCTCGTGAGAGCTCTTTTGCCCCCCACCCCCAATTTCGTTGTGTGGAATCATGTTTGGGTATTACCATTCTAGTGCAACATTATATAGATGGATCTATCTCTAACCCAGGAACGCTGAATCTTAAAAATCCTCCCTTCTGCAAATTAAATATCCGAGAAGGTAATGGCAGTGTCTGCCTGGAAAGTCAGACACCAACTTGAGGGATTACAGAAAATAAGTTTTATTATATTAAGGTAAACAAAATATCTGCTGATTTTGTAGAAAAAAATTTGAGGAAAGAAGCCGCAGATCTTCATAATGACCACCAGAGGGTAGTAGAGTCATACAGGACTAGATACAATGTGTTCATACAAATTGATGTACCAACTTGAGTTACAACTGCAGGATAGTATTCTGTTTCTAGGGTATATTTAAGAATAAATCTCCCCCTAAGGGAGGCGACACACGAGAATACTGTACTGTGTCCGTTTACAGATGCACTTTTTCACGGAGATATTGTGAGCACTGCGTAAAGTGCAACTGACGTCTCCATGCCCTAGGAAAATACATGGCAGCGTTGTTTCTGCGTCTGTTAAGCTTTTTCACGTCGATTGTTGTTTTTGCGTCTGTGGCTTTATGCTTTGCCCGTCCGTGAACAAGTGCTTTGTGTGGTGTATTTAATTGACTCGGTCAAACGGACGCAAAATGTTTGCTAGTGTGCCGCCATCCTAGAGTAATGAAAAATACTAAATCCTTTATATATGGATGTTTGTTTACTGCTGCATACATGAGTGATTGTAACTGATGTGAGATTGCGATGAAATTTGCTATTGCTGCAAAAAAGCAACTTCCCCAAATGGAAGTAAGTCTTTATAAACCAAGTAACACCAACACTGAGTAAATAAAAAATACCACGGTTTAAGTTTGAACACCTCACAAACAACTGCTTTTTAGAACCACAGTGTGACTATGGCCTGTAAAATGGTCGTTGGTGCTACATGGTAGAAGCTTGTGCCAATTGACCCCTTTACTAGATCCTTGGTCTCAGACAAGCGAATACAGAAATCTCAGAAGACAAAACCCTAGAAGCAAGAGTGTTTTATAGGTGTATAGCTACAAAATTAAAGTTAAGGTTTCAAGATGTGTCCTATTCTAATATTGCCCTAGTCATATTTTAAGTTGGATCGATCTCTGGTACATCAAGCAATAACCGCTTGTGGCTGCAGCATACACAAACCTGCTCCAATGTTCTCCAGATCACTTGCTGAACTGAACCAATGTGTATATATGTATGTGGCAGTTGACGGAGTATAGGCGCTTCCTTTCACCACTGCTGAGTTATTCCCGAACAAAGTGATTGACAATTTGGGAATAGTTCATTGTCGGCTGAACCCAACTTATATTGTGCATGACGGGTGCACTTTAATCCGGTCATTAGTTGATGTGGTATGTGACTAACTACTGCAGAGTGGCACATTTCATGATCTGTCTACCAACCTAATGGCACCCATCAAGGAACAAACTGGCGTGTCTGACAATCCGATCAATACCAATTATTTAAAGAGAATAAACTTTCCACACCTCTGTACAATCCGTAGGACAAAACTTAACATAGGTTTGACACAAAAGAGCGATGGGAAGAGGAACCTGCTCAAATTAACGCCCAGTCTGACAGGTGAGGGCAAATGACAAAGCATAAGGTGCGTTTGTTCTTTCGTTTCTGAAGTCCTCATTAGAGTGCAGAGATGTAGATGAGACATGGAGCTGGACCATTCACCTGGGAAGATCATGTGGCACGGGGGGGGGGGGGTGATACAAAGGGAAGGAAAGCGTGGAGTTCAGTTTTTGGAGAGATGGAGCTACAAGGAATGAGCAGTCATCCAACTGGAGACCCCATCTAACACTGATAGAGGTGGATCTGGTTTCATTGGTGTAAAAGTGGTATTGGAAGCCATAGAAATTCTGTCACAAATAGGTGGTATAGATTGAGAAGTGAACCCTGAACCAAGCCTTGATGTACCCCACCTGAGAGGTTCCTGGGTGGAAGGGGAACCAGTGTAGAAAACCCTAAAAGATCAGTCTGAGAAAGCTGAAAAGAGAACCAGGGGAGAGCAGTGTCACGGAGACCAAGTTTGCAGCGTGTGTGGTGTAGGAGTTGGTAAACAGTGTGACACTCTCCGAAAAGCTCTACCAGAATAAGGCCGGAGTAGTAGCAACTCAATTAGTCATTTTGGTCAGCAGTCTCTGCAGAGTTTGGGGAGCGCAAGCCAGACTGTGGATCATATAAAGGGTTATTAAGGAATCGGTAGCTGTGTATAGCCCAGATGTTTTAGAAGCTTGGAAGCAAACCGAAGAAATGGGGCTCTACTTAAACAAGATGGTCCAAAGGTTGATCCTCTAGAATGACAAAGTACAACCACTCCCCTCTGGCATAGCCTCAAACGTGCTCTTATTATTCCCAAAGATGGGACAATAACTGCGTACATATGAGGTGAGCAGATGCGTTCAAGAGGAAAAGTAGTAGGAGTAAAAAAGTGCTGAGACTTCCTCCTACAGAGACTAGGGAAAAATATGATTTAAGGCAGGGCACTGGGTTGCTTGACTGGGGACAAGGGAAGTGAAGGGCTTTCTAGTTGATATTTTCTGTAAAAGGGTCTGTAAAGCTGACAGCTGTGAAGTTTGGAGGGTTGTAGGGACATATTAACAGATTGTATGAAACCTAAACCTGGAGTAATAGAGATTGGAGAGTAGTGATGTGAAGTATGTTTTAGAAACTGATGGAATGAGACGAAGACAGAACATGGCTTCCTCCAACCACATTCTGCTGTCCTAGAGCACTGTTGAACCGGCAAATTTCATGTGCAATGGTTGGTTTGAACCTTTTTGTTCAGGATGTGAAGTCAACTTCTCAAATGAAGTTGAGCAAGCAGAATTGTTAAGGTGGGTGACCATGTCCATGCAGGTGAAGGTTGAGAGGAGTGCAGAGACAATGGATTTCAATGGAAAGCTGCTGTATATTTAAGGTGTCCTTCAATGTTGAAGTAGGTGGCAGAAGTTCACAGAGATGGTGATTGGGGAGGGGTGTATGTAGGTGACTGTACACAGGCTGGAGAATATAAATTCCAGAGTGCGTGTAGAAGGTGAAGGCGGTCGGGTTGGTAGGTGATGATTCTAATGTTGATGTCACAAAGGATGGTAGGTGGGGTATCACTAGAAAGTGAGGGAGCCAGGCTGATATAATTGTTCCAGAATAACCAAATGGCTGGTAATTTACCACTGGTTGATGGCATGGACTTCAAAGGAGGAAGAGCATAATAGGGACAGTATAGGGGGAACATGCTGGAAGGCAAATTTTTGGGGAGATGAAAAATCCCACAGTTGGAGGCCACCATAAGACGGAGGCACGGATAGCTGTGTCAATGGAGTGAGGAGATGGAGGTAGCAAGATCTAAAGTACTAAAAGCTAGGGATAGACTTGCATAATTTCCTTTTTTTTCTTGATCATCTGACGCAGATATTCAGGAAATTACCAATCCTCTGTATCCGCCTTTTTATTTGCTGATCTTCGGAAAGTTGTCTCACTGCAGCGGCAACATGTGACGTGCTGCAGATTGATGCCAATCCGACACTGATTTGAACCCTTGCTGTAGGACTTCCCACTGTCTTTTGCACCTTTTGTATTTCTCGTACTTTATATTCTACAGCAAAGGCCTGAGTCGAGACATGGCCAGGTTTGTGCTTAATACAGTTTATTTAATGTTTTTTTTTTTTTTTTTTTGTTTTTTTTTTAGTGATGTGGGCATGTTGCAACGTTCAAAATCTGCTAAAGCGCTTTTTTTATACAACTTTAAGGCTAGGGTCAGACGAGCACATTGTGTGCGTCCGTGCACAACAGATGTACTTTCTGGCTGACGACAAGGTAGTGGCCACACAGTCTGTTTTTGTGAATATTTTTTTTGACTGATTTGTAGAAGGGAAAATAAATTAATATGAAAAACGTTTTTGTCTGTCAAAAATGCAGTCCGTCTGACTACGTTCCATCACTCACAGCTATGCGGACGTTGTGGACACCGCGCACTCTGTGCGTCCGTTCTTGTCTAACTTGCGTCTGCACTTCTGTGTGGACGTACTTCGTGTGTGGTCTCTATTGATCATAATTGTATGCTACCACGAACACTGCGCTCGTCTGACCCGAGCCTTAATATACATATCGGTTATCCACCAGAAAGATTGCAGATGAGAATCGGCTCTGGAAAAAAAATCTCCTAAAGCAGATAATTTATCCTGTAAAGAATAAACTAAAGATCTGGTATGTGGAAATTAAACTTAAGCATGTCTAATGTACTAATGTAAAAAATAAGAATTCTGAATTTAAGCTGCTTCTCATTTTCATGTGTGCGCACTTGACCATGTCAGTGTAGAGTAGAACTTCCTGTCCATAGAGACCTGGAAACAAATGACCACTCGCACATTACATCTAAAACGTGTAAAAAATGAACTGTAATTCTGTATCACCAGGGCTCCGCTTGACAAATGTAAAGGGCCATTGCCAGTGACAAAAATGTCCTGAATTACTGTTGCCGACACCTTTTTACATGTGCTTTTTCTTTTGTATATTTAACATATTACTCTGTCACTGCATCAATTCTTTTTTTGTAATTTGTTTTGTAAACTGCTCCCACCCCACAGTATCTTTCCAGCACTTGCTCTTCGGTCTGTGGCAATGGCAATAGAATGGAGTCTATGGGTCGATCAACGTCTCAAATCTCCTTTGTATTGTGAGGAATGTATTCAAAGTCTTAAGATTCCCGTCATACCTCATTCAGCTGCCATCTCTTAAATTATCTAAAGAACATTGGCCCCCTGCAATAGAAACATAGAAAAATGTCAGCAGATAAGAACCTTTCGGCCCATCTAGTCTGCCCAATTACATGGATACTTTACCTGGATTTATCTTTTGTTTAGGATAGCCTTTTGCCTATCCCATGCCTGCTTAAATTCAATCACTGTTTTGGCCTCTACCACTTCAACTGGAAGACTTCCATGTATCCACCACCCTATCAGTAAAACATAGAAACATAGAAAGAAATCTTATCTAAACATTCCCTCCCCCATCTCATTAACTGGTTAATACTGCAGATTAGATAAGTCACAGAAGTAAAGAAAAATCTTTTGGTAAATGTTTCCTTGAGGGGAAAAATCAACAAAATGGTAGGGAGATTTAAAAAACCCTAATTTTGCTTTTGTTTTTTCTTCTTTGAGGTAATTGCATGTAAAAAAAAGCAACAAAACCGCAGCATGTGCTATACTAAGTTGTATAAGTGGTAGTGTCCCTTTTAAACCTGAGTAGGTGTTCTGCATTCCAGGGTCAAACCATGAATGGGAAAGTTTTTATTGTTTGTCGTAATTGACTGCATTGTGTGCACTGTAGCTTCAATGAATACTACAGGGTTAAAACAGGGTAAGGGTAGGAAACAGAAGGGGGTGGGTGACTCAGAGTTTAAACACTTTAAAAACTCTGCAGAATATGACAGGTGTCTAGCACACAATTTAACATACATGACTGCAGGGGACTGGATGCTCCTGCAAATTCAGTGGCTCTCAAAGCAGGAAGGCTTTGATCCAATTGGATTGAGCTGGTATCTGGAGTAATCCAAGGGTTTGGGTAGGGCTAAGCCCCTATATTTGGTAGGCTGAACTAGCCCTCAAAGTCCTTGCTTTGAGAGGGAGCATAGAGCTCACAGCAGTGTATCCACTGAGGTCAGACTGAGTGCTCACGCTGTGTAGTGTACCTTTTTAATTCACCATTAAGGGCTAAAAAAAAAAAACAGTCTGAAGTACTGAATTCATCTGAGTGTTTCTTAACCCCTTTAGGTGTTGGAGAGAATTGCGGGTATAAAGAGCCGTAAAGGCACGAATCACACCTTGGTCCATAGGTTGGATGAGGGAAGTGATGTTTTCAGGGAGGAATTCAATCAGAACTCCCTCGTAATGCAGATCCAAAGGGTGGCTCCCAGCATTATCCATAATGAGCAACGCCTTGAAGTCCTTGCCTAAATTGTGGGGGTATTCTGTAGCTTGAGGGCCATAATGGCGTGCTACTGCAGCATGACTTTTTTATTTTTATTTTTTTATTAACGAAGTAAATCCAGTAGTTCAACCTTCTCCTGAAGTGTATTTAAACTTCTGGCGTTTTGGTTCATTTGCAGAAGTCTTAGAAGGTGCAGAGCGTTTGGGTGGCATCTTAGGGCTGTTATTTCTCCCCAGCAAAACACTTGCGATGGCTACCTCGTAAGGGGGGGGAGAGATCTGTGAACACTGAACCGCGAATATCTGGGGGAATACTGTATAATTTGTCTGGGTCATACCATAAACCGTGTTTAAACTTGAGCAAACACTGTCAAAATGAGCTCCGCACAATCCTACTTTTAGAACGAGTGCCAAACTTTAAAAATTTCCCCATATGTGGACTTCATAGCTGGACCATCACTTATGGGTCTCTTCTAAAGCATATTTGTGTCCGCAGGAGCTCGGATCAAACACTGCAGTAAAGTTCCAAGGGGAATTGCTGGAAAGATTTCTGATATAACCTTCCCTACCTGTAGAGGTTGGTATATTATTCATTACACATTCACTTCACTTTCTATTAAAGCTGCATTAGGTTTGTTTTCTGCACCATCCCTCTTTTGTGCCGTTGCCCCACTCCTCTCGCCTCATGTTGTGCTTCTGCACCATCCCTCATCTTTCCCATTTATGTTTTATAGGCCATAGTAATGCAGTCGTCCCCCCCCCTTTTTTTTTTTTCTGAGGGAACGAATTGCATTCAGCCCCTGACTCTGATGCTTTCGTTAAGCCGTTCAATCATGCTTGCTTATTAAATGACAATACATACAGAATGTCCATTATGATTCTCTAATAATCATTCCATCAAAGGCTGTATATAATACACTTGTCAGGGACATGCAGTGAGGTCAATGGCTGGGAAGGCACTGGTGGTGGGATGGGTATTGGAGAAGGGCCTGTGCAATAAGTTTTCGACACAGGTGCAGATCCATTTTGACACCCCCTCCTTTCCCATAATGTTATATTTTAGTGGGTGCTCATGTCTGGGAGATGTATTTGACCTGAAAATGTTGCCAAATTTAAATCTTCTAATACTTGCAGGGTTATTCAGAGAGAGGTGACACTCAGGAGAATGACTGGAGAAGTGAAAATTCTAGATCAAAATGGCCCAACCAGACACATTCTCCCATTTATCTCACTTTCCAAATCGGCTATTTGGTCGATTGTTCATATTCATGGTTTTCACCTCTGAATAACCCTGCTAGTGTTGTTCTACTCTTCATTTAGCAAGTAACTGATGTGAATAAACAGACAGTAGAGGGAGCTCTATCCTAAGGAATCCTGTATGAATAAAGTCATGGGGAACTTTTGCTTCAGTGTGGAAATTCACACTGTATCAATGATAAAAATGTGGAAGGCTTTGCTTGACTATGCCTAAATCACATCTGCTCTCCTGGGTGTACTATCCAGAATTTAGCATTTTCTGTGTATTTGGACTTCCACTTTGCCTAATCTTATTCTTTCAAGGAAAACCGAATGTTTGCATGATTTTAAAGCAGTGAACCGAATATCTAATAAGGACTTTCTATTGGTTTCCATTTTATATCATGAACGCCAGGCTAACCGTGTAAAGGCTTACAAAATGCCCATCTATGTGTGGGGACAAAATCAAATGGCATGCTGACCAGTCACTTCTCTCATATCTAGGTATGTGGTTAGACCCAAATCTATACTTTGGCCCCCCACCGAAAAACTTTCTAAAATTTACCCCAAACTAGGTGCCTTGTACAGAAACAAATCCTGCCTGAGCCCCACGGTAAGCAAGCAAATTGTACAGCAAATGCTTATGCCAGCTATTGATTACGGAGATGTTGTGTATGCAGCCGCCCCGCAAACACACCTTCAGAAACTTACCACATTGTAGCACAAAGCGGCAGAATTAGTTATACAATGTAACTACATGACCCACCATTGTGACCTGTTTAAAAGAGCTGAACTGGCTGACACTGGAGTCTAAACGCACCCTTCACCTTTCCAACTTTGTGTTTAAGAGCTTTTAGGGGAAGCTACCACCCTACCTGAATAGACTGCTTCCTCCAGCAGTTCACTCATCCTATAACCTCCGATCCAGGACCAGCACCTTATTTGCAATACCACAATACAAAAAGACAGTGGCTCGGTCCTCCTTTTCCTACAGCGCACCCAGTCTTCCCCCAGTCTAAAGTCACTCGCGCTCCCTATTCACATACCTCAATACGGAATGCACATGTAAACATGTAACATAATGACTATTTCCTACATATACAAATTAACAGAAAATAAATATTTGTGGGTTTTTTAATATCTTGCATTGTATTACTTTATTTCTGTAACAACTGTAACATTTTAATTCTCTTGAACCCAGGACATACTTGAAAATGAGAGCAATCTCAATGTATCCTTTCTGGTAAAATCCTTTATTTATTTATAAACTGATTCGTCACTTTGTTTTTTTTTGTTTTTTGTAACCAGTAAAGGGTGACAAATGACTTATCGTCAGTATCCATTAAATGTGTAAATGGTGGGTATTTTTTTTATTGTGGTATAAGAGAACACATCCATAAAGCGTAGACGGTAGGATCGATACATACAGGAAGCATTATTTTACTGAGGGTGGTGGATACATGGAACAGCCTTCCAGTAGAAGTGGTAGAGGCCAAAACAGTAATTGAATTTAAGCAGGCATGGGATAGGCATAAGGCTATCCTAAACAAAAGATAAATCCAGGTAAAGTATCCATGTAATTGGGCAGACTAGATGGGCCGAAAGGTTCTTATCTGCCAACATTTTTCTATGTTTCTACATATTGATGAATAACACATGGAACGAGGAAAAGGCAAAAAAATAAATAATATACAAATAGCGAAGGCGTCCCCTGGAAAATTTATATAAATCCTACTCGCTAGAACACTGTATGCAGAGGTATCTCTAATGCACCTAACACATGGAACAATACAGATTGCAGCGCCAGTTAGCCTTGGCTCACTGGGTTGCAGGATATTCTATATACAGGCCCACAACAGAGGCTAGAAAGTTAATCCTTCCATATACACAATGTCCTTGATGTATCGTAGAGTAGCTGTGGAAGAAAAGAAAAACCACAACTGAGCAGTACGTCTGGTATAAAATTCTTAATATTCATAGATGCATCACACTTACGATATCATGAACCCACATCCAACTCTGGGTGGAAACACTGTATGGGTCTTGATTTCTTTTTCAGGTGCCCATCAACACCTTGGCGGTTTCATACTGTTCATTCCTCGTTATCCTGTAGCATAAATTATATATAATATATATATATATTTTCATATATTCTCCTCTAGCATAACTCTGTAGAACAGGATAGTAGTATAAAAGGTGAGCCTATTGTAAACTTACTCTCCTGAGACTTTATTGGCTCTTTGAGTTCCTTTATAACTCCATAGGCGAGTCACAAATTGTAATGTTACTTTATTTGCTGCTGTCTGTCCATCTTAAAGGAGTTTATACACAAGGTGGGAGCCAAGTCTGCCCAGGAAGATTTTATAGTAGGCTATAGAGAAACTGTCCGACCCTGCACTTTTCCCCGATGGAGTCTCCTTTACCGCTTTAGCCATCGTGAACGGAGCCTCCAGCTGGGACATAGTCGGGGAGTTTACTTAGAATCTGCCAAGTAGTGGCAAGTGTGCGCAGTCGGTCTTATCCTTCCTTCATACCAGTCCCTATACAATCTCCCTGACCCGCCTTCCAAGAACACTGGTGCATGGTCTGGCCACCTGATGTTGCCTATGCCTGTGGAGACCACTTGGGAGAGGTGGAAATGGGGTATGAGGAACATCTCCAAACAGGAGTAGGACCCCGCAGCTGGATTATGATATGTAATCCCTCGCCAAGGGATGGCAGGCATGCTAACACTCAATTGAAGGGAGTGTAGGAGTTGGAGAAAACTTTTTTTTTTTTTTGGAGGGAACCGTGCCTGGAGGGCCATTCCTCAAGGTATCTAAGGAGGTGTTAAAGTCCCCTCCTCAGATGGAGACCTTCCTGAAAGGGGATCAATTTTAGATAGAATAGACCAGAAAGGGGAACACTGCTTGGCATTGGGTAGATAAATATTAGCGAGTGTGATCCTAGTGTCACCCAGGAGACCCTTAATAAAGAGTTAGCGATACCAGGGTCAGTGAGCTGAGCGTCACAATGAAAAGGTATACATACAGGTTAAACACAGAACAGTAGGAGAGGGGGACCCTGCTCAAGAGCTTACATTCTAAAAAACACGGCAGTAGAAATCTGGCTCTGAAACAGCTGATTTAAAACGGGCTTGCAGGGAGATCTTCCACAGATTCTTCGGACTCGGTCGCTAGAATAACCTCTGGATTCGGAGGTGCCCAATTTATCCACATCGTGGAGCCTATGGAGCCGTACAAGCGCAGCGGAGTCGTTCGCAAGCTGGGAAATCAGCTATCCTCGAACTCCTGAATGTGACCCCCCCAAGTGTCTAACATCTGCGCTCAAATCAGAGTTTATGGTTAAAGGAGGCCTCCAAATGGGAAAACCATGGAGGAAAAGGACAAATTTAGTAGGCAAAGACCGGAGTACCTCCTTCCAGTCTGAGTCCTCTGGAAAGGTGTCCAAGGCAGCTGGGTTCTGATTCCCTTGAGGGTGGCTGTATACAGCAGCGTAGCCTGCTCCTGCCTCATGGCGGCCGCCATCTTACTGGTCTTCCTCGCGGCAGACCAGCTTAGGTACTGCCTCTTCGGCGAGGAGCCAGGGTCCCCAAGCGGTCTTTCCCGCGGCTGGGAGGAAGTGTGCCGCTTCCGCTGGACCGGGGTCGGAGGTCTGCTTATGGTGCTCGGTCTCCCTGCTCCCAGAGCTCCGCAATCAAGCTGCCATTTGTGACTGAGTTCTGGCCACGCCCCATGGGTATTTTTGTGGTATTATACAGTACCTGTGATTGCGGGGGGCACAGCTATCCCTTGGCAGCAAATGCCATGGGTTCAGTGACCCCATGATGGACCCTCTTGGCCTGTACACTTTGCCCTAGAGGGCGAACTATTCAGATAACATTCTTTATGGGATCAGAGGGACCATACAGCATGACCCAAAACCAAATTCTGGAAATCTTTACAGATTTCTACAGTAGCTTATATACGCATAACTCCTCCCAATCCTTGGATAATGAGACCATTCATACTGTCATCCACGATTACTTGTCCTCCCTGCCCCTTCAGACCCTGTCAGACTCTCGGGCCCTTCTGTTAGATGCTCTGGCCAACTAAGTTGCTCCGGTGGTGGGCAGGGGGGGGGGGTCTGAAACACCATAAGGTGCTGGGACTGAATGGTCTGATGGTCTCTTTATCTCTTCTTCCCCCCCCCCATCCCCATCTTCTGGGTCTCTTCGACTCTCTTCGGGAGAGTCACCCCCTGCGTCCCAGCGATTTGATGGCCTCGGTGGTGGTCTAGCCTAAGCTGGGAAAGGACTTTACATTGACCTTCAATAGGGATATGTCTATAGCTACTAGGGGTCGATCTGCCTAATATATATATATATATATATAGATATATAGATATATAGATATATAGATAGATAGATAGATAGACTAATATATATAATTTGGGCTGTTTTTTATTTTTTTTTTGTCCCTGATACTGCCGAGTCGTACTTGCCGCTCCACAGCACGCGCTGGTCACTGCGAAGCACAGGAGATGCCGACCAATGAGGAGCTGCGCCGCCCACCACATGGTCCTCCTCACGTCAGCACTTGGCATATCTGGAAACCCTGCATGCGGATCGCAGAGAGCAGGGTAAGACCCGGTCACCGCCCCCTGAAATGTGCTGGCTGCCTGTTCCTGTTGCAATTACAGCCAGGGCATAGGAGGATAAGCAGGTGGCCGCTGCTGGGGCAAAATAATCTCTGAGCTGGGGCAATATTATATCCATGAGCTGGATTTCAAAAATTTAAGCGCCCAGAATATCTGCCCCTGATATCGGTTATCTGCCTGGAAAAAAACAGATCGGTCTATCCCTAATAGCTACCTAGGGATGTCAAGATCCCGGTAAAAATGTCAGAACGTCTGGCTCTTTTTCTCCATCTAGTGCACAGCGACCAGGTAGACTTTATTCTGGGTTGACCAACGTATGTAGGGCAGTTTGATGTGGTGGTGTTGTAGGCGGGGTCTCCGCCTGTTGTCCCTGTGGCACGAGACCATATCCTGTACCTCGGGATAGCTCTAAACCATTCATATGATTCCCTCCCTATATGCTACCAACTATGTTCCATAAAATTCAAGAGGAGCTGGGTACCTGGACAGGAGCATTATATTTCCTGACTTGGTAGAGTACATAGTATCAAAGTGTGTATTTTGCGTTGGCTTTTATACCTGTTCCATGCTCTCCAAGTTCCGCTTTGAGCGAGTGACCCAGATGTATCCAGAGAGACACTGTGTGTAGCTCGACAGGTACTGTACCTTCCAAAACTGGTGGAGGGATGGGCCCTCTGAACGTGATGACTTTGTTATGTAGCTGCTTAATTTTCCTAGATTGTGGTGCTGCACGCTCCCCTTGACTCGTTGGGTTGACTTTGAAAATGACATTGCTGCCCTGGACGGTTTGCACCACCGGATGTGGATTCAGAGTGCAGTGGATTTCCGTTGCCATGACCACCTGTCACTCTTTACAGTTGTGGGATCGGGTTTCTGGGTGCTATCGCCTAGCAGGTAGACCCTCCCCACCTATGCTGGTGTTAAGTTTTCCTCAGGGAATTTCTACTGGGAACTACGGATTTCTTCACCATTGCCACACGAAGTGTGTTTATCAATGGCACAAGGATAGTGTGTCGCACCTGTTCTCGATGGCGAGGTCTGCGCTGTTGAGGGATTTCTTCAGGTTCCTTCAATCAAGTGAGATACGCACAACAGCTACTGGGTCTTTTTTATTTTTTTATTTTAAATTGTGCCTTTTATTTCTCCTGGTTTCTGAACTTAATGTTGACCACAAACTGGACTGGCTCCATCGATTTGAACATTGGTCGACTATTGGCGTTGTGTATTTTAACAAGCTATTAAGATGCTGATGAGGTGATATGTTTCCTTGGAATTCTTGCATAATGTCAACCCGGCCTAGCCCGATTCCTGCTGGCACATCTGTGGCATGAAGGGGCCTCATTCTCATATATGGTGGCACTGTCTGGCGATCACCCTGATATGACAATGTGCGGGTGCTGAAAGCACCTGTGGACTTTGACCCTTGGTCCTATGGTCTCTCTCGGCCTCAGCCACACCTCACTTGTCAGTCTAAATGGCTGGCCAAACTCGCTGCCGCAGTATGGAAAGCCTTGGCGAAGGGCTAGAAGGCTCCCCATCCCGCTAAGTGGAAGAGGATTCTGGCGATTCTGGAGAAAATTGCGTCAAATAGACGAAATGACTGCACGAGTTCGGGATACTCTATCGGCGGATTGGGCGATTTAATTTGAGTAACGGGCGGGACCGGAGTGTGAGCTCTGAGTGTGCTGTTAGGGGAGAGGAAGAGTCTCTTCCTCTCCCCTATTTGTTTTTGTTTTTTCTTTTCCCCGCATCTTTTGATTTTTCTGTGATTCATCAAAATTGAAAATGTGACACGATGACGACTGCTTGTCTGATTTATGGCGCATTCTGGGTGCCTGCAAGCACTCCGGTCACTGAAGGCTGTTCTTATTTGTTTGCCTCCAAAGTGCCTGCATGCACGCTCTACTGCTTTTGTGCTGTCTTAAATAAAGACATAAAAAAAAAATCAAATGCACATTTCGTTCCCCCCTTTTCTAATGTAAGCTGCTTTTTATGGTGCAGGGCGATGTCCACCTTGAGTCTTGACCATCTAATTTATTGTAATACCTGTACCATGCGCTGGGATGTTTTTATTGCAATAAAAATACACTTAGAAATTATTATCTTCATTCTTTTGGTTTCTTTTCCCCCAGTTCTGTAAAATTTTTAAGGTTTTTATCTCTAGTGGATGGGGTACTTTAAAGCAGGAATTGGCAACCTTGGCCCTCCAGATGTTTTGGAACTATATCTTGCATGATACTCATGCACATTCTAGGTTGGCTGAGCTTCATGGGAAATGTTGTTGTTCCAAAACATCTGGAGGGCAAGGGTCGCGGGACCTTGCTCTAAAGTAATAGGGTGAGAGCTCAGACTTTATTATCCAAAATATTTTTTGATAACTAGATGAGGTTCATTAAAGTAATTTGTAGGTTATATGAATGTTTATTTACAATTGTTACATGTTTCACACTTACTGTTACTTGCTGTCTTCTCCGATGCTTGTGGTTTATTTTTATTTTTTTGCAATGGTTTAAACCAGTGTTTCCCAAACCTCTCCTTGGGACCCTCAACCAGACCAGATTTTGCAGATCCCCTTGGAAATGCAGATTGTATACTGCAGTCACTGAGCAGCAAATCAGATCACCTGTGACTTGGATATCTGACAAACCTGGCGTGTTAGTGGGTCCTGGGGACAGGTTTGGGTAACACTGGCTTAAACCTACATGTCCTCTAGGTCCGTGGTCCCCCAACGCTGATCCTTAGGGTCCACTAACAGGCCAGGTTGTAAGGATTACCTTGGATATGCAGACTGAATCCTGCAATCACTGAGCAGCAAATCAGATCACCTGTGCTTCAGATATCTGGCAAACCTGGCCTGTTAGTGGGCCCTGAGGACCAGGGTTGTGTACCCCTGCTCTAGGCCACATTGCTTTGGGCAAGGGGTCCTATTATTATAGTAGGGTATGGCTTCCACTCCACCCTGAATGAGTCTTTTTAAACTCCTTTTGTAAAACTGCAGTGTAACCACTAGGGGGCACCATTTGCCAGGTGAAAACATGCTTAAAGACCTACAGGGTTATTCCAAGTGAATCGCACGTTCAGTGACTTTTCGTTCTATTCAATTCGGTGATCCCATTTCGGCGATCCTGCGGTGTATTCAGCAAGCACCACAGGGCCGTCATAGTGCAGAGAAAGCCGCCGCAAACCCGATGAACACTCACCGCAAAACCTGGCGAAGGCTCACCGAAACACACAAAAACATCTGGACTAACCCCGCCGAACACACCGGAGAAACCAGAGCAGGAGCCTATCACAGCGCAGAGCAGCCGCTGGAAAATCCCGACACCGCAGACGGAGTGGGGGGAAAAAAAAATAAGTACGCTTGAATGTTTGAGTGAAACGCTGTTTGCAAAGAAACTACAGAATGAAAATGTCTGAAATTTACATATAAGATCCAATGAATGATAATACAAAGGGCTGTTACAGAAAAAAGAAAACTCTTTAGGTATTTTTTTCCCCGTTTTTTTAAAGTCTATAAATAGACTTGAAAGCAGCTTATAAATAGACTTTTTACTGCAGAATATTATCAACAATTTATTAGATATTGAATTAAACCGGGAATATTTTTAACATTGAAGCCTATGGGATTCTCCTGAATAAACCTGTCGAATGAATCCACCGACTGGCAGGTCATTTCGGCAACCTTTCACTGCTGGGTTTTTATTCTCTGAATAGCCGAAGTATTGCTTCTCTATGGGGATTTCACTGCCCTCAAACAGGCACCATATGTGCAAGCAATTCGCCAACATTTGGCGAACTGCCTGCTCTCTGAATAGCTGAATGGCCAGGAAAGGTAACCGTATGCTGAATTTCAGCGTTTGGTTACCATTCGGATCTCTTTGAATAACCCTGATAGAGCATGCTGTCCACACAGAACATTCAATGGGCAGCTAGCTGTAGGTAATCTGCGCATGCATGTTTCTAAAGATCCATTATCTATAATGCAGGTGCCGTATTCTGTGTATGAAATGGTTATGGGTGCAGAAACCTTAATTTAAAAAAAGTAGTCATATAACACTGCATCAGACCCACAAGATTTGTAGAGAAATAAGGATTGCGAGTAAATGGGTATTCTGGGAACTAATTTCCTAAAGTAAACCCTGTGGGCATTATGCTTTTAACCTCCCTGGCATTCCGATTCTGACTTATTTTTATATGTAAAAATCAGTACAATTTATTTGGCTCCCTAGCGGTATTAGTGTGGCTCGGCGTTAATTTCATTGCTGAACGCGGTAACCCCAAGCCACACTCGGGCTGGTTACATACCTGTACCTGCGCTCCCTTGCTGTCCCCTGCTGTCACCTCTGGATGATCGTGACGTCCTGCTTCCTGGTTACCTTCTCTTGAAGGGAACCGGGAAGCAGAATGCTGCGGTCACCGGAGGAGAATGCAATCGCGGAGGTCAGCGAGGGAATGCAGGTAAAGGTATGTATCCAGCCCGAGTGGCTCGGGGTTACCGCTTTCAGCGGCGAAATTTAACCCCGAGCCCAACTCGAATACCGCCAGGGAGGTTAAAATCTTTGTTTCCATGACCTGACCTTCTGCGCTGTTGAAAGTGCAGAAATGACAGATACAAAAATTTCTGCGTATAAGTAATGTAATGGCTACGTTCAGATGCTTTAACGGGTCTATTGAAAGAAAGGTGAACCTTAGGAGAATGACTGGAGAAGTCAAAATAGCCAAACCAGAAAAATTTGCCCTTTTTTATCTCCCTTTCCAAATCGGCTATTTGGTGTTTAGTCTCTTCTCCTGACAGTTCTCCTGAGTGTCACCTTTCTCTGAATAACCCTGATAGTATGTATCCAGATCGTAGGGTGTAACCCTTTTAATATACAGATTGGTAACAGGGCAGCCATCAGAAATGATGGGGCCCCTTACTGAACCTCACGATGCCCCCCCCCATAAACTTCCTCAACCTTTAACAGATTTTCGTCCCCTTCCATGACAAAAGGACATAACCGTTCCACAGCAATAAAACTCACAGTAATGTGTGGTGTGTATCTGGGGCTCGGGGGGTGCAGCACCATCGACAAGCTGGGTGCCAGGAGTTGTGCTGGCTTCCAGAGCTCTCAGGGCTGGCCAGGAGGCTGGGTGCAGCTTGATGACGCGCACCCGCCGGGTTTAAATACAGACAGCGCGATCCGGCTCCTCGCGCTGTCGGCGTTTGCTTCCCTCAGTGCTGAGCGTCTGCTGGCAATTCACTACTTGGTTGTTTTTTCAGTCTCCGTTATTACTTGGCTTGTATGAGAACGCCCCCCCCCCTTCCCCGTACCAGTCCTTGGCTATTCCTTGACTACTCTGATTTTGGCTTGTATGATTGATACCCCTTGTGTACCGTTCTGGCTATTCCTGACCACTCTAACACTGATCTACTTGGGCTTGTGTTAGAATGCTTCCTTGTATACCATCTGGCCTGTTTCAGGTATACCCTGTCCTGTGTGTTGGTAAAACATTTCCCACTCGTTGTTGGTAAAACCTTTCCGACTCGTTTGATTACAGTGTCTAGTAATCCTGTCCTGTGCATACCTGTACATATAGATGTGTGTTTGTCCCTAAAGTGGTAGTCAGTTTACCGACCACTTTAAGGATCGAAGGGGTAGATGGGGACTGTCTAAAGGGACTTGCATGTGTATAGAAGGGTCTTGACCGTATCACAGAGCTCCACAGCAATAAAACTCATAGTAATGTGCAGTGTGTATGATGCCCTAGGGTCTGGCTGGGCCCTGGGGTGTCTGGCTGGGCCCTGGCTCACCTCTCTGCGTTTTCTGTCCCTGTCCTCTCTTCTTCCCTTTCTTCTTCTCTCTTTTCGTTTCTTCTCCCGGGCCCTCCGTCACAGGCAGTTTCTCACGTGACTTGAGGGGGCGGCACCAAAACGGCGTGCTTGGGAGGCCCACGCATGCTGCTTGGCCCGCCCAGACAGTCAGGAGGAGACGCATAGTATAGCTGCAGATTCGGACTCGTAGAGTCCGATACGGAGCTGTTAGAAAGGGCGCCGATGGGCCCAGGCCCCTTACAACAGCATGGGGTTTAATGCCCTGATTGGTAATAAAGACTACAAGTGGCAAGTACAAATTTAAGTATAAAATCAACCTACAGAGGGGTTAAAAAGGCGATGCCAGAGTAATGCTCACCACTTTGAAAATAGGTGGTAGACTCTGACTACCTTGTGCACATACAAACAATAACTGCTGAATAGAACAGAACTCACAGTGCTTAGGCTGTCCGCAGGGGCGGACTGACATCTAATGGGGCCCCCGGGCAATAGGTCATGGGCCCCCCTTGTTCTGCAACCACAGGAGGCCACACCCATAAAAAACCACCCCCCCCCTACAACGCAACACCCACATTTACATTATTGTGCTAAAAGTCCCTGTGGAAAATGTGGGAAACTGTCGATCACTTTAAGGCTAGGGTCAGACTAACGCATTTTTCGTGTCGTCCGTGTAAAAGTGCGGTCGAACGGACGTATTTTTTTCACGTAATGCGCGAAAGCGGTCATACGATGCGCCTTTTCGAACGTGATTTTGTACAGATCATCAATAAAACACTTTTTGTGTCTGGACGTTATGTTAGCCGGACATTAGCAGCGTCTGACGTCTCCCAAACACGCCGCTATGCGGCCGCAGCGCACTCTGTACGTCAGTAGTAGCGGTTTGACGTTCTCGAAAAAATGCGTTCGTTTGCCACTTGCGTTGCGCAGACGAACGTTCGTGCGGCCGTACTTCGTGTGTTCCCCGGCATTGGACGTCATTTGCTGCTAGCACGGCCGTGATTTCGTGCGGCTAAACGCACGTTAAAACTGCGTTCGTCTGACCCTAGCCTACCAGATACTGTACAATCCTGACACACTGCACATTACAGAGCTCCACAGAAATAAAACTCAATGGAATGTGCAGTTTGTATGAGCGTTTCATAGAGCTCCACAGCAATAAAACCCACAGTAATGTGCAGCTCACACATGGATATATATTGCCCCCAGCAGCTCAAACATGAATATATTTGCCCCCAGTAGCTCAAACATGGATAGATACTGCCCCAGCACCTCAAACATGGATAATATTGCCTCCAGTAGCTCAAACCTGAATATACAGTCAGGTCCAGAAATATTGGGACATGGACACAATTCTAACATCTTTGGCTCTATACACCACCACAATGGAGTTGGAATGAAACAACAAACACAATGTGCTTTAACTGCAGACTGTCATCTTTAATTTGAGGGTATGTACATCCAAATCAGGTGAATGGTGTAGGACTTACAGCAGTTTGCAGATGTGCCTCCCACTTGTTAAGGGACCAAAAGTAATGGGACAATTGCCTTCTCAGCTGTTCCATGGCCAGGTGTGTGATATTCCCTCATTACCCCAATTACAATGTGCAGATAAAAGGCCCAGAGTTCAAGTGTGCATTTGGAATCTGTTGCCGTCAACTCTCAAGATGAGATCCAAAGAGCTGTCACTATCAGTGAAGCAAGCCATCATTAGGCTAAAGAAACAAAACAAACCCATCAGAGAGATGGCAAGAACATTAGGCATGGCCAAAACAACTGTTTGGAGCATTCTCAAAAAGAAGAAGGAACGCACCGGTGAGCTCAGCAACACCCAAAAGACCCGGGAGACCACGGAAAACAACTGGTGGATGAATGAAGAATTCTTTCCCTGGTGAAGAAAACACCCTTCATAACAGTTGGCCAGATCAAGAACACTCTTCAGGAGGTAGGTGTATGTGTCAAAGTCAACAATCAAGAGAAGACTTCATCAGAGTGAATACAGAGGGTTCACCACAAGGTGTAAACCATTGGTGAGCCTCAAAAACAGGAAGGACAGATTAGAGTTTGCCAAACAACACCTAACAAAGCCTTCACAGTTCTGGAACAAGATCCTATGGACAGATGCGACCAAGATCAACTTGTACCAGAGTGATGGGAAGAGAAGAGTATGGAGAAGGAAAGGAACTGCTCATGATCCTAAGCATACCACCTCATCAGTGAAGCATGGTGGTAGTAGTGTCATGGCGTGGGCATGTATGGCTGCCAATGGAACTGGTTCTCTTGTATTTATTGATGATGTGACTGCTGACAAAAGCAGCAGGATGAATTCTGAAGTGTTTCGGGCAATATTATGTGCTCACATTCAGCCAAATGCTGCAGAAATCATTGGATGGCGCTTCACAGTGCAGATGGACAATGGTTGCTTTTGCAGTATGCTTTGGGTCAGAGTTTTTGAAGGGCCAGAAGAATGTTATGCAATGGCCAAGTCAATCACCTGACCTGAATCCCATTTGAGCATACATTTCACTTGCTGAAGACAAAACTGAAGGGAAAATGCCCCAAGAACAAGCAGGAACTGAAGACGGTTGCAGTAGAGGCCTGGCAGAGCATCACCAGGGATGAAACCCAGCGTCTGGTGATGTCTATGCGTTCCAGACTTCAGTCAGTGATTGACTGCAAAGGATTTGCAACCAAGTATTAAGAAGGGAAAGTTTGATTTGATTTATTATTCTGTCCCTTAACAAGTGGGAGTCACATCTGCAAACTGCTGTAAGTCCTACACCGTTCACCTGAGTTGGATGTACATACCCTCAAATTAAAGCTGACAGTCTGCAGTTAAAGCACATTGTGTTTGTTTCATTCCAACTCCATTGTGGTGGTGTATAGAGCCAAAAATGTTAGAATTGTCGATGTCCCAATATTTCTGGACCTGACTGCATTTGCCCCCAGTAGTTCAAACATGAATATATTTGCCTCCAGTAGCTCAAACATGGATATATATTCCCCCCCCCCCCCCCGTTACTCACCGGCTCTGGCCTGCGGGTCTGTAGGGGCCCGGTTTAGTGTGACAGTGGGCCCCAGCCGGTTTCCCTCTGATAATCAGTGCACTTAACAGGCAGCCAGCGGCGCACTCTGTAAATGCCGCAGTGGCGCCTGCATCCCAGTCTAAAACTGGAGCAGGCACGTTGCACTGGCGCCGACCCTCATGTGACACGTCACGTGAGGGGGCAGCGCAGGCACCACCGCGGCGTCAGGTGCCTGGTAGCCACTGGCTCCTAGAATTTTACTCCTGGCTCTTAAATTTCCAGTTTATTTTACACCAAAGAACATCTAGTTGGCTTCAATGTTTTCCTCCTGTCTCCTACATTTAATGTAAATATATCTGGCCCTGGTGTATGTATTTATACGAGGTGTGTGTGTGTGTGTGTGTGTGTGTGTGTCTGCTCTGTTGTCATGGGACACCCTATTTACCCCCTGCATACAAAGAAAATAAGTAAATAAAACAATATCACAACGTCACAAGGTAGTGGTACAGATAAGTGTGTGTGTGTGTGTGTGTGTGTGTATATATGTATGTGTATATATATATTTCTTCTAGCTTGGATCCCAGCAACAACCATTCAATTAAAGGTAGCCACGGTGCTTGCCAAAAATCAATATATCCAAAGCTGTAGAGGCCGCACACTTGAATGAATAAACTTTATTATTTTTTAATACAAGTTAAAATCGAACCGACGTTTTGGCTCGTGCGTGAGCCATTTTCAAGGTTACATGTAGAAATACTTTATCGGGTAAACTCACCAATCCGTTGTGTTCAATTGGCTTGCTTGCATGTGAAAACTAAGTCAAAGCATCTACCGGAACTACGCCGTTGCGTGTGACGATACGCACGCTCAGCGTGTCCGGTTGTCATGGCGACTATAGACACACAATTTAAAAACTACTATAAAAACAATCATGGGGGATATAGAGCTGTCAAACGACTGTTTACATCGTAAATTGCATAAGCTTTAAATTGGACAATGATCTATATGGATATAGCTGTAAAAGATAAATTGCTAGATGTAACTAAAATAAAAGTAAACAAAGATTTACTATTTTTTTTTTTTTTTTTTTTTGACACCAACTAGTAATGAAGGATACATGACTTTATCTCTCTGTCAAAAAAACAGGTGAAAGAATTGTATTCATTTAATCCTCGTGGTACTAATGTGTCCAATGTCTTTATCCAAAATGATTCTCGTTATAGCAGCATTTGTGACCGATTGCCACCTCCTGTACGGCGGTGGTATATGGTCAATTCCTATAAACCGCAGTGTAGGTAACCGATGTTGACAGCTCAAGTGTTTTGCAACAGGTTTGTCCGTTTGCCCATCACGGAAAGCAGTATTGATTGCTGATCGATGGCCCAGTATTCGATCCCGGGGGGATAGATCTGTCTTGCCTATATAACAGAGTCCACAGGGACATGTGATTTAGATATATTACAAATTCAGTTTGGCAGGTGATACGATGTTTTATAACAAATCTACGTCCAGTTCGTGGATGTGTAAAAGATGTTCCCGCATTCATGTGACTGCATGTCAAGCAGCCTAGACATTTGAAGCAACCCTTTTTTATTGGTGCTCCTTTCTAACAAGTAGATCACGAAGGTTTTTAGTACGTTTGAAGCTGATAATTGGTGGTTATCAAATTGAAAGACCCCCCCAATGTTTCCTCAAATTCTTTGCAATCTTCTCCCCCTGGAGGCTATGTTTGACCAGTAAAAAAAATTCTTCTGTTCAACGAGGGGGAACTTACTTCAGTCGGTTGGTAACGATCCATGGCTTTATTCAGCGCTATATCCAACTTTTTTTTTTTGTTTTTTTTTATAGCCCCTATCCAAGAATCTATCATACATTTCTTGTAATTGTATGGAATGGAGTTCTTGATTGCTGTTGTATCTTAACACTCCAAGGAATTGTGAAATGGGTAACGAATTCTTCAAATGGTATGGATGATGGCTGTCCGATTTTAATAATGTATTTCTATCGGTTTCCTTCCGGTATATCCCAGACTGTTACCTGTATGAAAGATTTTTACATCTAAAAATGATACTGATGGAGTATCACAGGTTGCTGTTACCTTAACTGGTGTATCTAATTTGTTGATTGAAACAATCCTATCATTGAAGGGCTCCTCTTCATCCCAAAACAAAAAAATAGCAAGTCTCAGGAATGGCGATGGTAGCTGCCATGGCACCAGCATATGCTAATACTTACATGTATGCTTTCGAACAAGAACATAGCAATTTGGCCTTTGGACTTTTAAGGATATTTATTTTATTAATTTTTTTTTTGCAGGTATTACAGGCATATGTATGTATTATTGCAGAAGCCACTTGCGCATCACCGAGCCCCTGTGCCACATTCCCCATATGCAGCAAGGAATTCTGGGTAGGGTATACAAGTGACCTAAGCTCTGTGTGTGGCTGCTCTGGAGCTATTGGGCTATCTGGGTGAGATTACCTAAAAGCACTGCGTAGTGCAACTGTATGGAAAGACTTTTCTTTGTTTGATTTGCTGAAGAAAGCTGTTTTGTTACTGCTGAATAAGGAAGCTGTTTTGTTCTGTTGCTGCTGGATAAGGAAGCTGTTTGTTTCTGTTGCTCCTGGATTAAATAAAAAAAAAAGGAGCTAATTGATATATTGACTGTGCCGAATCCGCACGTGTACCCCTGGGGTTTCCTACAACATCTAGGCTCAAAAAAAGTAGCCACAAGACCACATGTACAAAAAATACCTAACAGCAGAAAGCACCAGGTAACAAAGTGATAAATAAATAGAAGCTGCTAAAAATTATAATTTGGGTCCGTACAAACCAACTCCCGGATACAGAGGCAAGTACTGACGTACAGAGTGCGCTTCGTCCGCTAACGGCGAGTGTGCGTGATTAGGAGACGTCAGACGCTGCTAATGTCCGGCCAACATAACGTCCAGACGCAAAAAGAGTTTTATTGATGATCCGTACAAAATCACGGACGCAAATGCGCATCGTATGAACGCTATCGCGTATTCCGTGAAAAGATACGTCCATTCGTTCGAACGCACTTTTTCACGGACAACGCGAAAAATGCGTTAGTCTGACCCTAGCCTTATATTCAAAACAAATTTGTCAAGCCCTGGTTTAGAGTGCGCCGCTGGCTGCCTTTTTTTTAAGTGCACTGATCATCAGAAGGAAACCGGCGGGGGCCCACTGACGCCTCAAACCGGGCCCCTACTGACCCTCCGGCAGTGCAAATACCCTTTCACTTTTGGTGTGTTCCTTCCAGCTCAAGGCTTCAGACGTGTGGAAGTCCCTGTAGTTTTTTTACACCATTTGCTTACCTCTGCAACTTGCATTGAGTCAGATACACAAATTGTGAACTGCTCGGAAACTTTGTACTTTTCATATGCATGTTTCGTAGCGCCTTCGCAGAATAGATTGGGGCTGCAGGAGCAATTCATTGGCTTCTTCTCTCTGGACAATGGCTGTTTCGAGTGGCCTGAGAGGGGAGGATACCTGCTGCTGACCGAGTTGGTGACTGGCAGTCAGGAAATCGAAAATTTTGTCTACTTTACACAGCGTTTTGGGCTCAACTGTGCCGGGGATAAGGAGAGGGTGCATGCCATAAATTTATAAGCTTTTATAAATGGCCAACAGACTTGGTAGTCCTGTACAGCTGGGCATTACACTGAAGGATTACATACATGAAACTTTTGTATTTGCTCACTTTATGCATGAGACACTAGTGCACCCTTTTAGATGAAACCCTGCACTGTCTACCACTATTTCCACCTTTTATTGTCTATTCAAACGAAACCCTGATAATTCTAAAATGACTTGAGCATATACATTATGTCAAGAGTTCAGAAAACTGACCTTTTTTTTTTTTTTTTTTTTTTTTCCCTTCTCTTACGCATTGTTCGGTTTTTTTTTTTTTTTTGGGGGGGGGGTTTCACACCAAGAAATTCCATTAAAATGATCTAATCTTGATTCCTATCTGTAAACAATGTTTAATTAGTGACTTCTCTTTGAAGCATTGTGTGAGCAGCTGCCCCACCCCTCCAGCTAAAACAACTGTTTATATCTTCCCCAGAATAACCCCCATAAAATACCTTCCTCTTCTCCCAGATAAACAAACTACAAAACAAAACAAACATGCAAGCAAACTGTGTAGTCACAATTTTTTTTTTTTTTTTTTATCATAGTCTTGTCACTTGTAATGTTGAAATGTTATTTGAAGGGATTTTCTAGTTTATAAATGTAGTGTGATGCCATATGTGTCAATTGTGACAAAAAAAATACTCAAAAGGACAATTGGTATTCGAGTGCAGCTGCGTTAATTAACAGGAGCCTCTTGGATCCTGATGGCCCATACCGGGAGCCAGTGAATAAAGAGCAATTTTTGTGTCTGTCTTAATGCCACTAATCACTAGTAAAGAAATTGATCACTTAATTCAATTTACAATGTATTTCTTTGTTCTACATGAAGAGCATAATGCAGTTTGCTGCCTCTTCCTACAGATTGAAAAGAGCAAAGTAGTCCATGGTGTCCTTCCACAAGCAGGGCCGGATTAAAATCTCAATGGGCCTGGAGCTGACTATTTTGGTGGGCTTTTTTGGAATTTAGTGAAATGAAAACCTATTTTAGGTTATTTAATAGTGTAGATACAGGTGTGTGTGTGTATATATAACCAGATCCTGTGGGAGTAAGTTTCCATTCAGATTTCAATCATTTGAAGCACGTAAAAAAAAAAAAAATCCCCCATTTTTGTCATCCAAAACTTTGGTTCTATAGGGCATTCTTGTGGAAATAAAAAAAAAAAAGTGAAATGGGAACCTGTTACTGGATTTTTCTGAGATAGTTAAAAACTATTTTAACCAAAAAATGAAATATTTCCCAAGTGTTTTGGAGCATGTTTTTTTTTTTTTTTTTTATGAATTATATGACCGTATAAACCACTGACCTTGCTCCCAGTGTGGGAAATTAAAAGGTGAGTAATGGCAGTGGTATTGCTCATTTTATGTGACTGGACAATGCCATCGCTTTTGAAACTAAAAAATAAATTTTAAAAAGCTTTTTCTTTTAGATTTTACATGGTCACGTTTGGTATCAATGCAAAGGCCAGACTCTGACCTGTCCAATGACACCTCGCTTGACCTTGTGAGGGTGTAAAGATTAGTGACACAGTGTGTCCAAAGTCCCTCACAGAGCTCTTCTCTGCAGCGGTTTAGGTTTCTGATTTTAACAATTTGTAACTATGTATTGTGCCACCACCTCCAGTTGTTTGTGACATGAGAAAGGGAGTTAGTGCAGCATCATTGTTCACTTTATAATTGAAAAGTGAAAAATATTGCTGTACAATTTTGTTATACAAAACCTGGTCTTATTTGGTATCATTGGAAAGGCCATGCTCTGCCCTTTCCGGTGATACCTCACATGACCCTATAGCTACTATGGAGTTGGAGATGAAGGGGTCCAAATGCAGACAGTTATCTTTTCTCTGGAGAAATTAGGGGGTTCCTAGTGGCGCAGTGGATACTTTAACCGTTTCGCTGCTGAGGCATTTCACACCTCTGTGCGGAGCTCATTTTTACCGTTTCGCTCATCATGTTTAACCGCATTTTGAAGCCTTATTTTATTATACGACCCAGACATATTATATAACGTTCTTTCCGGCAGACTCGGCAGATTCATTATATGTATACATCATGTCCTGTCTGTATATTATAACAAAAAGTGCAATATAATTTGAATTTTCAATAATTTATAACGTGTAAAGTTTTTTTTTTTTTTCCCCCTCCACATTTTAATATGCAAGCATTTGCGGTTATACTTTCTATGGGTTGCGCTTGTTAAAAAAAAAATGTAATTTGGTCTCGTTACATTTTTTGTTGGGGAAAATTATGTTTTTTTTTTTTTTTGTTTTTTTTTTAACGCACCCCATACACAAAACATTAGTGCAGCATCATTGTTCACATAATTGAAATGGGAACAATATTGCTGCATTAACAATTTTTATTTATTTATTTTTTTACAAATTTTTACATGGTCATGTTTGGTATCGTTGGAAAGGCCATGCTCTGGCCGATCCAACGATACTAGAAATTAACCTAGCTGCCACGGATCGGGAGATAGGGGGTTTCATTGGAACCCCCTATCTCCACCATTGGTGGCAGCTAGGGGTTAACTCTAAAACTGATGTCCTTGCGCTGTGCACGATGATGCCAGGGGGAGATCCCAGCAGCTTGGCAGACATCCAAGATCCAAGAATTGTGATCCGGCCCCCAAGGGGTTAAAGCCAGGCACCATTTGGAAGGGCAGGCTGTGCCCTGCCAAACGCTGCCTGCCTTTTAACCTTTTAATCTCTGGCCCCCGGCGATCGGGAGGGAGAGAGGTCCGAAGGAACCGGGATCCCGTCTGATTGCTGCCTCCTGTGCATGGATGCACTGAGCACGTCCATAGCATAGGGGAAGCACTTGGCAGGACGCGCTCAGCGTGTCCGCCGTAGCCAAGTGGTTAAATCAATGGATTTTTATACAAAAGTCTTAATCCTGGACATGTGCCTAAACAACCATTATGTACTTCGATTTAGGGCCTATGCCCGCAATGGATACAGTGGTCACTAAATATAAAACAGATACTTTTCGGTGGACCGACTTATCCCAATTGTGTGCAAAATCACAGCAACATCCAGAATAGCAGTGATGATCAATTGTCAACATGCATACATAAATATCCAATACCTATAATAAAATCGTATACAATAAAACCACATATGCAAAATACATGTATAAAGTGCACATGCTCGTATATAATTCCTTTCCCATAAAGTGCATACACAAAAAAATTGTGTCAAGTGATGTGCAAAAATCTGCACTATTGTCCTCTATAGGGATGCACCGATACTAGTATCGGTATCGGGGCCGATATTGCCGTTTGCACGAGTACTTGTTACTCGTGCAAACGGCCCGATACATCCCACCGATACCGGAAGCCGGCGCTGGGCCGGCTTGCCGGTATCCGCGGGGCTGGGGAAGCTGGCCGCGTGCATGTAAAGCACGCGGCCAGCGTTCCCCCTCCGGCGCGCCAAATACTCACCCTTCCTGAAGTTCCGGTCGCTGGGCAGTGATGCGTTCCCGCGGCCACTGGGCGCTCCTGTGACGCTGCCTCTCGGCTGGAGGCAGCGTCACAGATGCGCCCGGCGGCCACGTGACCGCATCACTGCCCAGCGACCGGAACTTCAGGAAGGGTGAGTATTTGGCGCGCCGGAGGGGAACGCTGGCCGCGTGCTTTACATGCACACGGCCAGCGTTCGAGCTGGGGGTAAATCCATGAGACCTGGGGGCAAATCCATGAGACCTGGGGGGCCAAATCCATGAGACCTGGGGGGCCATATCCATGAGACCTGGGGGGCCATATCCATGAGACCTGGGGGGCATATCCATGAGACCTGGGGGGCCATATCCATGAGACCTGGGGGGCCAAATCCATGAGACCTGGGGGGCCATATCCATGAGACCTGGGGGGCCATATCCATGAGACCTGGGGGGCCATATCCATGAGACCTGGGGGGCCATATCCATGTGAGCTGCGGTCAATCTCATATAAATTTTTATGTGGTCTGTTCCTATTGGAAAGCGTCACATGACATTAAATAAAAGTATCGGTACTCGGTATCGGTGAGTACTTTTAAAAAGTATCGGTACTCGTACTCGGTCTTAAAAAAGTGGTATCGGTGCATCCCTAGTCCTCTATTAAAAGTTGTTCATTCTCAGATAATTCCTAAAACCAATAGTGCACGTGCAAAGTCATGAGGGTTCACAAATCACTGTGCAGCGAAAAAGTTGCGCTGCGAAGCGTGATGTCCTGCCGTCGCAGTTTCCTCCTAAATTGACGGATCCCGGTTAAGATACAAGGGGGAAGAGAGAAGGAGATAATAGTGCAGACTGTTTCCTACAGTTCCTGGTGAGTATATGATAAAAAACCCACTCACAGATTAATGAGCCTGATAATTCTCGGTTCTAGGTTGAAGCACTTCACACCAAATAGAGTGGCGTTTCCCTTCTTTGTGTCCTTCGATTATCCTCCAATAAAATGCTCAAGAGACCACGCTCTCATAGCATAACAGTTTATAAAAAATTGCGGTAAAATTATGCTGTCAGGGTTGCACCGATACGATACTAGTATCGGGGCCGATACTGGGTACTGCAGGAGTACTTGGTACTCGTGCAGTACCCCCCCCCGATATTTTTACCGATCCCGGAAGCCAGCATTGAGCCGGCTTGCCGGCATCTGAGGGGCTGCGACGGCTGTCCGAATGCTCTATCGGCATTCGGACAGCCGCCCCTGGAGCTGCTTACACAATACTTACCTTCCTGGGCGCCGCCGAGAATGTCTCCGCGCGTGCGCTCGTTGGAAGGACCCCAGCCGCAACCACGTGGGACCATGTGATCACGGCTGGGGTCCTTCCAACGAGCGCGCGCGGAAACTTTCCCGGCGGCGCCAGGAAGGTAAGTATGTGCACAGTGAGCAGCTGCAGGGCCTGTCCGAATGCAGATAGAGCATTCGGACAGGCCCTGCAGCTGCTCTCCGCGACGATACTTGCCTTCCTGGGCGACGCTGGGAAAGTTTCCCCGCGCGCGCTCGTTGGAAGGACCCCAGCCGTGATCACATGGTCCCACGTGGTCACGGCTGGGGTCCTTCCAATGAGCGCACGCGCGGAGACATTCCCGGCGGCGCCCAGGAAGGTAAGTATCGTCGCGGGGGGGGGAAGAGATCCATGAGCTGGGGGCATATCCATGTGTGAGCTGGGGGCATATCCATGTGTGAGCTGGGGGCATTTTTATATGGTCTGGAAGCGTCACATGACATTAAAGAAAAGTATCGGTACTCGGTATCGGTGAGTACTTTTAAAAAGTATCGGTACTCGTACTCGGTCTTAAAAAAGTGGTATCGGTGCATCCCTAGTCCTCTATTAAAAGTTGTTCATTCTCAGATAATTCCTAAAACCAATAGTGCACGTGCAAAGTCATGAGGGTTCACAAATCACTGTGCAGCGAAAAAGTTGCGCTGCGAAGCGTGATGTCCTGCCGTCGCAGTTTCCTCCTAAATTGACGGATCCCGGTTAAGATACAAGGGGGAAGAGAGAAGGAGATAATAGTGCAGACTGTTTCCTACAGTTCCTGGTGAGTATATGATAAAAAACCCACTCACAGATTAATGAGCCTGATAATTCTCGGTTCTAGGTTGAAGCACTTCACACCAAATAGAGTGGCGTTTCCCTTCTTTGTGTCCTTCGATTATCCTCCAATAAAATGCTCGAGACCACGCTCTCATAGCATAACAGTTTATAAAAAATTGCGGTAAAATTATGCTGTCAAGGTTGCACCGATACGATACTAGTATCGGGGCCGATACTGGGTACTGCAGGAGTACTTGGTACTCGTGCAGTACCCCCCCCCCCCCGATATTTTTACCGATCCCGGAAGCCAGCATTGAGCCGGCTTGCCGGCATCTGAGGGGCTGCGACGGCTGTCCGAATGCTCTATCGGCATTCGGACAGCCGCCCCTGGAGCTGCTTACACAATACTTACCTTCCTGGGCGCCGCCGAGAATGTCTCCGCGCGTGCGCTCGTTGGAAGGACCCCAGCCGCAACCACGTGGGACCATGTGATCACGGCTGGGGTCCTTCCAACGAGCGCGCGCGGAAACTTTCCCGGCGGCGCCCAGGAAGGTAAGTATGTGCACAGTGAGCAGCTGCAGGGCCTGTCCGAATGCAGATAGAGCATTCGGACAGGCCCTGCAGCTGCTCTCCGCGACGATACTTGCCTTCCTGGGCGACGCTGGGAAAGTTTCCCCGCGCGCGCTCGTTGGAAGGACCCCAGCCGTGATCACATGGTCCCACGTGGTCACGGCTGGGGTCCTTCCAATGAGCGCACGCGCGGAGACATTCCCGGCGGCGCCCAGGAAGGTAAGTATCGTCGCGGGGGGGGGAAGAGATCCATGAGCTGGGGGCATATCCATGTGTGAGCTGGGGGCATATCCATGTGTGAGCTGGGGGCATTTTTATATGGTCTGGAAGCGTCACATGACATTAAAGAAAAGTATCGGTACTCGGTATCGGTGAGTACTTTTAAAAAGTGTCGGTACTCGTACTCGGTCTTAAAGTGGTATCGGTGCATCCCTACTGTCAGTCTAACTCACCGATGTTGGTTTCTCCGGGCCTATTCTGAGGCATGAGCCTGGAGCTGCTGACCTTCTGCCCCTATGTTAATCCGGCCCTGTTAGGCCGGTGATTGCAAACCTTTTGCACCTGATGTTTTGGAACTACATGTGCCTTGTTGTTTAGTCATGTTTAAGGCCAGTTGTCAGACAAGTGTTTTTGAAGAGCGGAAGGAACGTCCGTGAGAGTGGACGTTCCTTCCACTCGACGCCTGCCTGACCAACTCGCTGTGCACCATTAGTGCGCTCAGCGCTGCAATGCTAGAATATGATATATATGAAATAGATATATATAATGTGTGTATATCTATCTCCGTTATCCTTATTCCAGGAAGAATACATTGAGATTTCTATAGTTTTCAAGTATGTCCTGGGTAGTGTGTATGTACCGTTAGGGGGTCTTGCCCAAGGACACTTGCTGGAGAGGTGCTCTTGCTGGGATCGAACCTGTGTCGTCAGTCTCTCTCCACAGTTATAGAGCGGTGATGTTACCTCTACTCCACCCAGCAGGGCTATGGAGGATTGCACTTTACAGCTCTGTCAACGCGCGTCCTAGCGCTTTGACGGAGAGGCCTGCAGCACGGCCGCTGTTGCATGTGCAAGTAGTGTGCGTGCGCACGCAACAGCGTCTGGATGGACTCGTCGCAACGCTGCGGACGCAGGAAGCCATTTCAGTATGGGCGCACCTACTGCGCTCGTCTGACACTGGCTTAAGTCTGGCTGAACATCGTGAGACATGTGGTTCATATGTTCTGGAGTCCCAAGGTTCACAATCGCTGTATTGGGTGCAGTTTCGAAGTTGCGTAACTTGGATGCCAGGAATGAATTCCCACAGCGGTGGGAGGCGAAACTGCTGGTATGCATGGAAGGCTTTTAGTGCCTTTTTTAGATGGGGATTAAAGAAAATGGGAAGGTATGTACTTCCCGAGGTCTTACCCCTCTATACAGTCTCTACACAATACTCCCACCCACTAAGGGGTGGTGAATGAGGGGAATAACAATACACACATGGTGTGGATCTGCCCGTGTTCGCTGCACCTATGCATAGGAGGGTGGTCTTAATAAAAGATGGGGGACGGGATGTAGTGCTGGCGGTATCAGGTGAAGATGCTAATGAGATACTTGTTGGACTTGCCAGGGTCCACAAACCAACTCACCAGCGATGTGCATTGTGTGGATGCTATTGATCAAAATGTAAACCCCCTTGCCACTCACCCCGTTTTATTTAAAATAAACTAAATATCTGTTTCATTCATAGTAACGGGGACCCAGTAATTATGAAGGAGAGCTCCCCTCTCTTTTTTTCTCTTCTGCACCAGAAAGGGCCAATTAAAAATCCCAAATTCTCAAAGGGTTTTTTTTTTTTTCCCCTTTTAAAAATTAAAGACAAAACGCAAAACAGGTCTGTCGTGTTTTATTTTTTTTTTATAAATTGGTTTTCATTGTCTATTTGTAAACCTTCCAATGCCACGGGAAAAATTGAGCCCATTAGTTGTTTTGGCTGAAGGGCAGTTATGCCCCTGCCTGCACAGTATCTGGTGGGGAATAATGCATTCAGACCCCTTCATTTAAATCTGGGCCTACAAATCCCTAGAAGTGCGTCGTCTGACTATTTTTTTATCGATCACATTTATTGTATTTGACACACAGGCCATTTCTGCCTGTATCCTAATAATGCAGACACTGTCTGCTATTGTAGAAGATGAGGGTCACCATCTTCAGGTTAGAACCTTTCCTCCCAGCAATATAACTGCAAAGAGTAAGAAGGGGGATAAATCTCAGAATAAAATTCTTAATGCACAATTGATCTTTTACCTGAACTTCAAGTGTTAACTATGCATCCAATGTTTAAATGAAATGTTACTATATTTTTAAATTAATCATAAAACCCTTTACGATGAAATTGTTAATGGCTTTGTTTTTCACTTTATTTTAGTGCAGTGAGGCAAACAATGGAGATGGAGTCTGAAGACCAAAGGAGCAGCGTGAAAGAGAGTGAAAGCTCAGAGCTGAAGGACCGCGAGAAGAAAAAGCGTAGTAGGGTGAAGCAGCTTCTTGCAGACATCGCCAAACAAGTTGATTTCTGGTTCAGCGATGTCAATCTTCACAAAGATCGGTTTCTGCGGGAACAGATAGAGAAGGCCAGAGATGGCTGTAAGTTTGTATGTGGAGCAAACGTCTTGTGCATGAACTAAAATGTGTGGAAGGGAAAATGGACTGTATGGTAAAACTGTAATTAACACTCATTACCTCCAGCATCATACCAATGACTCGGCAATCTTCAGTACAAATCTGCTTTTACTTAAATGACGTGTCCTGCAATTTGGAGTTGTAACAGACACACTGTAATTACTGGTGAAAGATCCATAGATTGTGTGGAGTTGTTGTTTGTTGGATTTATTTTTAAGTTTTGGTCTGTTTTTACTGGTCCCTCAGTTGAAAAAATTGTAAAGGCACACCGTCGATCAGATTGAAACATAGGGGTTAAACATTAACACCTGATTCTCCAAAGCACCCCGTTCCTGTTTAACCCCTTTTAGTCACTGGAATTCTCTCCCTGAATTCAGCATATGGCTTCTTCTCTTTGGCTGGCACTAGCTGTCATGCAGTATTTCAATGTTCTTGAACCCAGGACATACAGTTGCAAGAAAAAGTATGTGAACCCTTTGGGATTACGTGGAGTTTTGCATGAATTGGTCATAAAATGTGCTCTGATCTTCAGCTAAGTCACAACAATTTGAAAAACAGTCTGCTTAACCCCCTTAGTGACCGGGCGGTTTTACACAAATCTGTCCTTTAGTGACCGCTGCTGTTTTTACGTTTCTGCGCTGTTAGTGTTTAGGACAAATTTTCCTCTTACTCGTTTATGCAACCCACACATATTTTACACTGTTTTTCTCGTCATTAAATGGACTTTATAAAGATACCATTTTTTTTCATCATTTCATATAATTTACTGTAAAAAACATTGTGAAATATGACAAAAAAATTGAAAAAACACCACTTTTTAGAACTTTGACCCCCAAAATGTCTTATGTATCAACAACCATCAAAAAAATGTAATTCCTTAGTAGTTTCTAAATTTAGTTCTGAGTTTAGCAATACCCAGTGTTTACATATTCCTCGCTTTTTTCCTTATTTTATGCAACAATAAGTGCAAGTAGCACTTTGCCATTTCCAAAGAGTTTATTTTCAAAACTAGTGATAGTGACATTGTAACACTAATTCCTGAATAACCCTCCACATATACATATTTTTTTAAAGCCCACAAATCAAGGCATTAAACTTGGGGTATTTTGACTCTTTCCATGCAAACCATTTTACCACAAATCTATGCCAAAGTTTAAGAAAAAAAAAATGGTTTTGGTGATTTGCGTTAAAAAAAATAAAAATAATTTTTTTTTTTAAGAATACATGTACTGTGAACTTTAAGGGTTACTGCCAAAAAGCACCCCAAACTATGTTCAACATCTTCTGAGTAAATTGATACCACCCATGTATAGGTATGTCGGGTCATTTGGGGGCTAGTAGGCCTTATTTGGGGGGTGCGCATTTCAGTTTTCCAACTTGGAATTTTCACATTTCGTCATCATGCACCCATGTCCTATTTGGGACATTTTTGAAGCCGGCCAAAGTAATTTACCCCCATCAAACCATATATTTTTAGAAAGGGCACACCCTAGGGTGCTTCAAAGAGTTGTATTTTAACACTTTCCATGCACTAGCTCTATGTCAAACTTTCAGGTAGTCACTTTTTGTGTTATTTTTTCACACACATTGTACTTTAGGCATGAATTGTCAAATCCAGTTATTGGTTACTGCCAAAAAACACCCCAAAATATGTTCATCTTCTGAGTAAATTGATACCACCCATATATAGATTTGTTTTGTTGTTTTTGGGGTGCTACGCCAATCTTTTGACATGTGCTTGTCAATTTTCTAATTTGACATACAGTATCTTCTTTGCTTATCTTTTTAGGGGCCTTTTTACATACCCCAATTTTATGAACGTGCATATATTTGGTAAGCTAACACCGCAAAGTATTGTAAATGGAGTGTTTTTATGCCATGGATGCAACCGTTTGCTCCAAACAAATTGGATACTGTTTGGTGGTCATTTTTCATTTTCACACCCACATCAGTTTTGGACTGTGATTTAGGAGACACCGTTGTTTGTTACTGCATGAAAACTCTCCAGGTTGTTTTCTGCAAGGTCTCCTGAGTACACCCATGCCCCCCATGCATAGGTTTGCCAGGATTTTGGGAAGGTTCAAATACAATTTTTATGACTTTGTCATTGGAGTTGAAATTGAGATTATTTCTTCAGCTAGGCCTATCTTTGGTTTTGGGTCTACCGCATACCCCAGTTTGAATTATTGCCAGAAAATTGTTTATTTGTTATGTTGACACCCCAAGGTATTGCATATGGAGTGCTTTGATGCCATGGATGCAACGGTTTTAGCCCAAAACATTTGAGAAGGTGTGTGGTGTAATTTTTCAATTTTCAGATTTTTACGCCCACATTAGATTTGGACTGTGATTTAGGAGACACTGTTGTTTGTTACTGCATGAAAACTCTCCAGGTTTTCTGCAAGGTCTCCTGAGTACACCCATGCCCCCCATGCATCGGTGTGCAAAGATTTTGGCAAAATACAGCACCAATTGTAGAACATAAAAATGTAGGAATAAAATGTAAACGTCTGCAGTAAAAGAAAAACTAACTAGAGTGTAAGAAAAAAATGGAAAGGGGAAAAAAAATCACAGATCACGCACAGTGTGATTGTATCTTGAAACAGTCCCCAAGACTCAGACCGGGTTGTCCAGGGCATTCTGGGCAGTAAAAGATTGTGTCTCTCCTCTGCCCCCTCTTGAAACACACCCTGCATCTTTTTTGGGGTTTCTGTTTGCCCTCAGTAGGGGGGATTTTAAAAATAAAATGTGTAGCCCCAACTCTGTCCCCCATCACCGCCCGGGGAGCATGTGCATCCTGGTACAAAAACCCCGAAATGACCTGAAGCTGAAACTGTAAGAAGGACAGCGTCACTCCGGGGTTTGCCTTTTTGCAGAGCAAAAAGGCATTGTGGGTTGCAATTTGCATCAGGTAAATTGCAACCTTTTTGTACCAGGCCCTTGACTTCCGCATAATCTGGTAGGGCTGGAGCAGCTGATCTGCCAGATCAACCCCACCCATATGCCGGTTATAGGCTTTGATGCACACTGGCTTCCTGATGCGCTCAGCTCTGCCACGTAGAGAGACCTCCATAGACCTCTCAGTGTGGATGGTGGATAGAAGGTATACATCCTTCTTGTCTCTGTACTTGACCGCCAACAGCTCCTCTTGGCGCAGAGCTGAGGGCTCCCCCCTTTTTAGCCGGGTGCGGACAAGCTGTGCTGGGAAACCTACGCGGTTCTTGCGAACAGCAGCATGCGGTACTGTTATCAAAACAATACAGCAGCTTGAACAAAGGGACACTCGTATAAAAATTATCAACATACAAGTGGTACCCTTTGTTCATCAGGGGAAAAAGTAGGTCCCACACAATCTTGCCACTGGTTCCCATGTGTTCTGGGCAACCTGGAGGGTCAAGGCTACTATCCTTTCCCTCGTACACCCGG
Source organism: Leptobrachium leishanense (assembly GCA_009667805.1). Taxonomy (NCBI): domain Eukaryota; kingdom Metazoa; phylum Chordata; class Amphibia; order Anura; family Megophryidae; genus Leptobrachium; species Leptobrachium leishanense. The sequence goes on along the minus strand of CM019063.1, from coordinate 419,245,365 downwards.
AAGGCCTGAGTATACCCACTCTCGCTGTCACAGAGCTTATACACCTTCACTCCATACCTGGAGCGTTTGGAAGGAATATACTGCTTGAATCCCAGCCTTCCCTTGTATTTCATTAGGGATTCATCCACGCAGATATTCCTTCCAGGTGTATATGCCTCTGCAAACCTGGCGGCGAAGTGGGTAATCAGGGGGCGGATTTTATACAGCCTGTCAAACTGGGGATGCTCTCTAGGAGGGCACAGGCTGTTGTCACTGAAGTGCATGAAACGCAAAATGTTTTCATACCTTCTACGTGACATTGATTGGGGGTAAATGGGGGTAGAGCAGATGGGGCTACTGCTCCAGTAGGAGCGAATTGAGGGCTTCTTTATGATGCCCATCAGCATAGTAAGTGCCCAGAATTTCAGAAATTCTGGCACACCTAGCGGGGTCCATTGCTGCCTTGCCAAGTAGTAGTCTGGCTTCGCAGCACAATGCTGATGGGCATACAAATTTGATTGGACAACAATGTGGCCCAACAAATCCTCCCCCATAAACACCTGCGAAAACTGTGTGGCAGTAAATCCTGCAACTTCAATATTGATGCCAGGATTTGCCGTGAAAGGAGGGATATCTGGCCTCTGGCGATGAGGCACTACCCACTCCTCAGCTGGAGCTGTGCGTCTCCTGCTGGCAGGTGGTGGCCCAGGATCTGCATCAGAAACATCACTAGATACATTATCTACGCTGGCTGATGTATCTAGCGGGGTCAAAATCTGGGTCTGAGTCCGACGCAGATGCCTCAGATTCTGACGCCAGGATGGCATATGCCTCCTCGGCGCTGTGCACCCTCTTAGATTATAATATATATATATATATATATATATTGTTGGTTCTTAGAAGAACCGTTGGGTTTCACAAGAAAATACAAATAAACACCTAAATCCCTCTAAACCTGCCTCAATTGTTCTAAATCTCCCTAAAATCTCTCTAAATCTGCCTCAATTTTCCTAATCTCACGAAATCTACCTAAAATCTCTAACCTGTCAAAGCTGATCTCTCTCTCTCTCTCTCTCACCAAAACACAAGTGAGGAGAGGGAGGGAGAATCACAGAGGTCACGGACAATATTTACAAAATATTGACCTGACAAATTAGAAATTTTTTGATATTTTTTTATAACTTTTGATTGGATGTTGCTAGCCTGCCTCTCTGAGGCAGGCTAGGAACATCCCACACAGCCCCAAGATGACCCTGCCCTTATAAGGGCAGCGCCATCTTGGCTGTCACTTTTATTTTACTTTTGTAACTTTTTTTACACTTTTTTTTTAGTCTGCTGGGTGCCTTGATCCCTCGGCACCCAGCAGAGCACCTGATCACTTATGTGATCTTTTTTGTACTGAGTGCCACGATACCTCGTGGCACTCAGTACTTCCTGCCGCTACCGGAAGTGATCGCTCGGGGGGAGCGATCAGAGACGGACTGGCGGCAGGTAACCATATTGCAAGGATGCCTCGATGTCGAGGCATCCCTGCAATATACTCAGAGCAGCTGGAAGCAATACTGATCGCTTCCAGCGCTCTGTAGAAGTGCGGGGCACCTTTCCGGCGAAACCTGATGTTGATCGCTCCCGGGGAGTGATCACAAGGGGCCCCGGCACTTCTGTCCGCCATTGCACGGATGCCTGGACTCCCAGGCAGCGTGCAATGGCCCTGGAGCTGCTGGAAGCGATCCGATCGCTTCCAGCTCTCAAAAGACCGCAGGACGTACCATGTACGTCAGCGGGTCTAAAAGAGACCCGCGGCCATGACGTACATGGTACGTCCGCGGTCACTAAGGGGTTTAAAATAATAAAACACAAACATTATATGTTTTCATTTGTTTATTGAACATAAAAAGCGGAAAACCATACGGCGCATCTAATGCAATTAATAGGTTAATCAATGGATGTGTAAAATCCATAAAAAGTGTAAAATTCAATCAAAAATTCGTAAACCGTAAAAGTAAAAAATATTGTTAAAAAGTCAATGAAAGTGCAAAAAGTGCTCAAGTATATAGTAATGGAATACTCAAAAAATGATGATGAAGAATAGTGTGCTGATCTTCTTTTAAGTGCTGGTGTTGAATCCTTTTATCCGTCAGTATTCCTCAAAAAAAAGCACATCACAGGAAAAAAAATGATAGTGCTGACAGTCAGAATAGAATTAGCTCAAATTATAATCAAGATCTAAACCACTCACATTCATGGGAGCCCACAAGGTCCCGGCTCAAGGAGAAACAGCCTGCAGCCAAATATAGGGTGGCACTTCCCTTCTTTCTGTCCGTACTGGAGACTAGATGAAATGGAGAGCATCGGGAGACGGCACTCCCATAGCGTAATACTGCATATGTATGGAGATGTGAAGAGGAAAAAGTGAAACACACTCACCGATTTTTGGAGCCTCGTAATGTCAGGCTCAATGTATGTAGCTCTGGGTCCTCTTGGGGTGGGAACCCAAACCTCTTTGTCTCAGCGGTGGTGGGTCCAAATTTCCAAGGAGAAAAAAAGGGTCGGAGAAAGGTGGCAAATGTTGGGAAATAGACAAAATTTAATGGATAAATAAATAAAATCCAGGACAAGGTCTACCGAGACGCGTTTCGGCTTAAAAAAGCCTTCCTCAGTCGGTATAGAAGTAAATGTCCATAAAAAAGTCAGTATATCACCCTCCCACCCTAAGAGGACCCAGAGCTACATACATTGAGCCTGACATTACGAGGCTCCAAAATCGGTGAGTGTGTTTCACTTTTTCCTCTTCACATCTCCATACATATGCAGTATTACGCTATGGGAGTGCCGTCTCCCGATTCTCTCCATTTCATCTAGTCTCCAGTACGGACAGAAAGAAGGGAAGTGCCACCCTATATTTGGCTGCAGGCTGTTTCTCCTTGAGCCGGGACCTTGTGGGCTCCCACGAATGTGAGTGGTTTAGATCTTGATTATAATTTGAGCTAATTCTATTCTGACTGTCTGCACTATCATTTTTTTCCTGTGATGTGCTTTTATTGAGGAATACTGACGGATAAAAGGATTCAAGATCAGCACACTATTCTTCATCATTTTTTGAGTATTCCATTACTATATACTTGAGCACTTTTTGCACGTTTGATCTGGACTTTACTCTATGCACTTTCATTGACTTTTTAACAATATTTTTACTTTTACGGTTTACGAATTTTTTATTGAATTTTACAATGTTTTTTATGGATTTTACACATCCATTGATTTATTAACCTATTAATTGCACTAGATGCGCCGTATGGTTTTCCGCTTTTTATCTTGTATTCTGACACATATTTTGGTTGTTTTTTATGTGTTTTTACCATACTATAGACAGCATTTGACTATTTATTAGCACCACACTCAGCACTTTAAATTATCACTTATAAATAGGCACCCACACTGTGTAGTGTATATTTATTTATACACACTCCTTGGTTTATTGAACATAACCTGTAAACATTCACAGTGCAGGGTGGAAAAAATGTGAACCCCCTAGCCTAATGACTTCCCAAGAGCTAATTGGAGCCAGGGGTGAGGCAACCTTGAGTCCAATCAGTGTGATATTATTGGATGTGTTGCTGAAAGCTGTCCTGCCCTTTAAAAACACACACCAGTTTTGGGTTTACTGGTTTCAAGAAGCACTGCCTGATGTAAAACCATGCCTCGCAGAAAAGAGCTCTCAGAAGATCTACGATCAAGAATTGTTGACTTGCATGAAGCTGGAAAGGGTTACAAAAGTATCTCCAAAAGCCTTGATGTTCATGTGTCCACGGTAAGACAGACTGTCTACAAATGGAGAAAGTTCAGCCCTGTTGCTGACTCTCCCTAGGCGTGGTCATCCTGTAAAGATGACTGCAAGAGCACCGCGCAGAAGGCTTAATGAGGTAAAGAAGAATCCTAGAGTGTCAGCTAAAGACTTACAGAAATCTCTGGCACATGCTAACATTTTTGTTGACACATCTACAATAAGGAAAACCTTAAACAAGAATGGAGTACATGGGAGGACACCACGGAGGAAGCCATTGCTGTCCAAAAAGGATATTGCAGCACGTTTGAAGTTTGCAAAAAAGCACCTGGATGTTCCACAGCACTACTGGCAAAATATTCTGTGGTCAAATGAAACCAAAATTGAGTTGTTTGGCAAAAACACACAACACTGTGTGGAGGAAAAAAGGCACAGCACACCAACATCAAAACCTCATCCCCACTGTAAAATCATGGCGGAGGGAGCATCATGGTTTGGGGCTGCTTTGCTTCCTCAGGGCCTGGACAGATTGTTGTCATTGATGGAAAAATGAATTCGAGTTTAAAGATGCAGGTTACAGAGCTGGTGTCCGGCGCTAGCACTCACAATCTTCAGTTTCAATAAAAGATATTCAGCCAGGGATCGAGTCCTCAATGAAACAGTTGATGGAGGTGGAAGGAAAAAAATGCAAGGGAGGAATTAAGTGCAGACTGTATCGTCCCAGATAGGAGTGAAAAATAGGAGATATACTCACATATTCTGGTGCCGATTTTTAAATAAATGGGCACCAAACAGAAGGCAGATCGGTGGATTTAAATCAAGGGGCACCGATTCCCCAACCTCAGGTCCACAAGGCAGGAAACCAGATCCTTAGAAATATCTATTCACGATGCCGAAGGAATAAATCACCCAGGATCATACAGGGTGGAAATTCACAATCGGTTTTATTAAAACAATAAATAAAATACACCGCAAACGCGTTTCACTAGAAGTAGCTTCATCAGTGGGTGTAATCATAACAGTACAATGAATCACTATAAATAGCTGCGTTGCTCATATCAGTTCCCGTAGCACAACTTCCGGGTGATTAGCCTAATTGATTATTTATTCCTGTCTATATTCAAATTAAAGTTACATTGAGAAAAAGGAAAAAAAAAAAAAATCAATAGCAAATAAATGATTTTAAACGAACATAAAAATGCAGGGGTACAATAAACAAGGCATACAGGTATCCTAATAAATAAAGGAATAAAGGAAGCAATGTGATCCTAAACACCTGTTGATAGGATCGTAGTGCGTGGAGAAAATGACAATCGGGGTAAAATATACAAACAGAAGGTCTCAAACAGCCTCCCTAATTTAAAACGTGGGAAGATTGTATAGTTCATTAATCATATACAGCGCCAAGTAAGTGGCCAAGTTCAGCAATAAGAACAGAAAATGGATACGTATTAGGATTTAAAGTAAAAAGACTCCGTTAAAACGCATCTGAGAAGTAACCCTGTATAAAGCCAGGTAGCAAAGTAGGGTTATATAGCTCTAAAGATAGGACTAATAGGGTATATGGGATATAAAAAAAAAAAAAAAATTGTAGAAGAGAAAGCAAAAAGCACCTAGGATAATTAAATGAGTAATTAGTTCAGGTTACTGCGGGCAAGTATAATTTATCGGGAGCAGATAGGGAAATGTGTAGATCTAACATATGAACCGCATGAATCTAAAGAGACTCGTGAAAACAGGGCAGAGAAAATGAATATAAAGAGAATATAAACAGGGAAGAATTAGCCTGATATAAATATGGGGAAATAAAGGAGAGCGCTATATAAAAAAGGGGGTAGTATTAACCTGAATAATAAATAGTCCATACTAAGAGGTAGATATAAATATAAAGTGCCTATATCATAAGACCCATATACATGGGACATAAAAGCAGATATGAAAGCATGATTTTTTTAGAGGAGGATAACACAAAAAAAAACCAAAAAAAAAAAACGCGGGTTTAAAAATCGGGATACTAAACCAAACTCTGAAGATAAAAAACACATGTAAAGACTAAGATTACTAACCCCTTTTTAATATAGTGCTCTCCTTTATTTCCCCATATTTATATCAGGCTAATTCTTCCCTGTTTATATTCTCTTTATATTCATTTTCTCTGCCCTGTTTTCACGAGTCTCTTTAGATTCATGCGGTTCATAGGGAAATGTGTAGATCTAACATATCTGCTCCCGATAAATTATACTTGCCCGCAGTAACCTGAACTAATTACTCATTATTTAATTATCCTAGGTGCTTTTTGCTTTCTCTTCTACAATTTTTTTTTTTTTTTTTTTTTATATCCCATATACCCTATTAGTCCTATCTTTAGAGCTATATAACCCTACTTTGCTACCTGGCTTTATACAGGGTTACTTCTCAGATGCGTTTTAACTTACTTGGCGCTGTATATGATTAATGAACTATACAATCTTCCCACGTTTTAAATTAGGGAGGCTGTTTGAGACCTTCTGTTTGTATATTTTACCCTGATTGTAATTTTCTCCACGCACTACGATCCTATCAACAGGTGTTTAGGATCACATTGCTTCCTTTATTCCTTTATTTATTAGGATACCTGTATGCCTTGTTTATTGTACCCCTGCATTTTTATGTTCGTTTAAAATCATTTATTATTTGCTATTGATTTTTCTTTTTTTCTTTTTCTCAATGTAACTTTAATTTGAATATAGACAGGAATAAATAATCAATTAGGCTAATCACCCGGAAGTTGTGCTACGGGAACTGATATGAGCAACGCAGCTATTTATAGTGATTCATTGTACTGTTATGATTACACCCACTGATGAAGCTACTTCTAGTGAAACGCGTTTGCGGTGTATTTTATTTATTGTTTTAATAAAACCGATTGTGAATTTCCACCCTGTATGATCCTGGGTGATTTATTCCTTTGGCATCCTGAATAGATATTTCTAAGGATCTGGTTTCCTGCCTTGTGGACCTGAGGTTGGGGAATCGGTGCCCCTTGATTTAAATCCACCGATCTGCCTTCTGTTTGCCCATTTATTTAAATCGGCACCAGAATATGTGAGTATATCTCCTATTTTTCACTCCTATCTGGGACGATACAGTCTGCACTTAATTCCTCCCTTGCCTTTTTTTCCCTTTTTTCCTTCCACCTCCATCAACTGTTTCATTGAGGACTCGATCCCTGGCTGAATATCTTTTATTGAAACTGAAGATTGTGAGTGCTAGCGCCGGACACCAGCTCTGTAAGCTGCATCTTTATACCTAAACGGTTTTGGGGATTTCTCCGTTTGTTTGGACAGCCCGGCTGTTGCATCTCGAATCTGGCCAGTATAAACAGCTTTTTTTCTTTTTATGTATGGACTATTTTTGTACACACTATCTTTTATTCCATTTTTTCTGTTCACTTCATTTTTTCACCTTTTTTAATTGTTTTTTATTCTTTTTTATGGACTTAAATGTTTTTTTTTTTTTTTTTTCTTTTCACTTATTTATTGTATTTTGCTTAGTATTTTAACTGCAGCACAAGGATCAAGCACTGTGCCTTATTTCCAGCATCTGGACAAATTACCACGCCCTTTATAGAGCACCTTGCTCACTGTGTTCAGCCCATATCTATGGTGTTTTAGCCTTAGAGCTACCTACAAATCATCTATTTTTGCAGAGTTCATTACATTTAACACTGTTTGATCTTGTTTGTTTTTTTTTTTCTTCTTGCAGTACACATTTTACTATTAAGTCACGTCCTTTGTAAGTTCACGGATGTCACATTTTTTTGTGGTTCCATATGTATTTTTTTGCTTAATAATTTTTATCCTTTATTCTATTTCTGGTCACTATTATCTGGCGCCCCCTAATGCATATAACTGAACTGTGCGGCTTATACGTTAGATAACATAAAAGTCCATCATACATTTAAATCGCAGTTCAACAGTCAGCTGCAGGTTAATCACACACAGATGGTTCACCTCCAACCACCAACTAGTCAATAGCAGAAAAAATTGTGACAGTCCGCGCTTCCCTCTTTGGTGACAAATGTTCTCAAGTTGGAGATCTTCTCATTTAGTAACAGAATCACTTTTTATATGCAGTCATCAACCCTCAAAAAAGGGAAAAATTGGCAAACCTAGTGTGATCTGTGTAACTTATTTGAGCCCCCCAAAAGAGTGTGCAATAGTTCAACTCACATTTGGATGTGTCATAAATCTGACACTGGATATGCTGCACCACCGATATTTTAAGGAGATATCGGACTCCCCTTTTACACCCCCGTTTGACGATTTTCCTCCAAGGAAAAATAAGGTTGCAGGATCCTCGATGAAAGTTAAAATTTGTTTTTCTTAAAACAAACGCCAACTTTGTTGTGTTGGCGTTTGTTTTAATGAATTGTTTTAATTGTTTTAAGAAATAAACATTTTAACTTTCGAGGATCCTGCAACCTTATTTTTCCTTGGAGGAATATCGTCAAACGGAGGTGAAAAAGGGGAGTCCGATATCTCCTTAAAATATCGGTGGTGCAGCATATCCAGTGTCAGATTTATGACGCCTCCAAATGTGAGTTGAACTATTGCACTCTTTTGGGGGGCTCAAATAAGTTACACAGATCACACTATGTTTGCCAAGTTTTCCCTTTTTTTTGAGGGTTGATGACTGCATATAAAAAGTGATTGTTACTAAATGAGAAGATCTCCAACTTGAGAACATTTGTCACCAAAGAGGGAAGCGCGGACTGTCGCCACAATTTTTTTCTGCTCTCACGCAGTGAGTCTCCTACTTATTTTTAGTTTTTTTATATACAGTCCATTTCCTTTTTCCTGCCTATGCCAATAGAGCCATCTAGTGGCGCCATACAGACACTACACCCATTTGAATTCCAGAGTTTATCAAGACCATCTGTCTGCCAACTGAAGCTCTGCAGAGGATGGGTGATGCAACAGGACAAGGACCCAAAGCATACAAGTAATTCAACAAAAGAATGGCTTCAACAAAACAAAATACGCCTTCTGGAGTGGCCCAATCAGAGTCCTGACCTCAACCCGATTTGAAATGCTGTGGCATGACCTTAAGAGAGTGATTCACACCAGACATCCCAAGAATATTGCTACACTGAAACAGTTTTGTGAAGAGGAGTGGTCCAAAATTACTCCAGATCGTTGTGCAGGTCTAATCTGCAACTACAGGAAACGTTTGGTTGAGGTTATTTCTGCCAAAGGAGGGTCAACCAGTTATGAAGTCCAAAGGTTCACATACTTTTTCCACCCTGCACTGTGAATGTTTACATGTTCTGTTCAATAAAAACATGAAAACCTATGTTTGTGTTGTATTATTTTAAGCAGACTGTGTTTTTCAAATTGTTGTGACTTAGCTGAAGATCAGAGCACATTTTATGACCAATTCATGCAAAACTCCACGTAATCCCAAAGGGTTCACATACTTTTTCTTGCAACTGTACTTGAAAACGAGCGAAATCTCAATATATCCTTCCTGGTAAAATACTTTTATAAATAAATAAATGCAGTGGGGGAGGGATGATTTGAGCTGCGGTTCATTCCTGACTTTTTTTCAGGAGGCCTGAGGAGCACTCATGGGTTTCAGATTTTTGGGTGAGACCAATCTCAACTCTTCGGGGACCCCTGTGGTGGAAGGAGGACATTCTGGTCACGATGTTCATTCAATATGCATTTACAATAGTGTTCCTTTTAACATTAGTACATGGTGCAATAATAACTAGGGCAGGGCTGTCAAACTCTAGCCACCCAGATGTTACTGAATTACATCCCCTGTTATGTTTTTGGTCTATTGCATTCAAAGTGTTCTGGGAATTGTAAGCAATCTACGCTGTAGTTCAGGGCTGTCAAACGTCAGGCCTCCAGATGTTGAGTGTCCCTTTTAAATGTTCAGTTTACGTGTGCTGATTTAATAGGGAGTAAGACATAGTTCTTAGAACCACTAGACGGTGACAATGGCATAGATCCAAATGGGCCTAACCCTCCTATGTTACAACCAAAACAAGAATAGAGCACCTATGCATCCAAAATGATGCTCACAGGAGTGAAGGATCTATGTCCCCAGTGCATACACAATTGTACACCTTTATTAATTAACACATAGAAATTGACAAGTAGACAACCCCCCCCCAAATGATGTATAATGAGTAGTCAGAGTACCTAATTCATATCCTCATTGCATAGGGAACAATGCCACACCTGTGGGGTGTATGCATTTGAGTTCAATTAATATCATGGGTCTATGTATCCCATAACAGTTGCAATGCCTTTGCCTAAAGGAATGGGTTAAGAGGCCTTACCATCCCATATCAGCCATCCAGGTATAAATTCAATGTTTTGAAGAGGGATGAGCAATCCGTTGCCAATATATTCCTTGCAGAATCCTCTGCACAGTATTACTAGTCCTTACTATCCCTAAAATATCAGGGTAAATCAAACGTCTATAAAAGCCCCATAACATGGGTCACAATACCTGGTGATTAGCCAGACTCCTGCATTGCAATAGAAGCACCCACTGGCAACCCTGCCAATCCAAGTATCGCTTTCAAAAATTAATGTAAACTGTTAAAATAAAACTCCCAACTAGTTTCGCCTGTATAGCAGGCTTTATCAAGCGGTCCTGGCTAGCAACAGAATCCTGGGTCTATGTGATGGTAGCAATCTGGCATTCTAGGATATGGATTATTTTTCTTTTCACGAAAGCTCCATATAACTTCATAATGGGAGCTTTTTAGAAAATGCTATTTGCCATGCAATCCTTTTTAGTTCAGCATTTGTTATTGTATGGACATAGTCAAAACTCCATAGTAATCTATACATTAGGAGGTGACATTAACACCCTGTAATGTCCTGCAATGTGCTTGAAGCCTTCCTCCCTCCAGCTCTGATTTTTATAATTGCAGCCCATATGTTTTAGGCCCCAACTGGGATCTCACATGCAAGGACCTTTTGGGTCGGATGGGATTAATGTGGAAAAATTGTTTCAGAGCATTCAGAATCAATGTTCTACTTAACCATCCACTGTTAACTTGTTAGTGGCAGCTCTAATCCATTATACGAGTATTTTCATAATCCATTAGGTGGCCAGATTTTTTTTTGTCGGATAAACAAAATGTTTATGTAGGGGTTGGTTTAACACGGTGTTCCTTTATTTTCCCCTTGTTTTCTTATGCAATTTGTGTAGTGTATGTAACTTTAGCTCATACGTACCGTACATACTCAAATTGCATATCTTGCATAATTTTAATTTTCACACACGGTATTTATTTATTTGCTAAGTATTTTACCAGGAAGGATACATTGAGATTTCTCTCGTTTTCAAGTATGTCCTGGGTTCAAGAATATTGAACTTTTACAAAGTAATAAATGCAAGATATTAGAATCAAAACACATATACAAATTAACACATGCGAGCAACTGGCCAGAGTGATGGATTGATGCAGCTCAAGCCCACTTCTGCTTTCTCCCCAAACACTACTAGTAGCGCTCAGACATGATTTAATGTCAATACACAAAGCGGGGTGAGCAGGGGGTGGCACTCAACACAGCCTGACCCCTTAACGAAGATAAAGTGTGAGTGGGGTGTTGGTGCAGGACTCCAGCTCCAAGTAAGGCTAAAACACCAGCGGTTCTCCTCTACCCAGTGGCAGTACCCCAGGGTCTGCTTGATAAATATGCTACTGTTGTAAACTAAATTAAAACAAACTGGTTAAGTAGCTTCGGATATTGACGTTTAACTTGGTCTGATTTTAAATGGTGTGTGCTGTGATTTAAACGATAATGAGCATAGTTGACTATATTTTCATTATCGCTTGGTTGTTTCAGCCCTAGAATGGATCCCTGACAAAACTTGCCGCTAGGCAGCGCTTGGAAGGAGGCAAGACCCCCTTCACAATTTATCTTTATAGTGACCCAGGTCTCTTGAAGCAAACAAGTAAATCCTGATGCCAAACCTTTCACGCTTATCCCTTACTTGAATGGTATTCCAACTGATTAAAAAGGAATTCTAACGTGGCTACCTCCACCAGCCATATGCTCCTATCTGGGCAAGAGACCCTCTCATTGAGGATGTGGCTCACTTTCGTCTAAGTTGGTGATGGCTCGTTTTGCATGGTTGGTGATCCCCTAATATGCAAATAATTCAGTTTTTCTAGTAATTAAATTCAGTTTCTGCACATTTTTCAAAAGGCAAGGTGTGTTGTACCTGGTGATGGAATAATGTCTTTTACTTGGTTACAATCCACTCCATGATTAGTTGTAAATACAGTAGGGATTATTCAGAGATCAAAATGTAACGACATTGAAATTCAGCAAACGGGGCCATTCAGAGAGCAGACAGCTAAATTTTGGTGCATTGCCTGCATGTACAGTGCTGTTCGAGGGCAGTGAAATCTAGGGCTGCATCTAACGATTATTCTCATAATCGATTAGTTGGCCAATTATTTCGATTTAATCGATTCATCGGATGGAAAAAAAAATAGAAAAAATTTGGTTCCTTTTTTTAAAAAGGAATTTTATGGAAGAACCACAATCCCTCCCCCTTTTTTTCATAAGTAATTTGCGTAGAGTACATAACTTTGATATGCACATATGCAAATTGCAGATCTTGCGTTCTTTTCATACAAGGTATGAGAGTGCTGGGTCAGAGGGATGGGTTGATGCTGCATCATGCGCAGCTTAAGCCCATGTATGCTTTCTCAAATGAACGCGGCTACAAACACTTGGTCATAGATGATGATGTTAGCATAAAATCGGGGTTAATAAGAGAAAGTGGTCAGGGTGTGTAGAGTGTCCCTTTTAAGTAATTTCATGAACATACTGAGTAGGAGGAGGGACTGGAGGTGGAAGGGAGTGACTTGAGCGGGAGCGGGTATGGACAAAAAGACCAGATCTGAGTGTGGGAGTGAGTTTGGGGAAAGGGACCAGACCAAAGGGAGGGAATGGCAGTTCCCGACCAAAGAGGGTGTGGCAGTGAGGGTGGGGTGGTGGCACAGGACTCAAGCTTCAAGTAAGGATAAAACACAGGCATACAGCTCCTTCACCCAGTGGCAGTATCCTATTGTTTGTATTATAGTTCTGCTACTGATGTAAACAGAATAAAAACAAACTGGTTGTGTCTGACCTAACCCTAGAAATAAATCATACCGAGTAAAGCAGCAGCGCATCTTCTCCAATCAGGGCCGAAGCTGAGGTTATTTACGTTTAACTCAGTCTGACTCTAAACAGTGTGTGCTGTACACAGGACGATTAACCGACACCGATTAATTGATAATAGAAATAGTTGACAACTATTTTAATAATCGATTAGTTGCTTCAACCCTAGTGAAATCCCCATAGAGAAGCACTGGTTAATCTATTCAGAGAAACCCAAACAGCAGAGAAATACCCTGGCCGTTTGGTTTCATTCGGCAGGTTTATTCAGGCGAACCCCATAGGCTTCAATGTTAAAAATATTCCCTTTTTTTATTTTTATTCAATATCTAATAAACCGTTTATTCTTCTGCAATAAGTCTATAGATTATTTTTTTTAAAAAACATTTTTTACCCTTTTCGTCAGCGTGTTGGCTTTTTCTGGCGGCTGCTCTGCGCTGTGATCTTTCGGCCTTTTCCGTCTTGGTCAGCTTGGTTTTTGTGACGGTTCCTGCAGGTGTTAGGGTTTTCCCTGCACTCCGGGGACCGTGCGGTTGTACTTGAATACACCAAAGAGTCGGAGAACTAGATTCCGGCCGATTGCTGCCCCCCCCCCCCTTGGATGTCAGCTCGGGACCCCGGCGGGGACAATAGATGTCAGCGCGATGACATCTATTTCAAGCACCTCTCCGTCCCGATCGGCTGGGGGCGGCAGGCACCGTTTGGAAGGGCACAGCCTGCCCTTCCAAGCAGTGGATGGCTTTAACCCCTTGGGGGCCGGATCGTGATCCGGCGCCAAATCACAATACTCTCCTGGGGCTGGCCCGCTATCTTGGATGTTGGCTAAGCTTCCGGGATCTCCCCCTGACGACTGGCATCGTGCATAGCAAATAAAAAAAAATAATAAATAAAAATCTATTTTTTTTTTTTTTTTTTTTTAATGCACCAATATTGTTCCCATTTCAATTATAGTGCAGCATCATTGTTCACATTAACGATTTTTGTATGGGGTGCATTTGTTAAAAATCGTGTAATTTTCCCCCAAAGACATGTTAAAAGTCCCCCATTTCAAATTTTTTAAACAAGCGCAACTCATAGAAAATATAACCGCAAACGCTCGCATGTTAAAATGTGGGGGGGAAAAAAAACGCTTTACACGTTGTAAATTATTGAAAATTCAAATTTTATTTCATTTTTTTTTTTTTTATCTACAGACAGGACATGACGTGTACATATAATAATGATATATTATGAATCTGCCGAAAAGATTATATATAATGATGTCTAGATTCTTTTCTTTCAGGAATAGTACCAGAGGATTGGAGAAAAGCTGACGTGGTCCCTATATTTAAGAAAGGTTTAAAATTTGTGCCTGGGAATTATAGACCTGTGAGCTTAACATCTGTGGCTGGGAAAGTATTTGAGGGGTTACTAAGGGATAGTATTCAGGAATTTATTGGGAGGTATAATGTAATTGGCAAAAATCAGCATGGTTTCATGAAACACAGATCATGTCAGACTAACTTAATTACGTTCTATGAGGAATAAGTAGAAGTATAGATCAGGGGGTCGCAGTGGATGTGATTTACTTAGATTTTGCCAAAGCTTTCGACACAGTTCCACACAAAAGGTTACTATTTAAATTAAGAAAAAATGGTCTAGATGAAAATACTTGTTCTTGGATAGAAAACTGGCTAAAAGATAGGGTACAGAGAGTGGTCATAAATGGTACATTTTCAAGATGGACACCAGTGGTAAGTGGTGTCCCTCAGGGGTCTGTTATAGGACCAATACTATTCAATTTATTTATAAATGACCTTGAGATAGGCATTGAAAGTCATGTATCAGTGTTTGCAGATGACACAAAGCTAGGAAAAGTAATACAATGTGAGCAGGATGTTACTTCGCTGCAGAGGGATTTAGATAGATTGGGGGACTGGGCACTTAAATGGCAGATGAAATTTAATCTAGATAAATGTAAAGTTATGCACTTTGGAGTGAAGAACACACAAGCAATGTATACCCTAAATGGTACGGAGTTAGAGAAATCCAAGCAGGAGAAGGATTTGGGAATAATCATAGACTTCAAACTAACAATGTGCAATGTCAAACAGCAGCCGCCAAGGCCAGCAAAGTATTGGCATGCATTAAAAGGGGAGTTCACTCTCGGGATGAAAACATAATTTTGCCTCTGTATAAATCAATGGTCAGGCCGCACCTTGAATATGCCGTGCAATTTTGGGCACCTGTCTTAAAAAAAAGATATTATATCGCTAGAAAAAGTGCAGAGACGGGCAACTAAATTAATAAGGGGGATGGAAGGGTTAAGTTATGAGGAAAGACTAACAAGCTTAAACCTGTTTAGTTTAGAGAAAAGGCGCCTTAGAGGGGATCTGATAACCTTATATAAATATATACGGGGCCATTATCAACCATTGTCTGATAACCTATTCATTAACAGGACTATACATAGGACAAGGGGTCATCCATTTAGACTGGAAGAAAGAAAATTTTGCTTAAAGCATAGGAAGGGTTATTTTACGGTGAGAACAATAAAGCTGTGGAATTCTCTGCCTGTTGAGGTGGTTGGGTCAGAGTCTGTACAGACTTTTAAAAAACGACTGGATGACTTCCTGCAGACACGGAATATTAAGGGTTATAATATTTAATGTGGGTAAAAGCTTCTTGATCCAAGGAGAAATCTGACTGCCATTCTGGGGTCAAGAAGGAATTTTTTCCCAGTATGTTGCATATTGGCAAGCATTCAGACTGGGTTTTTTGCCTTCTTTTGGATCAACAGCAGTAGGTTATGTGGGAGAGGCTGAACCCGATGGACGCATGTCTTTTTTCAGCCTATATAACTATGTAACTATGTAACTATGTAATGTCTGGGTCGTATAATAAAATAAGGCTTCAAAACGCATTTAAACATGTTGAGCAAAACCGGTAAAAATTGACTCAGCACAAAGGTGTGAAATGCCTCAGCGAAAGTGTTAAATACCATATGATAAAGTGTGTGGGACAAGGAGATCTGGATATTACACTAGGGGTTATTCAGAGAGCAGCGAAATGTCGGTGACATCTGAATCTCTCCTAGTGTAATATCCAGATCTGCTTCTTGTCCCACACACTTTTTTATCATATGGTATTTAATCCTGCTCATTCAGGCAACTCGTCCCGTAAACTCCTTTTACTTCATATTAATTTATTTTATAAAGTTACCAGCATGTTGTGGGTGCTGGGTTGTGACTTTTACTACTGGACACCACACTTCTCTGCTGTTGTCACAGTGGAGGGTCCTTTCTGTCCTCTCGGAAATGGTGCCTTTGATCACTGGTTTTATTGTGAGAACCTCCTTGTACTCCTTCCCTTCACGTGCTTCAGTAGGTCCATGGCTCTCATCAATGCTCCTAAAGACACAAAAGTTGTACCCAAAGTACAATTAGAAATCATGCACAATGGACAACCAATAGTGTCCTATTCATAGACTCTTACGGTGTTCTGTATATGCTCAAAAAATCTATGGATCTACTTTTTAAAATACAAAGATCTGAGGAATTGCAGAATGTAAACGTATAAATAATTTTTTTACTCTTTAAGCTAGAAAAATATACTTTACAGTGCAATTTAACCCTTTCGCTGCTGAGGCTTTTCCCGCCTCTGTGCGGAGGTCATTTTTACCGGTTTTGCTCATCATGTTTAAACGTGTTTTGAAGGCTTATTTTAGTATATATGACCCAGACATATTGTATATCGTTCTTTCCGTCAGACTCGGCAGATTCATAATATGTCATTATTATACGTATACGTCATGACCTGTCTGTATATTATAACAAAAAATGCAATAAAATATGAATTTCAATAATTTACAACGTGTAAAGTGTTGTTTTTCACATTTTAACATGCGAGCAATTGCGGTTATATTTTGTATGGAGTGCGCTTGTTAAAAATTAGAAATGGGGTCTCGTTACATTTTTTTTTTGGGGAAAATTACGCGATTTTTAACAAACGCACCGCATACAGAAATCGTTAGTGCAGCATCATTGTTCACATTATAATTGAAATGGGAACAATATTGCTGCATTAACAAACCGAAAAAAAACTTGTTTATTTTTTTTGTTTTGTTTTTTTAAATATATATATTTTTTTAATTTGTTTTTAAAAAAAACTTTTTTCACAGTCGTGTTTGGTATGGTTGGAACGGCCATGCTCTGGCCGATCCAACAGTACCAAACTTTAACCCCTAGCTGCCACGGATCGGGAGATAGGGGGTTCCAATGAACCCCCTATCTCCACCATTGGTGGCAGCTAGGGGTTAACTCCAGGACTTGCGTCCTCGTGCTATGCATGATGACGCAGTCCTCAGGGGGAGTTCCCGGAGGCTTGGCCGACATCCAAGATGTCGGCCAGCTCCGGGAAAGGATCACGAACCGGCGCTTCTCAGCGCCGATTCGTGATCCGGCTCCCCAGGGGTTAATGCCAGGTACCATTTGGAAGGGCAGGCTGTGATCGGGGACCTTCCCCCCCCCCTCCCTTTCAGGCACCTCCTCCGCACACGCGGGGCGCCTGAAATAGATGTCATTGCGCCACCGCGGTGACATCTATTGTGCCCGCGGCGGTCCCGGATTGACGGGCTGACATCTAAGGCCCCCGGCACACGAGCGTTAACAGAGGAAGGAACGTCCGTGAAAGTGGGCGTTCCTTCCACTCTCTGCGCTCAGCGTACAAAGCGCGATCCTCCTATGGAGAATCGCGCTTTGTATCCTGTCAGCGTCAGTTTAGCTTTTTGACGGGGAGGGCTTTTTCACGTCCGGTGGATGGCTTTCCCCGTCAAAAACGCAGGGAATTGCGGGCGCACATGAGCCGTAAATACGCTCGTGTGCCGGGGGCCTAAGATGTCAGCCCGTACCGCGGGGCACAGCGATCGGCCGATCGCAGGCTGCTACGGGAGGACGCGACAACCCTTCCTGCGGCAGGACGCGCTGAGCGCGTCCTCCGCAGCGAAGTGGTTAATCAAAATGCATGCTCGTTAATATCCAAGCAGCCATCTTAAATATGTCCGTGTTGACCTGCTCCTGCATTGCAGCTGTATGAACACTAGTGCCAACAGGCGTAACTAGAAACCTCAGGGCCCAGGTGCAGGAACCATGACGTGTCTCTTCCCCCCCCCCCCCCCACCCTAGGCAAAAACATTTTTGTTCCCCATCTCGTCAACATGCCTTGTCTGGAGTCAACATTGTGGACCAATCAGTGTCCCATTTTTTTTCCGGGGCCACTATGACCTCTTCAGTTCATACAAATATTGCACATTACATTAAAAATGGTATCTCACATAGCTCCACAGTAATGTTCAGTGTGTATGCGCATATCACATAGCTCCACAGTAATGTTCAGTGTGTATGCGCATATCACATAGCTCCACAGTAATGTTCAGTGTGTATGCGCATATCACAGAGCTCCACAGAAATAAAACTCAGTAATGTGCAATGTGTATGAGCATGTCATAGAGCTCCAAAGTAAAACTCACATAAATGAAGTATTAAATATATTTTTTTATCTATAAAATATAGGCAGGCCCAGGCAGAGTGTGCCCCCCCCCCCCGACTAAAGGGCCCAGGTGCGGTGGCACCCTCTGCTCCCCTGGTAGTTACGCCTTGCCCGGAGTGCCAACATTCCAAAGTTATCAACATGCTTTTAACACTTGAGGTTTTTTTTCCCCATTCTTAAATTGGTTTTAGACTTCTTTTTGGGTGGGCTGCTTCTGCCAAGGGAGGACATGCAAAGACAGACGCTCCCACACGAGAGTAAATCCAAAAGACTTGCTAGCTCATATTTGCCTCTGTGTAAGCATTACAAAATATGCACACATGCGTTATGTGTCATCTTTGTTTTTCAATAGTAAAAAAAATTGTTCAATTGTTAGTCTTATGGGTAAGTCTTTTAAAAGTGTTGGTGTTCCTGATGTGCAGGGTTTAGCACATAATAGCATTGATATTCTACTATTTAGTAATTTGAAAGCCGGCAAATCTCCTGGCACATTGTAGAAGATGATGGAGCCTGGCAGGGGCTCTTACTTACTATCCTTATCTTCTCTTAATTTTGACAATTAAGAATTGAAAGGGAAGCCCACACAATGAAAGGCTACTTAGTGTGTGGCGTCTTTCATCTGGTATCTCGGATGGCTTTCTTACTCCTGGTTTCATTGTGTAAGTGGTAGGGGGTTGAGTGACAGCTTGACCCCATGCTGAGATAGCTCTTGGAAATGTGGGATGGGGAATGAATGTCTTAAGGGCAGAGGATGTGAGGGAGGCCATTGTGTACCCCCCCCCATGCACACCCTACATCTACTACTACTCCTCCTCCTCCTCTCAATCACCATCCATGCTGACTCTCCAGTGTTTAAATTCACAGCTTTGTTTTCAAGAAGGAGAAACAATGCCTCACAAATAATTAACCAAAGACCCTATCAGGACCTTGCTGTACTTTAAAAAAAATCCACAAAACCCCTGTGTGCCTTCCTCCTTTTGTGGGTTTTCTTTCCCCTTATCTGCATTCTTCTTGTAAACTGCTTACAGTGAAATATGCACCAAATGGTGCTTGTTTGCCCTGACCTCAATAGATAATGAGGGCTTGTTGGTTACTTCTTGAGTTTAACTAGCTGTTCCAAAATTTGAGGCATAGAGCTAAAAGTATATACAGTTGTGTTCAAAATTATTCAACCCCCACTGAAATTGAGTGTTTTGGCCAGTTTGACATTGATTTTGATCATTCAGTCATCTTGCTTACAATTAAATCAAAGAGGCACGTGTAGGTCAGACAAATATAACATAACATTTATAATGAAATAAACACAAATGTCTTTTCTGTGCTCACATCATTATCAGTTTTATTCAACCCCCAAGTGACATTCAATATTAGTACAACATCCTTTTACAGTTATAACAGCTTTTAAACGTGAAGCATAGCTTGACACAAGTGTCTTGCAGCGATCTACGGGTATCTTCGCCCATTCGTCATGGGCAAAAGCCTCCAGTTCAGTCACATTCTTAGGCTTGCGCACTGCAACTGCTTTCTTTAAGTCCCACCAGAGGTTCTCAATCGGATTTAAGTCTGGTGACTGCGATGGCCACTCCAAAATGTTCCAGCCTTTAATCTGCAACCATGCTCTAGTGGACTTGGAGGTATGCTTGGGATCATTGTCCTGTTGAAAGGTCCAACGTCTCCCAAGCCTCAGGTTTGTGAACGACTGCATCACATTGTCATCCAATATCTCCTGGTACTGAAGAGAATTCATGGTACCTTGCACACGCTGAAGCTTCCCTGTACCTGCAGAAGCAAAACGGCCCCAAAGCATGATTGACCCCCCCCCCCCGCCATGCTTCACAGTAGGCAAGGTGTTCTTTTCTTCATAGGCCTTGTTCTTCCTCCTCCATAGTGTTGATCCATGGGCCCAAACAGTTCTAATTTTGTTTCATCAGTCCACAGAACACTATCCCAAAACTTCTGTGGTTTGTCCACATGACTTTTGGCATACTGCAGTCGACTCTTCTTATTCTTTGGAGACAGCAAGGGGGTGTGCCTGGGAGTTCTGGCATGGAGGCATTCATTACGCAGTGTGCGCCGTATTGTCTGAGCTGAAACTTCAGTACCCACATCTGACAAATCTTTTCTCAGTTCCTCAGCAGTCACACGGGGACTTTTCTCCACTCTACGCTTCAGGTAGCGCACAGCAGTCGAAGTCAGCATCTTTTTTCTGCCACGACCAGGTAGCGTTTCAACAGTGCCCTTTGCCTTGAATTTGCGAATGATGCTTCCTATGGTCTCTCTTGGTATGTTTAACATCTTTGCAATCTTCTTATAGCCATTGCCCTTCCTGTGAAGAGTAATCACCTCTTCTCTTGTCTTCCTGGACCATTCTCTTGACTTCACCATGTTTGTAACCACACCAGTAATAGTCTAGAAGAAGCTGAGTATCACAGTCATTTTAAAGCTGCCTAATTGGTGCTTATTATGCTTTATTGCTACTCCGTGACATCCACAGGTGTTTTCAATACCTGATTGAAAACACTTGAATGAACCTCTGTTCTTCAGAGTGGTAGTCTTTACGGGGTTGAATAATTGTGTCAATGAAGAATTCACAAAAGAAACATTTACTACTGTATTACAAAACCAATTGATGTCATTTTAGTTGCATATGGTTCTTTAAAAGGTCCTTGTAGGATTTCATTCTGAATACAATTACAAATGTACACTAAATTCCCTAAAACCCTTTACAGCATTGGGGGTTGAATAATTTAGAACACAACTGTATGAGCCCCATATCAATGCAACTGTTAGCAGATCAATCCATTAATATTGTAGTTGGGCTTTATTGGCAGTTTGTTGCTAGTTCTTACGTTTGGATGCCATCAGAGAATAAATGGCTACTCCTTCCTAGATGATTATTCTCGACTTAAGCCGATGTTCAAAAAATTAGTTTCTGTGTTGGTAAGCGCTTTTGCAAAACACTTAAGTAAATTCACCAAAAAATAATCTAATTGCTTGCCTCTGGTCTCAAGTTGCAGAGCGGCGCATGGCTCCACCTCCTCTATTTGCAAAAGGACACTTAGAGCAAATAGTTCCCAGTGGTATTCTGCAGAGATCATGCTAACGTGCTTAGGTGAGCTCAAGCAGGATGTTTGTCTCCTTTTGAGTCCTAATGACACCAGGATCTGATGCCAGTGGCAGCATTGTCGTTATCATGTATCAACTATTCTGATTTGCTCCAATAATAAAACACCCTTTATTTTAATAATTGGTAGAGAAGTCACTAATGCTTCAGCTTGCGCTGACCTTCCCTTTTTACGTTCCCTGTTACTGATAAGGTGTGGAGTCTAGCTGTTGACCCAAACACACCTTGCAAATAATCCTTTTACCCAGGCCTGATGCTGGTCCTTAAAGTGTCTGGTTTTAGCTTTTTTTGAGGGCTGGACCAGACTGAATTGGCAGTCTGTAGAAGGGTTGGGCTTGAAATGTGTCTGTCACAGAAACCTTCTAGGAATGCCCTTGGGGTAGATGGCATCTATTCCTATCTACCGTATTTTCTTGAGTATAAAATGACCGGGTGTATAAGACGACCCCCTAATTTTCCAGTTAAAAAATAGGTTTTGGGCTATACTCTCCATATTGTATTGTATATCCCGCGTATAAGACGACCCCCAATTTTTAGGGGGATGTTTGTAAGTATAAAAAGTGGCCTTATACACCAGAAAATACTGTACTTTGCAAATAAATGAATAAGCCGAAGCTGTGGGTTTATGTAGCCCCTGGCACCTCCCTGCCTGGAAACCTTCTCTTTCTACACCCAAATGGGAGCTTAGGACAGCACCACAATGATTGAATTTCGTCAATCACGTTAGTGCAGTGATGCTCATGTGTGGCATAAATTGATGCGTCGGTAGAGAGAGTTCTGCATCAAAACAACGGTGTCAAGTGGAGTGGTGCCTGGAGAGTGCTATGAGCAGTAAGACCTTGCTTTAGGTTGGGATAGGGGCCATGTTTCTCTGTATAAATCGGTCTATGAACAGAAGAGTCAGGATGGTGAAACAATATTGACTTTTGAAGCAAATTAAATTCATAATGGTCCTTTATTTCCATCTTGTCTTTCCCACTTTAAGACATTTTTTTCTTCGTTCCTGTCAATATCATTGAAAACAGTGGGCACCACTGATGTAATCCACACGATAACTTTATTTTTTGTGCACCTATATGGTTAAATGAAGGTCAACATTTCTACATATGTCTTTAGTCATGTATGACTAAAGCTAACTGCTGAAACCTTGCATTTTATTCTTTGTCCATATTTATTTGGTTTAAGTCCTGTGGTGCCCACTGTATTGTCTGGATACTTTGTGGAAGTGGACAACTTTGGAGGAGCACTGGTTGCCCTGACTGGTGGATTGCAGACTCTTCCCTGCGGTGGATAGCGTCACTCAAATATGTAATCAATGTTTTCAATGGCGTCACAAGGGGCGTGGGGGTGTGTGGCCTGCACCGGGTGACACCACCCCCTAGGGTGTAACCCTAGAAAAAAAAATCTAATATTTGTGAAGGAAAAAAAAGAAAATTGCCAGGAAGGATACATTGAGCTTTCTCTAATTTTCAAGTATGTCCTGGGTAGGCAAGGCCTAGGCTGGCACTTTTCAGGGGGTGGAAAAAAACACCACTGAAGGGGATATTCACAGAGCAACGAAATGATGCAGACCTTTCCGTGTTCTGTTGCTCCACTCACTTTGGGGAATCAAATTTCCCCGGTGAATTCACCGCAGGGTCCCTGAAGTGCAGGGAATCTGCCACCGAATGCTGCCGCAAACCCTTGACCCGCTGTTTTCAAAAAACCTACTGAACAAAAATGTCTGGAATTAACCTGTAAGATCCTATGAATGATAATAAAAAGTAGGGATGCACCGAAATGAAAATTTGGTACCGACAATGACTTTTTTCCCCTAGAATTTATTTTAAGATAGTTTTTCGTATAATTGTATTAATACTAGACTTAATTTAAATTCAGGATATTAATTTAATAAAGCCAAATTTAAAATGTTTAAGATATTTTTGTCATATTTTGGTGGAGTTATTTTGCATCTAGTGCATACATTCATGTGTAAAATTTTTGGGGACACACACACATTTTATAGTTGAAGACATTTACACATCACAGCAATTCAATGTCTTCTGCAACTATAAAGTTTATTTGTTGTGTGGAGGCTTTTAATCAAATTTTTTTTGCCCTCCAACACAACTTAAATGAGTAGATATAGATCTATAATGGCTCAGATGGAGCGTAAACATCAGTCTGTGTTTCTCTTAAAGTGCAGAAAAACAAAGCATTATAAAGGGGCCTTTAATATGCAAAGGAAAAGACAAACCATTGCAAAATTAATGTGTGCACGTTCCATTAACGTTTTGGAGGCCTAGATGTAAGCTCCCACAATAACACCCCCCCCCCCTTGACCTCCGAGCAGACACCGCTGGCAGGAGGAGGTCCGTGATAAATCACTTGTTCCTTGTCACTGAGAGGCCAGAGGTTACTGCTTGCCCTGATGGTGTGTATCATGCAGTTAACCCTGTGTGCAGAAATAAATGTGTAGCAGCTCCTG
This sequence comes from Leptobrachium leishanense, assembly GCA_009667805.1. NCBI lineage: Eukaryota > Metazoa > Chordata > Amphibia > Anura > Megophryidae > Leptobrachium > Leptobrachium leishanense. The sequence continues at coordinate 419,221,303 of CM019063.1, read as the reverse complement.
CCTCTTTCCCATAACAATGATCTCCAGCTAAGCCGCACTGAAAGAGTGCTCGCTCAGTGTCAGCTGGGATCATCAATTTTCAGCTGACCTTTTCGGCTGGTGTTTTGCTTTCGGGCTGAAGCAGATAACCCCGTTATCGGCATTTATCTATCGGTGGCTGAAATTCCGGTGCATCCCTGAAAGGTCTGTTACAGAAAAAAGAAACTGCTGTTACAAAAAAAATGTAAAAAAAAAAACGATGCCTAAAAGATACAAAAAAAAGACTTTTTACTAAAGCTTAAAAGAATAACGATTTGTTTTAGCTATTGGATAAAAAACGGAATATTTTTACATTGAAACCTATGGTGTTCGCCTGAATAAACCTGCTGAATGAAACACCGGACATTTCTCTGCTTTTCGGTTTTCTCTGACCAGATTAAAAATTACTTCTCTATGGGGACTTTCACTGCCATCGAACAGGCACCGTACTTGCTGGCAGTTCACCAAAATTTGTGTGTGAGCATATCAGAGCTCCGCAGCAATAAACCTCACAGTAATGTGCGCCGTGTATGAGCATTCAGTGTTATATGGGAGTGCTGATTTAGGCGTAAGTTAAAAAAAGAAACCGTAAAACTTGGGGGGGAGGTTGATGCCATGAGTTAACGCACCGGATGACACCAACACCTAGTGACCTCCCCCGGAATATTTTTATTTTGTATAGATATCGACATCTCTCTCTTGGCCTCCTTCAATAAAATGAAAAAGCTGTCCACAGATGTCAGGCTTATTGCCAGAGCCATCAAGAACTCTTCTGTCGTAGAGGTTGGTGTCCCATCTATATGGAAAGTGTGTGCGTGTTTTTTTTTTTTTTTTAAGTGCTTAGTCTAACTTTAACTTTACATTTTCCTTCTCAAGCTGAATTTGGAGTGCACTAGGATCAGAAGAAGATATCCCCTGGGGGAGACACCCCAAGATGTAGATTGCCGAACAGTGTATGCGGTAAGGAAAGTCGTTGGCCCGCGTTTTTGAAGCGGAACCTGCATTGAAATGGTTAATTCCTAAATTATATACTTAAGAGTTGTGCTGTTAAAATTTATAAATCCATCTCGTGAACGTTGGGCTGCTCTTTGAGAGCTTGACTTTCACAACTAATGGAGCATCTTGGGCAACTAATTCCATAGTAAACGCTAATGTTAGCATTCGGATATGTAAGCGTTATTACAGGAGGAGCGGGGTCACGCCTATTCCCCAATGGGGCGGCTGCAACCACCAAATGTATCCAGCCCAGCAACATGTATAAAACATAACAAGAACAAAAGGTGTCCTCTGCGCTTATTCCTATAACACCATGTAAAACAAAACCGAGGCTTTGGTTTACTCAAATGGCCATTTCGAGTAAACCAAAGCCTCGAATGGTGTTTTTGTTTCACATGGTGTTCTAGGAATAAGCGCCGATAACCTTTTTTTCTTGTTATGTAAGCGTTTATTGCTAGGATAAGTGATTTGCATCCCCCCCCCACGATACCTTCCTGACGCTAAACACATAAGAAATCACTTATCGCTAGGGATGCACCGATACCACTTTTTTAAGACCGAGTACAGATACTTTTGTTCAAGTACTCACCGATACCAATTACCGATACTTTTATTTTATGTCATGTGACGCTTTCCAAGAAGAACAGACCTCCTATAAAGCCCCCAGGTCTCATGGATATTGCCCCAGCTCATGGATATCCTGCCCCCCAGCTCATGGATATTGCCCCCCAGCTCATGGATAATTGCCCCCCAGCTCATGGATATCCTGCCCCCCTGCTCATGGATATCCTGCCCCCCAGCTCCTGGATACTGCCCCCCTGCTCCTGGATACTGCCCCCCTGCTCATGGATGTGCCCCCCAGCTCATGGATAATGCCCCCCCTGCTCATGGATAATGCCCCCCTGCTCATGGATAATGCCCCCCTGCTCATGGATATGCCCCCCTGCTCATGGATATGCCCCCCTGCTCATGGATAATGCCCCCCTGCTCATGGATAATGCCCCCCTGCTCATGGATAATGCCCCCCTGCTCATGGATAATGCCCCCCTGCTCATGGATAATGCCCCCCTGCTCATGGATAATGCCCCCCTGCTCATGGATAATGCCCCCTGCTCATGGATAATGCCCCCCTGCTCATGGATAATGCCCCCCTGCTCATGGATATGCCCCCCTGCTCATGGATAATGCCCCCTGCTCATGGATGTGCCCCCCTGCTCATGGATAATGCCCCCCTGCTCATGGATAATGCCCCCCTGCTCATGGATAATGCCCCCCTGCTCATGGATAATGCCCCCCTGCTCATGGATAATGCCCCCTGCTCATGGATACTGCCCCCCTGCTCATGGATACTGCCCCCCTGCTCATGGATAATGCCCCCCTGCACATGGATGTGCCCCCCACTCTCCGCTCATACTTACCTTCCTTCAGCGCCGCCGGGAAAGTCTTCGCGCGCTCCTTGGAAGGTCCCCAGCCGCGACCACGTGGGACCACGTGATCGAGGCTGGGGTCCTTCCAACGAGCGCACGCGGGGAAACTTTCCCGGCGTCGCTGAAGGAAGGTAAGTATGAGCGGAGAGCAGCTGCAGGGCCTATCGGCATTCAGACAGGCCCTGCAGCTGCTCACTTTGTTTATACTTACCACCTTCCTTCAGCGACGCCGGGAAAGTTTCCGCGCGTGCGCTCGTTGGAAGGACCCCAGCCTCGAGCACATGGTCACGGCTGGGGACCTTCCAAGGAGCGCGCGCGCCTGAAGACTTTCCCGGCGTCGCGGAAGGAAGGTAAGTATAAACCAAGTTAGGAGAGGAGCTGCAGGGCCTGTCCGAATGCCGATAGAGCATTCGGACAGCCGCCACAGCCCCTCGGATACCGGCAAGCCGGCTCAATGCCGGCTTCCGGTATCGGAAAAAAATATCGGGGGTACTGCACGAGTACCAAGTACTCCTGCAGTACCCGGTATCGGCACCGATATCGATACTAGTATCGTATCGGCTTTTGCGCTAACGTCCGTGAGCTTACTGTACTTGACTTCCCCCCCCCCCCCCTATACTTGACATGGGGAGCACAATCACTAATTAGCATTTCTATAAGGTATTACAAAGTGCTAGTGCTAATTACCGTTTGGGATGTGCAAGCAAAAATTTTAGCTACACTTAAAAGCTGGTGCTAAATGATTCTGCATTTGCAAAATCCTTTAGCACCCTTGAAACTCCCCTCCCCGTTAAATCCGGTACTCTCCTCTCATCCCGTGGCGAACGGTGGCCCGATCCACCGCTTCTTCCCTGTTTCCCCAAAGGACCTACCCCAAAAATAAGACCTAGTTGTAGGGCAACTTGAAGAGCCGCGGGAGAGAATCAGTGATGCCAGCGCCAGAGGAAGCGAGGTGACAGTGGAGGGAGCAGAGCCGCATAAGGCTGTGGTCACACCAGCGTTCTTTGAGCAGAAGGAACGTCTGTGAGAGTAGACGTTCCTTCCACTCTGACGCCCGTCTGGCCACCTCGCTGAGCGTTTAGTGTGCTCAGCGCTACAAAGCGTGATCCTCCTATGGAGGATCGCACTTTGTAGCCCCATCTGCGTCCGTCATAACTTTTTGACGGGAAGTCTGAAATCACGGTGGCAGTGCACGCAATACATGCGTGCACACGCACGCTATACACAGGGAAGTGTGGTCACACGGTTGCACCCATTGCGTTCCTTCTGTTTAAACAACGCTCGTGTGACTGCAGCCTTAGCCAATGCTTCCTCTACTGCTGGCTCCTGTCACAGGCGGAGTGATACCAGATGTACATCGCCAAAAAAACACCAACATAACAAGAAAAAATAAGACCTACCCCGAAAATAAGACCTAGTGTGTTTGTTTTTTGGGGGCCAAAAAAATATAAGTCTTATTTTCGGGGAAAAACGGTTGTAGCTGGGAGCAGAGTGAGTCTGGGAACAAATAGTTCTGACAGTGCCTGCCCCAGAATATCACTGTAAAATGGGGACGCTACTGGGAAATCTGCAGGTGAAAGTTTTCCCCGTTCGCGTCCCCATTTTAGCGCACACTAGGGAATAGTGATTTTTGAGATTTGTCTTTTTCAGTACAAAGGAAAAATCACTTTGATCTTGGCTCCTTCAAGCAAACAAAACGCAGATCGACTCCATATTTGTGTGGCTTCACTTTGCAGTTAATTTATGGAAGATGAATGCTTTGGTATCTTGTGGAAAAGAGGCATAAGTCATGTTAAAGACACGTTTCCAATTTATACACCGTTTGCTTGTGGCCAGAATTTGGCCTCTGACTTTAGGGTTACAATTGGGGTTGGAAGTTAGGGTTATAAATTGGAATTGGGTTACCCTTTGAGCTTCCTGACTTTAGGGTTAAATCTAACCCTAAACATTTTACTTTATTTTTAGGCAACAGATTGTGCTCTTTTGACATAGTTTTTTTTAAAAAAATCGTCATATGCATAGTAAAATGAGCGCTTCACTAATTGTAGAGTACCATTGCAACTGCCTATAACCATGATGACAAAAGGTTGCTATTTGGAACTGATAATGCAGAATGATCTACATACGAAGTAGTACCGGTACTCTTTAGAGAAGCAGGAAACACAAAGTTAAGTGAACACCAATGGGGGGGATTGAGGGGCAATTGATATGCTCAGGGAAAACTGGCTTAACACTCGAATATAAAATCCATAAGTAGTTCACTGAAGTTCACTCTAACAAAGACAAATATTAAACCCTTTTTGACTAAAAAAAAAAAAACATAGACCAGAAAAAAGACAGTAATCAGAATGAAGTTTATACAAATGAGCTCATATTATCCATCAGAATTTAAAGGCGCTACTTCAAGGCATAATATGTAACTACAAGCTGAACATTCTCCTTTTAGGCCAGTTGCACACGAGCGTGGAAGGAACGTCCACATGACGCCGCTGCGGAGCGCACTCAGCGCTGCAAAGTGCAATCCTCCTATGGATTGACGCGTTTCCCTGGTGTAAACCAGCCTCATCAGGAGTAGGGATGAGCCGAGCACCCCCGTGTTCGGTTCGCATTCGAACTCGAACAATTTCAAAAGTTTGCGTTCGAACCGAACTCAATGCAAGTCAATTGGACTCGAAAGTTCACATTTTAGAGTGCCCTCCAAGAGGGCATATATGCAAGATATTTGCCATAAAAGGTGTATGGGGGTCCAGGTAGTGCCCTGGGGGACAGGAAACAAGGACAAAAAGTTTTAAAAAAAAAAAAAAATGTTTTTAAAGGAATTTCCATGAAAGAAGGGTTAAAAATAAAAACGAGAAATTCCTTCAAATATCGTGCCTAGGAGTTCCCCATAACCTGCCCGTGAAGTGGCGGATTTCTAGGATGTATAGAAACATTAAAAAACAAATGTTTCAAATGACGGTAAATGGCTTTCCTTTTAATCTATTCATAAACAACTGCTTGGGGCGGCAGTCTGTATGAAAAGAGACATTTTAGGACACGCAGAACAAGTTTAGTGATTTTTTTTTTGATTTTTTTTTATTTTTTTGCCTAAATTATGGTGAAACTTATGCAGGCTTTGGATGAAAGTAACAATAGGTGCTTTAAAATTGGGCCTTTAGTGTCGGCAACAGTGCCGTCACACCGTAACCCCTCTGGTATTGTGGAAGAGTGCAGGGGTGGACCTTGCGGTCCAATATTAAAATGATATGAATCTGGTAATATAGGCGTCAGTGGCAGTGCACCCAAATATTGTTACTGGCAGTGAGAACACAAAGATTACAACAATTCCCAGATATTTTGTAGAAGTGAGACCCCCCCCCCCCCCCCAATAGCTGGTGGCAGACTGGCAGTGAGAACACACGCTAACACAACAATCTCCTCTCAAAAAACACGTGCTAGGGCTGCAAGGGACGCCTTATATAGTGTGCTGCGGGACTTAGCTCTGTGGGACAGGCCAGGTCTTAAGGATTGCTTTGTGGAAATGCAGACTGAATCCTGAAATCTCTGAGCAGCAAATCAGATCTGTGCTGTGCTTCAGCTATCTGGAAAACCTGACCTGTTGGGGGTACTTGGACTGCGGTTGGGAACCATTGGTATAGAATATTGGCACCAGATAACGGTCTAACCTTATTTTTATGTGTAAAAAAACCCACTTTAAAGGTACTGCAGGATTAAGGATGTTGAGGGGGGGGGGTATATTGATGCGTGGTTTAGAGGTCACATTAAGGTCATACAAGGAAGCTGTGTATATCTGCTCCCAGCATTGAGCTGTTGAAATCTACAGTTGCTGGGGGTTATCCTCGCATATCAAAGCCGAGAAAGTAGCACTTACTCCTTCTCGGAGGGCTGGAATTTCTTTTGTACATGTTTATCTGTAACAGAAATGTTACTGCTGCAGTTCTTTTATTGAGGGTTTTAAAAGTTCAAAGCAATTAAAAAGAATTAAACATTTGTAGAAGCAAAGGTTGTTTTTCAGTAGACTTTGGAGTCTTAGGTCTTGAGTTTTGGTGCAAATAATAAAGCGACCACTCTAGGAGTTATTCTCTAGGCTCCATTGTGGGAGCGAAGTTCACCTTAGATGCTTCTAGTGTTCAGAGAACCAAAATGTATCAATGGCCAGTGAAGTTAATGTGAAAATCAGTACCTCCGTTATTTTTTTATAAAAGATAAGTAAACTACAGTTGTTTTCCATGCAGTGATGTTCTACCATATACAAAAAACCCAAGGTGGAGCGCTACTACTCGCAATATTCTGCGGTCTTTGAATTGTCTTAAAGTTCTTCTCAATCCAAAGCACCTCAAAAGGAAGCAAACTATATGGAGTGCACAAAAGTAATGATGTTTGATTGGTCCCACTCACGTGATTCAGCCTATTCAGACCAGGCTCAGGATACATGGCCTATGGATCAGTGTGTAGGCGATCCCTTCTTTTGGACGTGCACGCTTTATGGATCACACCACAGCCCCTCAAAATAAACCATTAATCATGCAGCAACATTAAAACCATTAATATGTGCAAAAAAGTCTAGAAAGGAGCTACTCACATGGTCAGGTGCCCTTATCAGGCACTCCTTCACAAGCCACCAGTGACTTCAAAGAGCACTGGATCTCAAATCCCTCCCAAACAGATCAGGAACGCAGGATGTAGTAAAAACAAATTTGGTGTATATTTTTATTTATACAATAAGACGCCTTTTGCCACAAACATATGGCTTCCTCTGTGATAGTTATCCAGTGCTCCCATGGGGAGATATACTGTATACCCATTAGATTGATTTTTGAAGCGAAGTTCACTGTAGAAGCATCAAGTGTTCAGCGAAACAAAATGTAGCAATGGCTGGTGAAGTTAATGTGAACGTTAACCGTTATTTTTCCATAAGTAAACTACAGCTGTTCTCTATGCAGTGATGTTCTACCATATGTGTGTGTGCCTTTTTTTTTTCCTTTTTTCCCAGTCTACCGCTTTCTTGACCATCACTTTAACCCATTTACAATGCAGGACATGCTATGCCGTCTTGCAGCAAGTGGGCTTTAAAAACGCAGGACTGCATGGCACGTCCTGTGCTTTTGATTTCCCCCTCCCTCTGATACTCTCCCCTCTCTCCGGGGTCCTACGCAGACTGACTTCCTTGAAGGAAGATCTGCATGGTATACTTGTCCCGGCACACGGACGTCATCGCATTGTGGTGCGATGTCAGTTTCAGGCGTCTTTCTCCCACACCCCCCCTCCCCCTCCCCGCCTTGCCGGAGCACGGGAGTGCCTGAAGGGGGAGTCCTCTTTGGACCTCTATCTCCCCATCGCCGGGGTTACCTTTCCAGGGTTTTTTGTTTTTTTTTAAACCCCCTCACGCGTCAGGCCGCGGCCTATTTCCAGTGGGGGCCTCTCCCTCCGAGCCCCCCTCGTCAACTGACTCATCACGCACGGCGTGATGACAAGTTAGCTGGGTAACATAAGGTTCTCTCGATCAGTGGCACCTGGAGTGTCATGTTCTGTATCATTGGAAAGGCCAGAGCATGGCCTTTCCAACGATGCCAAATATGACTAGGTTACATGTAAACAAAAAATAAACAACAAAAAAAAAAATAATACCCCATGGAATATAGAACCATGAAGGGTCGGGTGAAAAAATGCTACGCTGTAGATGATGTTGAAAATTCGTATTGTATTTTTTGTTATAATATTCAGGCAGGGCATGCCGTATACATATAATAATGATATATTCTGAATTTGTCGTGTCTGCTAAGAAAAAAAAAAAAAGCTATATAATTTGTCTGGGTCGTACAATAAAACATCACTTCAAATCGCATTTAAACATGATGAGCTCAGCACACTTCTAGTTTTACAAGTGTGCCAACTTGTAAAATTGCCCCTGTCTTCAAGGGGCTAAAATGTTATGGGCTATATTCCAAGCTTGGTGTAAACTTAACCAGAGCAATTAAAGTCTACGTATACAGCCTTATTAGTATTCTATACCGTGACAGTGCACATAATATGCTTAAATTCTTTGTTTTCATTCCTCTACATACATGGCCCACGAAGGAGTTGCTGCCTAAAAATGTAAACCACAGCTGGATTGAGCGCGTCTTTGGTAAATGTGGCAATGTTGTGTATGTCAGCATTCCCCGCTTCAAATCTACTGGAGACCCAAAAGGATTTGCTTTTATTGAGTTTGAAAGTGAAGATCAAGCTGCTAAAGCCATAGAGGTAATACACCAAAAAACATTATATCTGTGCAGTGTTTGCTTTGAAAAACACATTAATGATCATTGCTAAGGTTTCAGTTTCTGTATTAGTTTTATTTTGTAAACCTTAAATGGATTTATAACTTGAGTAAAAAAGCTTATTCTTTTTGCAATAGACTTTAAATAACCCTCCTGAGCAAGCACCAAGAAAACCTGGGGTGTTCCCCAAAACCATCAAGAATAAGTTTCTTCCAGTCATCGATGAGTCTGAAAGAAGTGACTGTGGTATGTTCTAGTTTGCAAGTTATCAAACATTGTAATTCTGAATGTCAAATTAAAAAGGTCAGTTTGTTTTTACAGAAAATGGCTATATATGCATTTAAAATGTGTAAAGGAAAAAAGCTACATTGTATGCAGTTAAAAAAAAAAAAAAGTGCAGATAGAGGGGTTTATTTCAAGCAAGATTTGATCATCACGTGAGTTCTAAAGTTTAATGCTAGCCATCCACTTGGTCTGTGGTCGTCCGACTGACTTTGTCGTCTGACCTGGGTCGTCCACTGCAAGCAACTATGGATGACTCGGGTAGACTGCCGGACTGCAGAAAAAAATAATAAACTCTGCTATTCTTCTAATAGGTGTTTAAACCATAAAAATGTTTTTTAAAATGTGTCTAATAAAAGTACTTTTTAAAAAAAAATTAAGTCTGTTACACATTAAAAAAATTTAATTTTTATATTTTTTTTTCCAATAAATACCAAAAAATACAAAAAGATGTTCAGGAAAAGACTAATAATAATAATCCACATAACTGATGCAACTCATCCCTCTGCTCACCTACTCACACGTGATTGAAGCCGCTTCCATTGCCTCACCATTCCCAAACTACAGGCACTAAAGATCCTGTCGTCCAGTAAAATTCCCCTGGTCTTACTCAACCCCAATCCCTCTAGATCTTGGGTGGGCATTTGTTTTGGCTCAGGGGCTACTATGTGGGAGCGGAGGTTATCGGAGGGCCGCACCTTTTTTAAAATGATGAAATAGTGGTAGTTTTATTCAATTTATTGTGCTGATTTCATATCTATAGCTGCAAGCACATTAAATTTTAAACCACTTTAATGAGACAAATGTATCAGATTACATTTTTCAAAAAAATATTTTTTTTTTTTTAAATCCGGAGCGAGATTGCTTGTTGAGATTCTCATCACAGCCTGCAAGTTCTATACGGGTATATATTGCCCCCAGCTCACACGGGTATATATTGCCCCCAGCTCACACGGGTATATATTGCCCCCAGCTCACAGGGGTATATATTGCCCCCAGCTCACAGGGGTATACATTAGGGTTGCACCGATACTAGTATCGTTATCAGTGCCGATACCGGGTACTGCAGGAGTACTTGGTACTCGTGCAGTGCCCCTGATATTTCCCCCGATACCGGAAGCCAGCATTGAGCTGGCTTGCCGGCATCCGAGGGGCTGGGGCGGCTGTCCGAATGCTCTAACGGCATTCGGACAGGCCCCTGCAGCTCATGGCGATCATACTTACCTTCCCCGAGCGATGCCGGCAAAGTTTCTGCTCGTTGGAAAGCCCCCAGCCTCGATCTCGCGAACTCCCACGTGATGCGCCGGGGGCTTTCCAACGGGCGCACGGTGAAGACTTTGCCAACGTCGCTCATGGAAGGTAAGATCGCCGTGAGCTGCAGGGGCATGTCCGAATGCCGAAGGGGCGGCTGTCTGAACGCTCTGTTTGGCCTCGGGTCTGTGTAATATATACACACACTGAGAGCTGGGGGCATTATATATCTAAATATATATCCTGGGGGGGTATGTATGTATATGTATGTATGTATGTATGTATGTATGTATGTATGTATGTATAAAAATGTCGGCAGATAAGAACCTTTCGGCCCATCTAGTCTGCCTAATTACATGGATACTTTACCTGGATTTATCTTTTGTTTAGGATAGCCTTATGCCTATCCCATGCCTGCTTAAATTCAATTACTGTTTTGGCCTCTACCACTTCAACTGGAAGGCTGTTCCATGTATCCACCACCCTCTCAGTAAAATAATGCTTTCTGATGTTACTTTTAAACCTTTGCCCCTCTAATCTAAGACTGTTCTCTTGTTTTGCTACTTTGTTTCCTTTTAAATATACTCCCTTCCTCTACCTTGTGGATTCCCTTTACGTATTTAAATGTTTCTATCATATCTCCTCTGTCTCGTCTTTTTTCCACGCTGTACATGTTAAGATCATTAAGCCTTTCCTGGTAACTTTTCTCCTTCAAGCCGTACACCATTTTAGTAGCCCTTCTCTGAACTCTCTCTAAGATGTCTATTCTTCTGGAGATACGGTCTCCAGTACTGCACAAAGTACTCCAAGTGAGGTCTCACCAGTGCTCTGTACAGTGGCATGAGCACTTCCCTTTTCCTACTGCTAATACCTCTCCCTACACAACCAAGCATTCTGCTAGCATTTCCTGCTGTGCTATTACATTGACTACTTAACCCCCCCAGGATATAATATAGATATATAATGCCCCCAGCTCTCAGTGTGTGTGTGTGTGTGTATATATTACAGACCCCAGGCCAGACAGCGTTCAGACAGCCGCCCCATTGGCATTCGGACATGCCCCTGCAGCTCACGGCGATCTTACCTTCCACGAGCGACGTTGGCAAAGTCTTCACCGTGCGCCCGTTGGAAAGCCCCCAGGCGCATCACGTGGGAGTTCGCGAGATCGAGGCTGGGGGTTTCCAACGAGCAGAAACTTTGCCGGCATCACTCGGGGAAGGTAAGTATGATCGCCGTGAGCTGCAGGGGCCTGTCCGAATGCCGTTAGAGCATTCGGACAGCCGCCCCAGCACCTCGGATGCCGGCAAGCCAGCTCAATGCTGGCTTCCGGTATCGGGGGAAATATCAGGGGCACTGTACGAGTACCAAGTACTCCTGCAGTACCCGGTATCGGCACTGATAACGATACTAGTATCGGTGCAACCCTAATGTATACCCATGTGAGCTGGGGGCAATATATACTAGGGATGCACCGATACCACTTTTTTAAAGTAAGAGTACCGATACTTTTAGGTCATGTGAACGCGTTCCAATGGTTCCCATCCCAGGCGAGCGGCCAAGCTACATGTCAGCGGCCGCTCGCCTCGGGAGTAGAAGAGTGCGGGCGGGCCGCAAAAAACTGTGTGGCGGGCCGCAGTTTGCCCACCCCTGCTCTAGATTGTAGTAAGCTCCTATGAGCAGGGCCCTCTACACCTCTTGTTTCCATCCCATGTTTATCTGTCTCGTTCCATTTGGTTATTGTTAAGCACTTTGGAAACTGTTGGCGCTATATAAATGATGATAGAAATGAAAATCTTTTACAGTGAACATTCTGGGATTTGCCTTTTTAAACCTGTCGCATTGAACCACCGAAAAACGGGGCATTTCACTGACACTTCGGTGCAGTTCATGTTCTGTGACTAGATTAGCCATTGTTTCTCTATGGGACAATTTTCCACCATACTGGTCGCTAGTCTGAAGTTGGAGGCCGTGGACGAGCGTCCTCTGTGCTGTGGGTTTATTCGGATGGTTTATTAGTCGGACGAATACAGACCCAGTCGACGGTCATTTTATCACCACAATAACCCCAGCTACTCCAGCCGAAGCGTGAACTTCCCTTGTTACAATTAAGTTTTTATAAAGCGCTGTACAATGGGGTCACTGCATGTATGTTGTATAGGAAATGTTTAGTTGCAGGAAACATTGAGAGATTCTAAAGTAACTTATTATTTTTGTTAAATACCAGATATAGGCAAAAATAACCTATTTTCATTGTATGTAGGGCGATAAATCAACATTCATGAACTCAACAGGTTCTGTAAAAATGGAGTATGCCTTTCATGCGATATGCTTTGTTAGGTTTATTGCTGTAGTACACTTTCCCTGACAAGAACATAAAACTACCATTTATTTTTATGCCCTTTTTAGTTAAAAACTAAATCTGTTCTTTCTTGCTTTTAAATTTGACATGGTTTTTATTTCCTATAGAGGAAAAGAAAAAGAAAAAAAAGAAGAAATCAAAGAACAGAAAAAGTTGCGATACGGTTGAAGGAAGCCAAGCCAGAGCAATAGATTCAGCTCAAGGTGTTGGGAATAAGCCAAAAAGGCATCGGAGTCAGTCTGAAAGTTCAATAACAGAGACGACCGAGATCTGCAAGCAATCATCGAAGAAAAAGAAGAAAAACCGCAACGGTATAGAGAACTCTGATCAGTCACAAGAAGGCAGGCCTGCCAAAAGAAAACGAAGCTCTGAGGACCATGAAGAGTCCTCTGCAAAACAGCGGAAAGTGGAAAGGGTGGCTTTAGATGCAGACACTGGGATAAATGAATGTAAAGGTAAACCTGCTCACGCACACACTATAGTTACCAATAGAACCGTAAATGTGAGGATAATATTTGAAATGATTCTCAGGAAATGTAAGGTTGAGAACTTCAATTCAAAGAATAACCTCTGATAACTTGACTCTTTATGATGGTAAAAACTCAAATTTTCTTAACGTAAAACCTCCATGTTTAGTGTTACTGCTTTGTGTCACATCAGGGTTTTCTACAGAAGAAGAGAAGGATATTGCTGATAAGAAGGAAACTTCTGTTTCCAAGGTGAAACGAAAACATAAGAAGAAGCATAAAGAGCGGCATCGAGTGGGCGAAGAGGTTGTTCCTTTGAGAGTTCTTTCAAAGTAGGTTCTGCTTCTACAAAATTGAATATGCACGTGTTACATGCCTCGTTGTGGTCGTTAAGGGGGCATTGTAATGTAGTAATCCTGACATTTGAAATTTACCGGTGGACCTCCCTCCATAAAAGTAAAAGGACCGTGTAGGAAACAGGGCCCCCCCCCCCCCATATCTTCAACCTTGTGATTTGAGTTTTGAGATAACCGTTTGCAACTACTGAGCTTGGTATGGTACATACTCTGTGGCAGTGTATGACTGGCATTGCCCTTGCTTGGCTGTTTGCCAAAGCTTGATTTGGTTCTCTTTAGCTCCAGACGTAGGCCTCTTTTCCAATTGAGCCGTTGGTGTCACCAAGTGGGGATGTTGCAGCTGGTGCCTCACTCGTTCGTGTAAATAGCTTAAGTCTCTATTCCAGCCAAGGGGGGCAAACTTTGCTGCTGACTTGACTGTAACAGCTGCTTACTGTCTATTTACACTTTGTATACTAGAAGACTGGCAATTTGGGGCTAGCCTGATTTTATTGCAAGCAATTGTTATTCTTTATAGAGCGCCAGCATATTCCATAGCGCTGTATAGTGGGCACAACATAGACAGGGTCACAGTACATTGAACAACATTTTACAAACCAGTACAGGAGGAAACGAGGGCCCTATTCCCGTGGGAATTTACAATCTAGAAATGTTACTGTCAGTTCTATTGCTGGAGAACTGTGTGATACGCTCATACACACCACACATTACTGTGAGTTTTATTGCTATGGAGATCTGTGATATGTTCATATGCACCGCTATTCCAATGTCAGAAATCTAAAGGGGGGGGGGGTGTGGATTAAGCAAATCTCTTGCCTCTGGTCATGTGATGCAAAGGACAGCACAACAAGGTGTCCTTCACTTTATCCTGCCCAGCCCTGCTTGCGCAAGCTCATACAGGACATGCTTGAGATACACTGCTTGCACAGCGCAGCAAAGCAAACTGAAGCAAACATTTTGCAGGCTTGACTTCACTCCACCTTGCAGCCTGTCTACACTGTGTTACGTTTGCTTCTCTCTACACTGGACAGGAATCCAATACTCTGCAGATCAAACTAGAGAAGTGTTTGTTTCTCATCAAATGAAGCCAAGCCCAAGTTTATTGTAAAACAACTTTTAAATTACAATGTACAACATACAAAAACTTTTATTTTCATACAGTGCATGTCATATAGGCAAGGTCTAAACACCACTTGTTTCAGCTGCCTGACCACACGGATACATTACGTACATTTAGAAAGTTTCTATTGAATAAATTGTGTGTGTGTGTGTGTGTGTGGACACTGCACCGATGCCACTTTTTCAACCACTTTGCTGCAGAGGACGCACTCAGCGCGTCCAGCCGCATGAAGCGTTGGCTGCGGAGGACACGCTGAGCAGGTCTTCCCTTTGCAGCCGGCGATCGGCAGGATTCCGGCCGATCACTATGCCCCCCCCCCCCCCCATGCGGGCTGACCTCTTCGATGTCTGCCCAGCATCCGGTACTGCATCGGGCACTAATTAGATGCCTCTAATCAGGCACCCTCCCGCCATTGCTCCCGATCGGCTGGGGGCACGGTCAAAAGCCAGGCACCGTTTGGAAGGGCACAGCCTGGCCTTCCAAGCGGTGGATGGCTTTAACCCCTTGGGGGCTTGATAACGATTTGGCACTAACGGGCACCGTATCGTAGTCCCGCCCAGAGCTGGCCGACATCTTGGATGTCCGCCAAGCTTCCGGGATCTCTCCCTGACGTTGCGCGATGACGTCATTTCTTGAGTTAACCCGTAGCTGCTACCAATGGTGGAGATAGAGGGTTCATTGAACCCTCTATCTCCTGATCCGTGGCAGCTAGGGATTAATGTTATCATTAGGTAACGGCCAGAGCATGGGCTTTCCAATGATACCGAACATGACTATGTTAACTGTAAAGGAAAAAATATAAAAAAAATTATTTTTGTTTAATGCAGCAATATTGTTACCATTTCAATTATAATGTGAACAATGATGCTGCACTAACAATTTTTCTATGGGGTGCGTTTGTTAAAAATGACGTAATTTTCCCCCAAACAAATGTAACGAGTCCCCATTCCAAAAAAATTTTTAACGAGCACAATTTAACAATATAACCGCAAACGCTCGCATGATAAAATGTGGAAAAAAAACCCACTTTACACGCTGTAAATTATTGAAAATTCTAATTTTATTGCATTTTTTGTTATAATATTCAGACAGGACATGACGTATACATATAAAAATGATATATTCTAAATCTGCTGAGTCTGCCGGAAAGAACGATATATATGTCTGGGTCATATAATAAAATGTGGCTTCAAAACGCATTTAAACATGATGAGCAAAAGTGGTAAAAATGAGCTCAACACACATGTGTGAAATGGCTTAGCAGCGAAAGGGTTAAGACTTTTTTTTTACTCTCCAATATCATGCCCACTCAGATACATGTATACAGACCAGATCCTGCACATTCACACAGACCTCAGACCAGACCCTGAAATCACAACTGAACTGACAGGCAGGCTCAGCCAGAGCGGCGTTAAGAGACTTCTGCAGCTGAGCTCAGTCCCCTGGCAGGATGACGCGATGGTAGTTTGGGGGGGATCTACAGGACACGGCGCAAACTCAGTGTGCTGCAGATACTGCCTCTCGTCTCATCGCGCAGCTCCACGGAGGGGAAAGCGTTGGATTTTTTTAGTTCCAGTCACTCAGCGCCGCATTGTGACACAGCCTGAACGAGGAGGATGGAAAAACCTGGACACACAGAGCACGTCTTGACATGTGGCTCCGCCTATAGGCACTGCACGTCGCATCGCGCTTAGTGTATCTCAGGCTTAAGTCTCCATGGAGTCCTATGGTCTCCAGGATACAAAATCGGCCATTTACTGCTGGCATTAAGAGTTGAGGCACAATTGCTCATCGTAATATGTGGTCATAGGGAACCACCAAGTGATAATAATGTTATAGTGTTAATGGCTCGCACTTCATTTAGTCACTCCCTATGACTGAGCCAAAATCGGGGGTGCTCCTGTGTTTTTGAAGACTGAAGCAAAAAACGAAATAAATTTGCAGTGTGGAGTCAGATCAGGTGAACCAAGGTTTTCTTGGGTTGAAGGCCGAGGCAGAAGAGGGGTTGATTGGGGTTAAAGCTGAATTGGAAGAGTGCATTGGAAGCTGTGGTGGAAGGTGTGAGGGGCTGGGGGCTAATACACTATCAATTGTATGTTGGAAAAGGGACTGGTGTCAAGTTCTAATGTATGTTATTGGCCATGTATAAATGGCAAGTGATGATATGGAATGAAAAGTGCAGCCAATAAGTAGATTACATTTTAATGAATTTGTTTTTCAAATGATGCATTGCTTCCCATTATAAAAAATGTTGACCATTTTGCAGTAAGAGCTGCCAGATCCAGAATCTCTTTGGCATCACTTATTTGTTAACAATCAATTTAACTGACGTGTAAAAGAATGTGCTTAACTTTTATCTTTTTTGAGTGTAATTTTTTTTATTTTTTATTTATTGGGACACTTCTTATGGTCAACTTTCAGGTCCTGCAAAAATGATTTTGCTTTTGTTTTCTTAATGGTTCAGTCTTCTCCTGGCTATCACACTTTCCCAGAATGCATTGCTCTTCCATTGGCGTGCCAACAAAAGAGCAGTACCTGCTGGAGAAAGTTTAACTTTGGAAGGGAGGAAGACACTTTCTACAAATGGTTCTCCTGTTCATCTTCAATTCAACTACCGTAGGTGACGTAGCCTGTCAGCCTTTACTGGTCAGTAGATGAACGGAGCATTCTGGGAGCTGCAAGATGGTGGCACCCTCACTGGAGACCGATAAAAATGACCTCTACCTGTGAGCTTTGTGACCAATAATGTATTCATGGCATATTATGTAATGAGGGATATTATTTGTGACTGATCCTCTTGAAAAGAATCTGGCTGCTGTTACGGGAAAAGCAGTGAGCTCTCTAGAGGTGTCCCGATCCTTTCCCTAGGAACAGGATTGGGACTCGATTGCAACCTTTTTCTGAGATTGTCTTTTTCAAGCTAATCCCCAAGTCTGAGATCTGTCAGGCGGCGAAACTCCGAGCTGGGACCCCAAAGCCTCCACAGCGACTCTCAGTGATAAACAAGCAGGCAAGATGCTGAGGTGGGGGAAGACCTTGCGAGTGTCTCTGCTGGAGTTCTGTTGCCTTTGCATTCAATTACAGCATCTTCCCTGCCTACTGCATGACCCTCGAGCAAGCAGGGAAGACACTGCGAGTGAATGGAGTGGTCATGGGAATCCTTTTCGCAAGGAACCCCTGGTTTGGCTGGGTATTGAATTTTGACTCTGCTTGAAAATAGCATTTAGAACATCCTTGGATCTCTTGGTTAATTAACAGAAGCCTTAGACCTCGTTTTATTTGTCGGCATATTCTTCAAACTAAAACTGGAGCTACTGTAATGCCATTTTGTGGGGACCCTAAAAAGTAATTTTTGGAGGATTATCACAGTGTAAGTTTTTTTGTAATTGGATAATCAGGATAAATTTTATGGGTATTTTGCTCTGCCCTCTTTACTGTGATATAGTTCTAAGGTTATGTCAGACATGGCCAGTTTGCTATAGTTCTGCTACTGCGAGGAGACCCTATGCCGATGGTGTTTTATCTTTGATTGGAGTTAAGGTCCTGTGCTACCACTCCGCCCTCCCTGCCTACCGATCTCAAGTCCAGAGCGTCCATTCCTCCCTTTGGTCCAGTCTCTTCTCCCAAACTCCCTCCCACATTTGGGTCTGGTCCCTTACCCAAACTCCATCCCCCCCCCCCCTACTCAATTTTGTTCATGAAATTATTTTAAAGGTACTCTCTGTGCCCCCTTTCTAATTTGGCTTTTTCACGTGGTCAGGCTGTGTGGCATACCCCCCTTTTACCCTTCTTTGCATGCTGACATGTCTATCCGTGCCCTCACAGCAACGTTCGTTTGGGGAGAAAGCAGACATTGGCTTGAGCTGCGGATTTCACATCAATCCGTCTCGCTAACCAGGTGCTTGTGTACCTTGTGTGTGAAAAATACACAAGTTGCTCATTTTGCGTAATGTGCGTAATGAACGTTGCATACACTATGCAAGTTGCATAAGAAAAAAGGGGATTTACTTGCATGGTAATTCAAAGAGCACCGGAATCTTGCTCCCTGCACTTCGGGGAATCCAATTCCTTTAAATGGCCACGAAAATTAACCGTATGGGGAAATTCACTGTTCGATGCGATTTTGGAGCCAGTTCGGCTCTCTGAATAACCCCTAAAAAAAAAAAAAAAAAAAAAACTTGAGAAAGGATTTTACCAGGAAGGATACATTGAGATTTCTCTCGTTTTCAAGTATGTCCTGGGTGGCGAGTATGTACGGTTAGGTGTCTTGCCAAGGACACTTACTGGAGAGGTGCTCGTTGGGATTGAACCCATGACTCCACAGGCTCTCTCCATGCAGAGCAGTGACGTTACCTCTACTCCACCCAGCCGGTACTTTTACAAGTATTTGTAAAGCGCCAACAAATTACTTGGTGCCTTTTTAGTGTTCCTTTAACGTAAACAAAAATATATTTTTTATGAATCTACTGTATTATTTTCTAATCGCTTTTTATGAAAATAATCAATTGCAGCCCTAATATTTATCCGTTGATTCACAGCTAATGGACTGTCTGTAATCCTGAAATGAGGCAGAATGTTTTGTAATGTTTGAGTCTAAAGATACAAACCATCAGAATTCTTGGATATTCCATGCTATTGTTTTTAACCACTTTCCCACAATCGTATAAATAGGTTTGTTTGCTTCATATACAGAGTCTGATGGGAACAGATCAGTCTGTTTCATGGAGGGATGTCCTGGGATGCATTTAAAGCACAGGGATCCTTTGGCATGGCAAGGAGTAGCATATTGATATGCACACCACCGTAAAACCTTCCTGCTGGTATATGCAGTGTATGTTGTACCTCATAAAACTGGGAAAAAGCACTGTTTTTTTAGTTTCAGAATGTAACTTTTTTAATGCCTTCAAATATTGAGGGGTTTTGTTTATCTTGATACTTTAGGCTTCCTGGTGCCCAGCTGTGTAATGAGGAAATGGACCAACAACGTAACGTTTACGTCATAAATGCATTGACTTTAAAGACCCCTGGTCCTTTAGGGGTTAAAACTCAAGTGATGGCAAATGGTGTGGGTGTGTAGTACTTCATGAAACACATCTCTTGCCACATTTACTACCTTTCTTTTTTGCAGAACCTTTTGGATTTGTGTTGTTCTGTTTGGTCGGCTGTAACTACCGTAATTCATAGAAAAACTAGCTCTTTGGTTATAGATAGGCATAAAATCAGTCCCACGTTCTACTCGCGCTACTTGTGTGGCATTGCATGTCGTTGGTATATGTTATCATCTGTGTTTTTGGATCCCAAGTGTCCGTGCTGAAGGACCATAGATGTTTAATCCCCCTTTGCCAACATTAAAGATAGGCAAATTTCTTTATGTGGAACGAATGCCAACACACAGCCGCTTTCAAAGGAGACAAAATGGTGAGTTGTATTTATACCATGCACCAAACAACACTGTTTTGTGGCAGCGGCAAATCTGAGCCAGCTATATAACTCATTAGCTTATAACCTACTTTTACATTCCTTCTAGCCATCGTGGCGATGACAAGACAAATGCTTCTCATAGCAGGTCCTTTATGCTCAGTGTGTTATGATACAAGTAGATCTGCTTGTTCTGGTGCCTGCAACGTTGCAACTTCATCAGTTTCCACTCTCTAATGGAAGATGTCTTGGCTTCCTTTCCTAGTGATGGTGTATGCCCACCTCAGCGTGAGATTCCAAGCTGGTTACCCCTACACACAGTCTAAGGCTCTGGCTCTTGCACAGACCCAAAAAATCTACATTCATGGCAGTGCATGCATTACAAGCTAATATGTTGCCCATATCTTGAACACGTTCGGTACTCCAGTTTCTGCCATCAAATCAAAATAAGCTTTATTGGCAGGACCAAATACATTTTAGCATTGCCAAAGCATATGGGGGGTTCTATGGGGTGGAGGGGGGTGTAGTGGGACCTGTATGGGGGGGAATTCTCCCTGGACTTGTAGGTCTGTCTATGCCGCCCTGATTCGCTTTCCAGACTGTGGCGCTCGGTCTGTACCGGCTCAGGATTTGTCTGTCCTTAGGGTCTTGTACCTCCAGGTATGGGGCCAGTTTGTATCCCCTCTGTAAATGGTGAGTTTCTGGGAGTTTGCTATATCATATCTCCATTCTCTGATCTAGTTTTCCCTGGAATCGTTAATTAGGGCCTTTTTATTTGATATTTTGTCAGGTTGCATTCATGGGGGCTTTGGATGATCAGGGTGGATATTGCAGCCCACATGGTTTGGGGTGGTCCTTGTTGGGCAGTAGGGCTTTATGGTGGTATGAGTTGAGGCTGCTGATGTTTAGGTGGTCCCAGTATGATAGCGCCCTCTTCTGTACTGCATCTTTCTCCAGCTCCTGGTAGGTTACTATACCTTTCCTTTTATTGCTCTATATTTTGCACGTAGTGACCTTTTTGATCAGACGCCTTTTAGTATCCCACAGCAGAGCTATGCGATCACCTTGACTGTGCTTCCTGAGTAGCGTGCGTGCATTGTAGAAAGCTAGTTCTAGGGGCAATAGTTTGTGCTTCAGTTCGGTGTACTATATTGAATAACTGTTTTTTTAAGAAAAGCTGTGAAATATTATTCCGATACGAGCACACCCAGTTAATGCTTCCATTTGTTGTGTATCTTTCTTTTTTGCTGGCCAGGTGTTGCACTATGAATAACGCAAGGAAGGGATTCCCATTTATATATCAAAATATTAAGATTTTAGGACCTTGCAATTCAGTTTTCAAACCTCTTCTCTTAGCATTTGAGAACTAAGTTCATATTAACTGTGGAGGAAAGCTTACCTGGAAGTGAAAATTATATCATGGACCACTTTTGTAGCCTTGTGTAACTTTTTGTAAACTGAAATTTATTGTTTTAGCCACTCTATGCAACTTATTTTCTGGCAAAAAGAGTTGCTCTTATGTGTTCTGTAGCCTAAAGAAACCCGCAAACCTCTCCTTTATGCAATCTACCTTCTGTAATCACAACATGGGGTTAGTTGAGCACTTTATATAGAGTGCCGACGAGGTTGACAAGTATTTAGTTTACAGGTTAAGAGAGGCCATGCTTTGGATCAACTAAAATATAAAAGCGTCATTATTAGCAAACCTTTTCTCCGACACTTTAAACTAAAAGTATGTTCTATAACTACTCTTTTAATCTGTTACCAAAGGTGCTGTATGTTTAGACCGTGCGCCATTTTGCATGTCAGTAGGTAAAGTCTGCACGCGAGTGGTGCCAATTTCCATTGAAATTGGTAAATGCTGCCAGCTCAGATTTTGCACAAAAAAATCAGACTAAAACAAGTTGAAATATAATCTAAATAAAAAGGTTTTTATTATTAAAGAGTTCACATATTAAAGTGCAGTGACGTGAATGTAGGACAGCAGAAACCGTGCATTGCTGTGAAATCTTCAGGAAGCGCTGCATTCAGAATCCACAATCGACTCAGAAAGCAAGCACTTACTACAAAGAGCACGTAGTAAGTGCCTCACCTTCTGAGCAATCGTGGAACCTTTAGTTTTCGTCTTGATACATTTGATTATAAGACTGATAATTGAAAATTGTCATGTGGGGTAACACTCTCTTTCGTAGATCTAGCCATGCCAGGAGCCGCAGTCGCGGAGAAAAGAAGCACTTACTACTCTTGACCTGAAGTAAATGCCTCATTCTCTGCAAACGAGGATCTGCAAAGTTTAGCCAGGTTTAGGACTTGAGACTTGATGCAATCCGAAACCACAGTCGCCGAGAAATGAAGCACTTTCTTTTATAAATACACAGCAAGTGCCTCATGTTCTCCGCAAATGTAGATTCATAATCTTTTCTGTGTTGCTACAGTAATTCTAGAAACACATTCCCTAGAGGTGATAATATACTGCACGTTTTCAGTTTCAATGTCTTCATGCATCGATGACCTTAAGAGAAGTCTACACCATCCACTTTGTCTTCGTCTCTGTCCGCTTGCACTTGGCACCCATTTGTACTTAAGCATTAAAAAGCACTTACTGCACAATGGGTAGAACCGTGCTTTAATGTTTAAGTAGAAAGCGGTGCAATTAATGGAGTCTTCGGTGCTAATTTGTGAGTTTACAACCTGAAGAAGGGAAAGCATAAGAATGGTTAGCTAAATGTAGATTTTCTTGAGCAATACACAGTTGACTGTAGGATTGTTATCCCTTTTCTTTGTTAAATACGTAAGCCAAGTCTAGCACTGGTTGGACCCTGAGAACAGAGCGATAATGACAAGAGATTTGTAGTCCAGCAATTATGGTGTTATGAAAAGAAACAAAGAGGGGGTTGGTCAGGTTGATAGCCAAGGAGCCAGTGACAGTCTTTAACATTGTAAGTTTGGAAACATTGATGCCTCCTAACCATTTAATTATTTGTCTGACATGCTTTTAACTTGGCATTAATCTAATGAGCATTCCTTAATAGCTTTAATCGCCTTCTGGTCAAACTAGCGGGTGTGGAGTAGAATGCAAGAATGCCGAATAACAAGCTGAAGGAGATAGATAGGACCTGAAAGCAAGGGTGAAGGTAGAAAGATAAGAAAAATTTGAAATGCAGGAAATGTACTCTAGATATTTGAATATATACTCTATTTTATGTAATTCAACATTTTACTGTTAATGGGTGTGATGCGTATAGATATCTCTAGACCTTAATGTAGTTTGTATGGATTGCTGCAAGTGGTCGCTGTTGTTTGATTAGCCATGCTGTAATGACACACTCCTCGAGGTCCGACGCAGCAGGAAGCCCCATTTGCCGAGACAGGAAGCACTTGCTATAGTAAAAAGTCCAGTGCTTCGTTCCCTCGGCGCACGTGGCTCCTAACGTTCACTCTTCTTTACACCTCCCTGTGAAGTGACTTTTCAATCACTCAAACGTAACAAGCTGTGGAAGCTTTTTTGCATTTGTAGATCTTCACTTAAATGGTGGCTAACAGTTGCAGTACCTAGGTTATAAAACGCAATCACAAAGAAACAAATTAACCATAGCAGCAGATTTCTATTTTTTTTTTATTTTTTTTTTTACCTAGGCATTTGGAGGGGGGGGCAGGATGCGGGGGAAACATCAGAAGATTCAGAGCAATAAACGAATTGTGTAATAGCAAGAATACTCGAACTGCAGATTTGCTGAGCAACAATCTAAAACCTGCTGTAAAACAGGGACGAGTTGTTTCAAGAGCACCAATTTTATGATGTATACATGTGGAAATAATGAAACGCAAAATTTTTGCCAGGAGTGTAAATAACATGCTGCACAACCTACGTATATGGATCGATTAGAGATACTGTACATCCGAGGTCCGGCGTAACCCGAATCCCCGTGCGCTGAGACAGGAAGCACTTGCTATTGTAATAAGTTACCCTGCACAATTTACAATGGCAAAGCTTGGGCACGCACGCTCCTGATGAAGATCCTGCGAGTGTCTGTGCAGCCTCTGGACTCTCCAATCAGAACTACAGTAGAAGAGACAAAAAGCACTTACTACAATAATCACAGCAAGTGCTTGATGTTTTTGGTGACTGTAGAGCCTGGCTGGGTTCATTTTTGGTCAAGGATTTACCAGCATTAAAACCTTGAAGCCCTTTGCTTTCTACATAGGAACAAACTGCATCGGTCAGGCATAAGTTTTGGTTAAAAACTGAAAAGTTATGAATATATGTATACAGCTACCCACGTAGCAGGTGTGACCTTATGTGATGTGCGTATCGTGTTTTACTTATTCGCACCCATGATGGATGTGTATACATGTACTTAAAAATGTATATAGGTCTCCTCACGTGTGTGTGTGTGTATATATATATATATATATATATATCTACATCAGAAGCCACTTGCACATCACAGCAATTTGATGAATTGCATCCCAGAGCTCTTGTGCCACTAATAAACATACATACATACAGGCTCAAAATTTCAAGTCCCAAGCTACTAACCAGGCCATAAGAGTTACTCGCCACCAGTTGCTCCACCTAATTCCTACCCAGCCCTTAACTCTGCCCCTAAACACACCCCTTAAATTATCTTATGAAATTACACTGTTCATTTTATTCTAAATAACACCTTTAATACCCAGACATCAGACCCCCAGATACATGTATACCCAGTCATTATTGTGCTGCCAGCGTGTGTATTTCCACTCGCCCTCACTTAATTTTCACTCGCCAAATGCAAGTAGGCGAGTGGAAATTTTGAGCCCTGCATACATACATACAATACAATACATACATAATCTCTGCACACGCAGTAACGAATGGATCATGCTCCGGTGCAGGAACTTGGTATATAGTAGAATAAATTCCTCGCTGTTCCGCCACTCAGACTCTTTGTTGTAAAAATAAATTCCTTTATTGGATCATAAGTACAGCATCGACGTTTCAGTCCCGTAGGACTTTCACCAGGACATATATGTATATGTCTGTATATACATATATGTCCTGATGAAAGTCCGACGGGACTGAAACGTTGATGCTGTACTTGTAAAAATAAATTCCTTTATTGGATCATAACAAAGTCTCTGAGTGGCGGAATATATATATATATATATCTCCAGAAAGGTTAAGCACAACGCTTTGAGAAATGATTAAATCTGCCAAGGTGCAAGAAATCCCCCAAAAATCATGTAGCTGAACAATCATGGGAGCACTCTTGGTCTTAAAGTGTTGGATCGCCAATAAAGTTTGTTATTTTACTTTAAGACCAAGAGTGCTCCCATGATTGTTCAGACATATATATTCATATTATATATACTAAAATAAAATGTCAATACAGAAAGTTGGTGGGGTTTTGTGAGAAACAGAAGAAAATCATTTTGTTTCTAATCCCCCCCCCCCCCCGGAAAGTGTCCTCTACCCAGTGTGTGTGTGTTACAATTACGATTTTATTTTTTGTGACCCCCCCCCCCCCCCCCCCATATGCCAGATGCCTTGCAGCCAATTGCAGTTGATCAAGACAGAAGTATAAAAACCTAGTTGCTTAATGTAGAAAACGAGAGAAATCTCAATGTATCCTTCCTGGTAAAATCCTTTCTCAAATAAAATATTGAAAGATCACCCTCGCCCCCTATTTGTGAAAGCTGGGTAATGCATGCCTTTCCCCTCCGTCACACATGTGAATCTGCACGGACACCCAATTTTTCCCCGTAATTCCATACATTCTCCCAAGCTCCTGACTGGCCTATCTGCCTGTATCTTCATGCTTCTCATCTCGCAGGAGGTGTCTGAACAGTATTGTGAGGAATTTCAGGTTTACATACACTCATGAACAATGAAATGCGCTCATATTTAATGGATACCTTTTTCTTGGAAATCTTTATGTAGGATCATGCGCTAATTTGTAACCTGAAAGACATGATGAAATAGCCTGTTATACAGTACATTCAGATAAGGGATCACGATTTCTAAAGGACTAACAGCAGTTTTTTTACAATACAGAAGTACAATTGACGAAGGACAATAAAATTTAAGATGACCTGTTAAAACATAGAAACATAGAAAAATGTCGGCAGATAAGAACCTTTCGGCCCATCTAGTCTGCCCAATTACATGGATACTTTACCTGGATTTATCTTTTGTTTAGGATAGCCTTATGCCTATCCCATGCTTGCTTAAATTCAATTACTGTTTTGGCCTCTACCACTTCTTCTCTGTCTCGTCTTTTTTCCAAGCTGTACATGTTAAGATCATTAAGCCTTTCCTGGTAACTTTTCTCCTTCAAGCCGTACACCATTTTAGTAGCCCTTCTCTGAACTCTCTCTAACATGTCTATATCCATTATAATGTAATGTAATGTAAAACATTACTACAAAGCTGAAAATAGCAGTGAAACTCCATATCCTTCTAGAAGGACCTTCAGTAAATCTACTTTTATCACCGCGCATAGTAACCAATGCATTCAGAATAATGTACAATGCACCAAGCTAGAGTCCCCACAATATGCTAAAAGGCACAGATTTATTTCTAAAGTATTTTACCAGGAAGGATACATTTAGATCCATCTATCAGGAAGAGGTGACACGCAAGGGGGAAGAGAGAAGCATTTAAGGATATGGCTTACCAAAACTATGCCCCATACTGCTCTGCCAGCCAACTCTGGACCAGGAGCTTCCTTATCCACATGAGTCACAATACATAAAATGGCCTGCCATGGTTATCAAGCACTGAGGGGGGCGGAGAGAAAAGGCCATGCGGCCCTGCAATAGGATCCTATGGAGGATTGAGAGGTCTATGAAATGGCTGACAGATGGGAATGAATGGGAAAAATCTTTTATCTAAAGGAAAAATTCTAGAAAGACAGCAATGCAACATTGGTAGTAATAACTTTGAAACTATTTAGTGGAAAACTGGAAGGAGATATTATTTATATATATATCTGTCTCACCCTTTTATATGCAGAAAATATTTATTTGCAAAGTATTTTACCAGGAAGGATACATTGAGATTTGTATGTCCTGGGTTCAAGAATATTGAGTTGTTACTTTGTATTTCTGTAACGACTGTAATAAATGCAAGCTATTAAAAACAAACCACAAATATACAGATTAATATTAATATAAAACAATTAAGCATGCATTATGGTAAAACAAAGATTGTTAGAACTTTTGAATGCATCATATTTTCCACTTTTGTGACTAAATCTACTCCATAAAGCCACATTTTATGCATACAAACAAAATACACAGGTTTAGCTTAACAATATTATTTTAGAATAACAATTCAGATTATGGATAAACTGTACAAATTAAACCTTTTCTAGTCCTCCCAATTTTTCAACTTGAAAGTCCAGCACGTGACTGTGCACGTTATGCATTTGCCTTTCAGCAGCCTACTGACGCTGAGCTGCAGGCTCTCTACCAAAGTTTGGTTTTCTGTATAAAATGTTTGTTTAAAAAAAAAAAAAAGGAAAAAAAAGAATAAAATTGTGTGGTTGTCCAATGTATCCAAAAATAAATCCCTTTTCAAGGCAGCAATGCTTCTTACCTGGATCTCCTTCCAGTCTGAAGTCCTGTTCAGGATTAATGAGCAGTAAGGCTCTGTCCCGGTATTTATGCTGGCCGCAATCTCTGGGATGCATCTAATCCTGGTGAACCTTCTGAGCTGTTTGTCATTGTAATGTAAATGTGTGCAAAATGTAAAAATCTAGGGGACTCCTTTTTAAACCAGTTGTCTTATCAGGATTAACCAGAGGAAATCTCACACGTTAACCCTTGGCATACACCAGCAAGATCCTGGAGCATTCCTTCCAATTGCTAGTGTCCAGTTTCTTCACACCCAAGGGTTAATGACCCCCATGGCTCCCAGGGTTTAGTTTGCTGTCCTCTAGGCAAAAAGTACTCCGCTAGGAACATTCACTCCCTAAAAGCCATTGTTTTTTCATGTAGGGGGTGGGGGAGCACTACAAGCATATGCATAGCTAGAGACTGTATGTCAATTAAATTCACCTTTTTGTCAATCTTTGGAATTAAATTGTCGCCATTTAGCACCTTTTGTTTCTCTTGGCCCATTTGGTGCATTATTCAATATATGGATGTGGATAAAGAATATATATGGATTTTAATAAAAACAATCATAGGTTATGCTATAGCTTGCCAACAATCTCTGTAAATTAAATTAAATGGACTGATTGGGTATTTGATTTCATTATGCAGTGGTTCCTAATTCAGTTCTTATGCTGTCTCTGTGATCCATGTTGCTTCAGAGGTCCCAGTGGAACATATTTAACCAGTCATTACATATTAACTCATTAGGCATGCAAGGACCTTGGGTTGTCATCCTCCCTGATAAATGGCCAATTGTTTGTGTTAAGCAACATTTGATTGAACTCCTATAGCGGGTCCCAGATCTCGTAATCTGTTAAACGTGTTCATCTTGCTGTCAGGTTTGTGTATGCTTGTCTGGCAGGTTGGGGATTTCTGACGGGGTTCCGGTAGTCAGGATATCAGACGTGGAAGAAGACAATATATTATGTTTTTACTGGTTTTAAAGGTGGACTTGCCATGTACGGTCAGTGCATGTGGCTGCTTGTGGTCACACGGTGTAGGCAAGCACCACTTTCTGGTTTATTTTGCTGGTTTGTTGTATGTGCGTGAAATGGGCACACAGTACAGATTGGGCATCCCTCAGAAATTCTAAAGTCAGATTTTTTTTTTTTTTTTTTCTCGAAGACCTCCAAAAGGAAAATTTGATTCCTGACCAACATGTGACACAGGCAAAAATTATTGAAAAATGCTGCATAAAATGACTTTCAGTCTTTGTGCATCAGGTGTGTATGACACATTGTAGACTTGTTTCACCACACAGATATTTTATTTTTATATGCAAATAAAAAAAACCGTCTGAAATCCTTTCCAATCAGGGATACATGGTCTGTAAGTTCTTAGAACCAATGCTGGACTTTACAAACCAATTTTTTTAACGTGTGACACAAGAATATATGTTCTGGTCAGTTCAAAATGGCTGCTTGGAAGCAATCCATGATGGTGTTTTCTGTAAATTTACAGATGTTTGGGATGGACTGCTATTTTTATTTATTTTTTTGTGCGTGAGTTGAGGTGCAGTTACAGTTTGTAGCTGATTAGTTCCAGCAAATATTTTGGTATAAAGCGCTAAGATTTTACCAAACGGAGTCAAAACCATATAATGCTGACGCGCATGACAAACCTGTTAAACCTGTGCATCAAGCTGCTTTTGAGTGTTTTTAATTGCTGGACATGTGTCTTTTAGAATAGTCAATTTTTTTTTTTTTTAAGTGTTGACCTTTATTTGGATAGAAAGATACAGTTGTGTTCAAAATTATTCAACCCCCAATGCTGTAAAGGGTTTTAGGGAATTTAGGGTACATTTGTAATTGTATTCAGAATGAAATCCTACAAGGACTTTTTAAAGAACCATATGCAACTAAAATGACATTGTTTTTGTAATACAGTAGTAAATGTTTCTTTTGTGAATTCTTCATTGACACAATTATTCAACCCCTTAAAGACTACCACTCTGAAGAACAGAGGTTCATTCAAGTGTTTTCAATCAGGTATTGAAAACACATGTGGATGTCACGGAGCAGCAATAAAGCATAATAAGCACCAATTAGGCAGCTTTAAAATGACTGTGATACCCAGCTCCTTCTAGACATTTACTGGTGTGGTTACAAACATGGTGAAGTCAAGAGAATGGTCCAGGAAGACAAGAGAAGAGGTGATTACTCTTCACAGGAAGGGCAATGGCTATAAGAAGATTGCAAAGATGTTAAACATATCAAGAGAGACCATAGGAAGCATCATTCGCAAATTCAAGGCAAAGGGCACTGTTGAAACGCTACCTGGTCGTGGCAGAAAGAAGATGCTGACTTCGACTGCTGTGCGCTACCTGAAGCGTAGAGTGGAGAAAAGTCCCCGTGTGACTGCTGAGGAACTGAGAAAAGATTTGTCAGATGTGGGTACTGAAGTTTCAGCTCAGACAATACGGCGCACACTGCGTAATGAAGGCCTCCATGCCAGAACTCCCAGGCGCACCCCCTTGCTGTCTCCAAAGAATAAGAAGAGTCGACTGCAGTATGCCAAAAGTCATGTGGACAAACCACAGAAGTTTTGGGATAGTGTTCTGTGGACTGAAACAAAATTAGAACTGTTTGGGCCCATGGATCAACGCTATGTGTGGAGGAGGAAGAACAAGGCCTATGAAGAAAAGAACACCTTGCCTACTGTGAAGCATGGCGGGGGGTCAATCATGCTTTGGGGCTGTTTTGCTTCTGCAGGTACAGGGAAGCTTCAGCGTGTGCAAGGTACCATGAATTCTCTTCAGTACCAGGAGATATTGGATGACAATGTGATGCAGTCCGTCACAAACCTGAGGCTTGGGAGACGTTGGACCTTTCAACAGGCCAATGATCCCAAGCATACCTCCAAGTCCACTAGAGCATGGTTGCAGATTAAAGGCTGGAACATTTTGGAGTTGCCATCGCAGTCACCTGACTTAAATCCGATTGAGAACCTCTGGTGGGACTTAAAGAAAGCAGTTGCAGTGCGCAAGCCTAAGAATGTGACTGAACTGGAGGCTTTTGCCCATGACGAATGGGCGAAGATACCCGTAGATCGCTGCAAGACACTTGTGTCAAGCTATGCTTCACGTTTAAAAGCTGTTAGTACTTAGTACAACATCCTTTTACAGTTATAAGATTGAATGTCACTTGGGGGTTGAATAAAACTGATAATGATGTGAGCACAGAAAAGACATTTGTGATTCTTTCATTATAAATGTTATGTTATATTTGTCTGACCTACACGTGCCTCTTTGATTTAATTGTAAGCAAGATGACTGAATGATCAAAATCAATGTCAAACTGGCCAAAACACTCAATTTCAGTGGGGGTTGAATAATTTTGAACACAACTGTATATGCATCAATAATTGATATCAACGCTTATAAAGTGTACTCTTTTTAACAAGCTTTATATCTTACTCTTCCAGCATATACTGTCCTTGAGGTTATGACCAGTTTTTTCCTTAATAGGTTTATAGACCTTAGAAGCAACATTTTGGGCTCTGCGTTCTGCCCTTCAGTGGAACTACTATTATTTGCTGTGTGGGCATGGAATGCGAAAACCGCTTTCTCTCTTACCTCATACTAATTTGAAACCATACAAAAAGGAGTATTTATCTCCTAACATGGAATCCATTGTGGATATTGAGAGACTGCAAAAATAAAGTGTGGATCTTGTAAAGATTTCTGTATCCCTCACCCTTGCATCACCATTATTCTTTTATTTAAAGGGACACTACCACATGTATAAGCTGTAACTAGATTACTTATGCATTAAAACTAAAACCACGTTCTAAAACACATGCTGCTGTCTTGTTTTCTTTCTTGTTCTCAAGTAATTGCATGTAAAAAGGAAAACTACAATTGGCTTTTTATATCCCCCTTTCCATTTTGTCTTTTCCAATGATGCAACATTTACCAAAATCTTACGGTGAGTTTTACTTTGAGACTGTGCTTTATCTTCTACAGTATTGAACAGTTACTGAGGTGTAGGAGTGAATGTTTAAATAAGGTGGTAGGTGTCTATTGTCTTGCTTCTACCAGAGATAAGAGCTCGCAGCTGAATGAGATATGACAGAGAGCTTTGCTTTAAAAGGCTCTAAAATCTACTCACTGGTGATGTCCTTTGAATACATCCCACACAATACAATGATTTGGACAGTGATCGACCCATAGACTCCATTTTTATGGCCATTGCCACCCAGTGATGAAAGGATACGGGGGGGGGGGGGTAGTTGACGACACAAGATTGCAAAATGGATGTATCCAGTGACACCTATAGAGTAAAATATTTTCTTAACAAGATACAACCAAAGCCCATGTTGGAAATCAGCATAAAATACGCACAATAAGGCTTTTTTTTTTTTTTTTTGTGGTAGTGGCCCTTTAATGCTCCACAGCATGCTCAAATTAGATCTTTAGATCCTATCTGCATCTCATGGTGGTTCCTTTAACCCCCTTATGGACTGCGGACGTACTGTGTACGTCATGATCACGGGTCTCCCTACGTGGTACATCAGGGGCCCCTAACCTACCTCCCCGCCCGATACTTGCCTTCCTCGCTGGGTTCCCGCGGTGGACTGGTAGGCTGAAAGCCTGCCCCGCTCTTCAGGGAGCCTGGGCAGCACGATGACTTCATCAGCGGGCAACACCGGCACCTGCTGCAAAAATCAGGAAGGAGAGTGCTCCAAATGAGCCTCCATCTCCCCAACCATTATAGCTACAAAGACACAAATTGCAGCACTGGAAAGGGGAGAGTCTCCCCCTTTTCAGCGGTGTATAGTGTTAACTATTTGACTCCGAATCGCGATCCGGCAGCGAATCGGCACTGAATTGCATTTCAAACCCAGAGGTCATCAGCCAAGCCTCTTGGTCACCCCCACCCGCTGACATCCTCCCCATATGTGTGATGTCAGTGGGCCAGTTAACCTCCTAGCTGCCAAGCGGAGATACGGGGATCCAAACGATCCCCCCATCTCCCGATCTGTGGAAGCTAAAGGGTCATGTTTGATATCATTCGAAAAGCCCGATCATGGCCCTTCCTGGGGGGGGGGGGATTGTCTGGGGGGGGGGGGTTAATGTAATAGGACTTAGGCTGGCGGCACACGAGCATACTGTACTGCGTTCGTTACGGAGGCACTTTTTCACGGGAGATGGTGTGAGTACTGCATAAAGTGCGTCCGTAACGTCTGTCTCCACACCCTAGGAAAATACATGGCGGTGTTGTTTCTGCGTCCGTTTAGCTTTTTCACGTCAATGTTGTTTTCGCATCCGTAGCTATATGCGTTGCCCGTCCGTGAAAAAGTGCGCAGGTGCTTCGTGTGGTGGGTTTCAGTGACTCCTTTTATAAAGCTACGACAGACGGTACAGTCAGACGGACGCAAAATGTTTGCTAGTGTGCTGCCAGCCTTAAGCTGGGCATAAAATGGTCAGAATGAGCTCCGCGCACATAGGTGAACTGGCTCAGCAGTGAAGCGCTTAAAAAGCAAAAACATGTAAAAATTGGGTATTTCTAATCTCAGGACAAAATTTTGAAACTATTTAGCCAGGGTCTTTTTTGGCGGCTGTATATTTTAGGGATTACATTTACATAAGATGTGTTTTCCATTTTTAATCATATTTCTTTTTTAAAAACTTCTTTTTTTTTTTTTTTTTTTTAGTAAATTCTACGATATGATAGAAATAATGGTATTTTTAGAAAGTCCATTTAATGGTGGGAAAAACTGTATATAATATGTGCGGATTGCATAAACGAGTAAGGAAAAGTTTGACCTAAGCAGAAACAGCGCAGAAACGTAAAAACAGCATCGGGCACTATAGGATGGATTTTCGTAAAACCGCCCGGTCACTAAGGGGATTAAAATGTAAGCCTCTTAGAGTTGTTGTATAAAATATTTGACCAATACATACAAAGCTTACATTCTGTGAGCTGAGTGGAAACACTGTTCCGCTTTATGATAATGGTGGAATTACGTTTCCATGCATTTCTGCTGAGTTTGCTGTTACTGGTTACCTGAACACACTTGCCCATCCCTTTCCACAAACCGAACGCCTGAATGTTAGATTTATTTTGAGGTGTGAAATAAAAGCATTATCAAAGTTTCTTTGGAAATGTAAAAAAAATAAAAATGTGCTATTATTAAATTGACGTGATTCATCATGGTTTGTTTTTGCCCATTTAGGCCCTCCTCGTCTGTGTTTCAGTCAGCTTCTATCTGACGCGGAGTACGTACAACTACCTTTCTATTGCCATCCGATATCTTGTTGCATCTCTGCTGTTATAGAAGTCTCCCTACTTTTTTTGTTTTCTGTCTGACTCTTCCGTGGAATATTGAAACAGTAATTGTTACGTGGGAAATGCCCTCTTTTTTTTGTTTGCTTTTTTATTTCTTGATCATACTTTACATGCATCTATGAAGGATATAATATTAGAGATTTGGTGTTAAATTAAAAAAAAGTAGAGGCCACTTAACATTGCTGTTAAAGCACTAACCTGCAGAAAAGATAAGGTTTATAAAAGCGTTAAATATACATACACATACATTGTATACTGTAAATTATCTCCTCTATTCAAATTAATACAGTGTATCCTTAACAGCCATATTCTGTTCTGATGCACGCTTATTTGTGTGTGTGGGGATATGTAATGGCGACTGCATTTGCATGGCCTACCCAGAGTTCCTTGCTGCATATGGGGAATATAGCACATGTGCTCTGTGAAGCGGTTCTTTGAATTGCTGGGATGTGTAAATGTCTTCTAAAATATATGCATGACACTTGCAAGGATTTGAAAGTTGTGCAATAACTTGGTTTGAAGTGTTAGTCCTCGTATTGAGTGACTGTCACCAATTTAAAAAAAACAAAACACTTTCCCTCCCCCATGCAGGGGCTGTATGCAGGAATGTGTGATGGGGCTGTGTAAATTAATGCTATCTTATGTGTGTCCCCTTGCCCTTTGTATACCTTGATAAATCATTGTAAACATGTGTCGGCTAGGTGTTTTTAAAACTCAATCCGGCTTTCTGACAATTTTTCATGCATGTCCAAGAATTCGCACTTTCGTGATGGTGCTTTTCTACTTGTTTTTAATGTATTTATTTATTCGTGGACACATTGTAAGGAATAGTTGTGAAGGCTGCTTACACGCCCCGTTCAGGTGTGGCACAGGACTGCACTCTAGAGAAAAATAAATGGGGCAACATGTACAGGTGTACATAGGGGGGGGGGCAGCATGCTGGGTGAATTGATCCTGCAACTAGGTTGGTTCAGCCAACCTAAGGAGCTGAACATCATGGGAAATGTAGGTCCAAAACATCTGGAGGACCAAGATTACTGATACTTGCTTTAGGTCCCCATCAACATTTTGTGGGTGTTCCTTATATGGTTCACAATAAAGTGCATAAACATTGACTGAAATTAGCTTTGGTTTTCAAATCCTGAATGTGCCTTAGGTGGACACCCTAATGTATGAACTGTGCATTCCTATGTGGGCTAATATAAGCCATACCAGAAGGTTTACCTGTCCAGGGCCCACTAGCTTTAAGGCATGTGTGCAAGTGGGGGCTGTTTGGCATAACACGGCTACCGCAAAGCCTCAGGATGTGATAAAGTGGTCATTGGCCCCTCTTATCGTTTTAATATTATAGTTTTAAAATTTTAATATCTTTTAGCATTTTCATAAGTGTTTTAGAATGGGGCCATTTAAACTGTGAGGGTGTTTCTTCATGCAAAAGGATGTTCCTTCCACGCTCGTCTGCCCCCCGGCCTAAGAGGTTGTGATCCTTTTCTATAATTGGCTGCTTTTTAAAATTTCTACAACATCCTGATCGAAGTCCTTTTACATTTTTCTGACAGGCAGCTGGACAGATCCAAGGACACTTGAAAGGATCAGGAAAATGTTTACAAACATGGGGCTCTAACACGAGCGTCAGCGCTAGCTTAAAGGAGGTCATAGCGCTGCACAAACATCGCCTTCAAATCGCTAACGGGTTAAAAAAACCTGTTAGCGCTTGTTAATTTGCGATTCGTAGCGTGAGTTTACTGTACTTTGTGCTCCCTATACCTAACATGGAGAACACAAAGTGAAAGAGTATCTAGCATTAGGATCACTTGGTCCTAACTAAAAAGTTATCTACACCTCTGGTGTTAACGGATTGCACTGCTGCAGAATCTGTTACCTGCAGCTCAAAACCACCCAAAATCACATTCGCACCTCTCATCCCACGGTGAGTACGGCAGCCCAATCCACTGCTTCTTGATTCCGAGGGTGACTGGGGGGAAGAAAGTCCCCTGTCTCATGCTGCGATCACTCCGCCGACCAGCAGTATCTTGTGAGAGGAGATCCTGACGGTCAGGAGACCCACCAGCACGATCCACCATGGAGTGGATGCTGGGGATGGAGCTGTAGCGCTGCTCCCAGCATCCGCGAGTTTAGCGAAAGCTAAGGTGAAAAATTACTGTTCTCTAATTTCCCCTTAATTTTTCCCCTTAGCGTCCCGGTTTTAGTTCAGGACACGCAACACTGCTCATGGGGTCTTGTGTCCCCTGTGTAATGACAGCCGCATAAGAACATTGTACCATTACAAAATTGCTTTTGCTGCTGTGGTCTCCAGATGGTCACCACTGAGCCTCTAAGCCATTGGGTTGTTGATCCAAAACCGGCTCCAAAAAATTATTCCAAGTATTCTCTGAGGAGTGCTAAAAGGCTCTGGAGTCCCCCACCCCTCCTCCCCATTAACCTCCCTGGCGGTCTATTTATTTTGAAAATCTCTGTCTAATAAAAGCGGTCAATTTATTTTACTACCCCCCCCCCCCCCCCCCCCCGCGGCATCCTATGTTGGAAACTGTAACCCCGAGCAACACTCGGGATGCCGCTGGATACATCACCTCTCGCGAGATGGAATCCAAGAAGTATGAGGACGCGATCGCCAGAGGAGACTGCAGAGATCAGCGAGGGAGCGCACCGAGAGGTGAGGTATGCAACCAGAGTGTGTCTCGGGGTTACCGCTCTAGAGGTGAAATTTAACCACGAGACGCACTCGGGACCACCGCCAGGGAGGTTAAAAGAAACCACACAAAGGTTATTCCTATTCCAGTTAAGGGAGTACAAATCCTGTGGTGATGCGACTCTTTCCCCCTCCATTCAAAAGAGTGTGTGCATGTCCGTCCCTTCAATGCTGAGCCATTTCACCTCTGTGCAGAGCTAATTTTTACCGTTTTGTGCTCGTCGTGTTTAAACGTGATTTGAAGTCTTGCTGTATTGTGCGACCCAGACAAAAATATATAGATATATATATATATATATCTATATATCTTTTTTTTTTTTTTTTTTTTTACAGCAGACTCTGCAGATTCATAATATATCATTATTATATGTATACGCCATGTCCTGCCCGAATGCTATTACAAAAAATTAGGGATGCACCAATTTTTTTTTCTTTTTCTTCAGGTACTCACTGATACGGAGTACAGATACTTTTATTTTATGTCATGTGACCGCTTTCCAATAATTTAGGATTTTGCTGAAAGCCTGTCCAATTTGTATTTATTCCCTGCCTCCACACATCTCATCTCTGATATAAATGTATACCCGCTCAGACCTCCATATATATATATATCTGCTCAGATACATGTATACCCACAGATGTCAGAGCAGCTAGCAAAATGCATTAAAGTATTCGGACAGCATTCCCCTCCAGCTGACCATGATCCACCGAGCGGCTACTGGACTGTGGTAGAATCTTGCTACTCCCGCGAGATCACGGCTGGAGGCCGCGTCACAGCCCGGCGGCCACTCGGTAACGCGGTTAGCCAGAGGGGAACACTAGCCGAATGCTTAGGCTAGGGTCAGACTAACGCATTTTTCACGTCTACCATCAAAAAGTGCGTCAATGCACTTTTTCACGGAAGACGCGATAGCGGTCATACGGTGCGGAATTTCGGCCGTGATTTTTGACGGAGCTATTAAAAACAAATGGACGTGATGTTGGCCTGACGTGCAGTGTCTGACGTCTCCTAATCACGCAGACACCCCGCAATGCCGACGCAGCGCACTCTGCACATCAGTACTAGCGGTTCTACGTTCTCAAAAAAATGCATTGCTTTGCCGCTTGCATTGCGCGGCCGTACTTCGTATATTGGACGTCATTTGCTGCTACTACGGCCGTAATAAA
Organism: Leptobrachium leishanense; assembly: GCA_009667805.1. Classification (NCBI taxonomy): domain Eukaryota; kingdom Metazoa; phylum Chordata; class Amphibia; order Anura; family Megophryidae; genus Leptobrachium; species Leptobrachium leishanense. The sequence continues at coordinate 419,183,541 of CM019063.1, read as the reverse complement.
GTGCGGCTGCACGCGCATTCGCACTGCGTTCGTCTGACCCCAGCCTTAATGCATTCTGACAGCTGCCCCGTCCCGTCAGATACCGGCAAGTACATAGTCCGTATCTGTGCATCACTACAAAACAAGAAAAATTACAATCTACATTGTGTTTCTCAGAAAAATCTAGTAACTGGTTCCAAATTTATTTATTTTTTTAGCATGCGTACCCCATAGAATATATAACCGCAAAGGCTCGGATGAGAAAATGTGGAAAAAATAATTTTACATGCTATAGATGATTTGGAAATGCACTTTTTTTTTTTACTTTTTTCTGTTACAGCATTCTGGCAGGACATGACATTATACATATAATAATGATCTATTACGAGTCTGCCGTAAATGAGCATATAAAATTTGTCTGGGTTGCATATTAAAACATTACTTCAAATAGTGTTTTAACATGATGAGCACAAACGATCAAAATGAGCTCTGCACACGGGGGTGACCTGTTTCAGTAGTGAAGGGGTTGGGAAAAATAGAATCAAAAATTTGGTTAAAAAAAAAATAGACTCTTTTTTGCTGAAAATGAAAAAGTTTTAAAAAAACATTTAATATTGTTTTACATTGAACCCTCTGGGATTCGCCTTTTTGAGCCTGTCGAACTGAAACCTCAAAAATCAGGGCTTTTCACTGACACTTCGGTGCAGTTCGGCGTTCTGTAAATGGATTAACCATTACTTCTCTATGGAACAATTTTGCTTCTGGTGAACTGCACCGTATCCCACTGTCCGTTCGTCATTTTATTCACAATGCGGTCAATTTGCTAAATACTAACTGCCCTGAAATTGTATCGTATGGTGAGATTCACTGTTCGGGGAAAGTTCAGTCCTTTCTGAATAACCCCTATGGTTGTCACTACTTTCATGGAGACTTCAATGGTCTGTTTGTAAGCTAGTCCGTGCACAATGGCCAAACAATACAACGACTTGCCATGAAATAAAAAAATGACAATTCAACTCTTTTGAAAAGCTCTGTATTAAAAGTGTAATGTCTCTATCTTGGGAGTCGACCACACTTTTTTTAGGAGTCTGCTTAAGTATGAGATTTGTCAGGCTTCTGAAAGTTACGTGGATTTATTTTTTTCTTTGTCAGCCTTAGTACCTTGAGATCTCAAGTATTGGTTTTTACCCAAACAATGGCACTGCTAGGTTTCATTGGCTCACAGCTCACTAGCATATCTAACAAACAATGCATATATATATATATATATCAGCTACAAGTGCAAACTCACGTGTAGTGGAGCTATTCCCAGCTCAGATCGATAAGCAGATGGATTTCGTTTGGCCAAACCCAATAAAGACCAAAATCATGCAGTGGTGGCTCTTTAAAAATTTAATAAATGATCAAATCCCTGGCTGTATTTTATTTTGATTTTATCATTTATTAAATTTTTAAAGAGCCACCACTGCATGATTTTGGTCTTTATTGGGTTTGGCCAAACGAAATCCATCTGCTTATCGATCTGAGCTGGGAATAGCTCCACTACACGTGAGTTTGCACTTGTAGCTGATATATATATATATATATATGCCATTGTTTGTTAGATACACACAAGATTGTGCCTTCTCTCTCTCCTAAATTCCTATGGATGTTATTAAAAACGATCACCAAGGATTGGGTTTCCTGAGAAGCTATTGAAGAAAAATAATCCAAAAGCACCGACCCACTTAGAGCCAGTGACAGGCTCTGTGTTTGTGAGTTAACAACTGAAAGACACTGTTCATGTCTTAATTGGAGTCGTCTCTCTGCACTTAAATGGTGTTTCTTTTACATGCCTCTTCTACCATCCAATATGGTTGGCAACGCCGTTTGAGAAACCGTCAGAGTTCCCTCGCGTTTCCATATCGCGCAGACCAGATATGTATTTTTAAATTTTCCACAGGCTGTTCAGGCACAAATTTACCTATTGTCCCATCGTTGGTACATGAGAAATACTGTAGATCAGATTTCTGTGAAGGACCTGGGAATTCATCGCTTTACTAAATCAGCCGCTTTAATGATAAAACTGATTTGGCTTTTGATGATTTACTGATTTCCGAGTGCTATTTAATAGGTTAGGCTTTTAGTGGACACACTGATGCCCAACAAAAATGCAGCCAATGAACCATTCCTGCATAGTAGGATGTCAAGGCCATATTGCACGTGTGGCCAGTGGGTGGTTCTAAGGATATCAGCAAAGTAGAAGGGGACTTCTCCAGTGATACAACAGGTGACACACAACTGTTGGCAGAAGGGGAGGACCTAGCCAATATCCAATTGGCCAACAGCCAGAGGAAAAAACTTGTTGGAGGCTGCTGCTTTTCTACACCTATGTATTGGTTAGGAAATGCTCACCTGCTCCTTTTTCCTTAATTATTAAGACTATGTATTGTCTTTATGTATTGTCTGTGTTTTTTTTTTTTTTTTGTTTTTTTTTATGGGTTCCTTTTTGGATCTCCTAAAGTGAGGGTCCTTGCAATGACTGTCTTATTCCCAGACCCCATGTCCATGGCCGATGCAAGTATGTGAGATTACTGGCGTCCAACACACACTCTAAGCTTGAACCAGGGGGCTTGTTAACCGGCTCAGTACCTGTACAGTTGCCCAGTAAAATAAATGTCAGTTATAGAACCTAATGTGAACTTGCAGCCATAAATAAGTCACAAATCAATGATGAAGTGCTAATTATTACATGCAGTAGGGAATGCTCTAGGACTTGTGAAGAGATTGTGTACTTGCATGCTAATAAAAACTAAACCAGTGTTCTCAAATACCAAAGAAAGAATCCATCTCTGGCATGTATGTGCACAGTTACCAATCGACACGTTGAGGACTTCCTCTTGGGAAAGTGTTTTTTATTGAAGGACAAAACGCTCCGGCTAGTCAGAGGAAGGCCTTCCAGATGGCCGCCTGTATCGGGGAGTAATACCGGCCCCTAAGCATTCTGTGTGACACTGCTAGTTGTACTGCTCATATCGTTTATAGTGTGACTTCCTTTCTCAAGTAAACATGGCTAGGTTTCTCCTTTTCTGCTCAGGTTTGTTATTGTGGTTATTTGCACTAGGAATACTGCTGAACTCTCTATCCAGGTTCAGCAGTCCTATTTTTACTGTGTGGTCATTTTTACTCTGTACGATGAACTTTTTAAGAAATTTAAGAGGTGTTGAGGTGAATGTCATTTGAGCTGATTCTTCTTGGCTTAATCATGCCTGTAAATGAGGACAGAGGTGATGCCTTCTCCAATCCTAAACTGGCTGAAGCACTCTCTGATTTTTAATCTTGCGGGGTTGCGACTTCTCACGTGCATGTCACTGCCTTCACAAGCCGGCAGCCACTGAGTAGCATGCCGGCGCTTGGTGAAACATGCGGGGTATACATGATTCTGGTGTGTGGTGTCCGGGTGTGCAGTGAGCAAATTGGGTGTTTGGCCATACATTTCAATGTTAACATAAATTAGACAAGCTTTCAGCGAAATCCTAAATTTATTGGAAAGCAGTCACGTGATTTTAAATAAAAGTATCGGTACTTGGTCTTAAAAAATTGGTATTGGTGCATCCCTACATTCCACATTCGGGGGAGTTGCAGTTACACCTTGCTGGCCCTCCTCCCCTGATAAGGTAGCCAAATTGTGGTTAAATGTCATTGGCCACAACATGACAGTGCTAGGAACTGGTGCTTAGTCTCTTGCCACCCAAGCACAATGTTTTGCTGTGCCACTAACCTGTTCAGAGAAGTGGGCATGGATGCAACATACTGCTTACCTAGTAGATTGATGTTTAGTGGAACAAAATGCAGGTTTCATTTGCTACTGGGCGCTATACATTTTTTTTTTATTTTGTATAGGTTACAGGTTTTCTTGTTGGGCTTCTTTTGCTCTAGACAAAAACATCCACTAGGTTCCTTCAAAACTAGGATTAATGGTGTTAACGTTGTTGTTGCGAATGGGGCCTTGTTCCTCCTTTTCCATATTGCAATCTTCATTTTGTGTTCTTTGGGAAACATGTCGGTAAGGAAAACTCTGAACAAGCCGTAACGGATATATATCCACCCGTAGTCCCGATTAACCCATTTACTAGTGGTGGGGGTTAATGTTTTTGAGTAGAATTTCTATTTATTTTTTTGAAACTAATAATTTGTGTCTGTAAATAATAAAAAAAATTCTGTGTTCAAATCCTTCCATGAGGGATCTCTTCAGCCATCGCTCTCCAACTCAACCACACTGTCCTCTCTCCACAGGAAGAAATGGTTGGATCTCAAGTCTGACTACCTGTCCTTGCAGCGAGCCAGCATGGCCTCCCTCAAGAAATCTATGAAAGAAAACCATTCCTCTACAATGGAAATGGAAACCGATCCGAACATGAACAATGGCAAAGGTGTGTAATAATAGCTGCTTGTCTGTGACTGTTTGCAAAGTTAATTCTTTGACGTGTGTGTGTATTAAATAAACAGAAGAGCCAAATTCTAGATTTCTCTGTTTGCAGGTCTGAAGAATGCTTCCAACATCATAGTGATTACGAAATTAAAATTTAGTTCATGTTTTTTTTTCTTCTGCAATTCTTTTCTTTATACATTTGTTCTGTAGTCATGCTTTTAATATTCTTTTTGTTGTCTTATTCTTAGTGGATACTGTAAAGAATGAGCCGCTGGGACCCCAGTTTGTAAGTGGCGTTATTGTGAAAATCACCAGTACTGACCCACTGCCAGGACGCAAATGTGTTAAGGTAAATACTGTTAAACGCCAATTCCAATGTTTTATATTTCGATGTTCTTTGAAAGACTGCCTCTTGGCTAATGGCACAAGGAATATGTTACAAAACTATTTCTAGTCCCTCTGACTTTTTCCTGAAATTCTATTTTTAACTATTTTAATTCCTTACAACTCGTTTTTCGGTTTCCCGGTCGGATTGGAAATGGGTTAAGCATCGATTACCTATAAATGAAGAAACCTATTATAGGCATAGCAGGGGTCATTCATATTGAGTGGAGAAACTCCAGCATCACTGTGCACCCCATAACCATAATGTATGAGCTGACTCATAGTGGGCATAACATCCAGTAGAAAAAGCCAGTCAATTTTGCTTGCATGCATCCATTTTTCTTGCTCTGGGTGTCTAGTTCTGGGTGACAGATGTGGGATTGCTCGTTCCTCCCTAAATAGGCAGAATACAGGTGTTCCAAGGGTGTTAAACCATCCGGGCCCAACATTCACAAAAGTCTAAATTTACCTTTATGGGTGTGGCCTCCTAGCATATTGACGTTGGTGGTGCGGCCACCTCTAAAACGGCTTGCATGTGTTTCTGCACTCTAATGTAGGTGTCAGTCTAGCGTGGCTCAAGCAAAGGCCAAAAACAACGTTTCTACAACACATCTATAGACAAACTTCGTTTTTGAGATTTTTAAATGCATTTCCACTTTGGGAAGCATGTAGGTCAACTCGCATCTTTTGGCGGTTGTGGATTTCCATACTTCAAATGGCGAGGAGGTTTTGGACACGGTTCAGTGAATTTGTTTTTTTCCAGGAGTGATGTGCCCGCGTGAACTCTTGACTCTTGTATTCTATAAATTTAAGGATTGGTGAATGTAGGCCAGCACCTCTGAGTACCTACTTCAGAAGTTCCACTGCCTTCCTCATATACATAACTTTTTGTTACCCCTGTTTTTTTCTTTTTTCTTTTTATGCACAGCTCAAAACCCCCTCACACCTACCTCTTAATTGTTTCAATAATGGTTTTTATCAACATCTATTTTCTATAAAATTGTTCTGGCATCAAACATTTGATTTCCATCTTGTAGGAAGCCTTGTCAGTTGTCCGTGAAGCGATGTATGTGGATATGCTGGAGGGCGACACAGAGTGCCATGTTCGTTTTAAAACCCCTGAAGATGCCCAGGCAGTTCTTCATAGCGGTGAAGACCTACAGAGCAAATACAACTGGATGCCTCATATTCTCATTGGTAAGGCCTTTGTACTAATTTTTACTTCTTAATGCCGTGTCTTCTCCTGCCAGCAAATGGTCTTGAACGCCGCAGGGTGACATAGGACACCCTGTGGCTTTCTTTCCCTTCTCTGCCCCACCTCCCTTTCCAGTGGGCCAATCAGTCATTGAGTTCAGCTAGTCCGTCTACATTCAATAACAGCAATCGACCTGCTGGGAAGGGAGGCAAGCTAGAAGAGGGCCAGAAAGGCGCAGGACATGCTATGCCGTAGTGGCCATTAAGCTCGTCAGCACCGCAGGGCATCCTATGCCATTCTGGTGGCAGAGTGGTTAAATAGACACTCTACTCATCCTGACCACTTTATTGTTTTAAAGTGGACAAGGATGTGTGGAGTACTCTTCCTCTGCCCACAGATTCTGCCACTTCTGGGCAGAAGTGGAAGAGTTTTCTCCACCCCGCGTTACCAGCAGCTGGGATTATGAATTTCCCGGCTGTTGAGCACTAGTGACGTCAGCACACAGTCGGAGATGCGCATGTGTGCGTAGTTGAGATCCATCATTCTGCACAGGCACTATGGAACTTGCAATCATAAAAAATACAAACGAATTTGTTGGGAGCGCAATGGAATAGGGAGTAGATGTTTCTTCCACAAGTTGATCTGATAATTAGTTGTGTTCAGCAATAGACACTAAAATATATAAAGGTACAGAATAATCGCACAATATTGTTTCATACAATCGATTTATATTTAAAATTATATATAGAACCACTCACAGCCTAAGCCTCTATGGGGGGCTCGTCCCATCAAACGATTTGCAGAGTCTAGTTGATCGTGTAACAGCGGTCTGTCGTCACAGGACAATTCTCTCAAATGAAGATAGAGATAGACATAGCATAAAATCTTTCATAGAAGGAGTATAGATCACCATAAGTCAAACTACTCACGTGATCCTGAGCCTCCCTTTCGAGTGGCTCCGTATATAGGCCTTGGACCACTTCAACTCCACGGGGGGTCCCACCCTTAATCGGTACTCAGTATTATTTTGAGAGATTGAAGTCTTCTGAGAGTTTTTACAAGAAAAAAACTTTTAATAAAAGGTAAAATACAGAAAAACGTATTGAAAATGTAAAGTGCAGGGGCTAAACCGAGACGCGTTTCTCTCGCTTCCCTGCGAGTTTCATCAGTCGGTATGCCCTTCAGTATTATAAATGTCCCTTTATAGTATCCTTAGTCCAATCTAATTAACGTATCTTGTTGGCGTGTGTTCCAAAACCACGGTCTGCGTTCCATTGCCGCCATGGATGCCCTCTGATGACGCACTTCCTCTTCCGGACCCCACATGGAAAGGCTGAATCTGCGCATGTCCATTCCTGTTCCGTGAGAAGCGCCTTGTCTCCTATCTCTCGTTCCATCGATGGCGTAAATCTATCCAAAGTCTATACACTCAGGGAAATATATATAAACAACTGGGTGACAGACAACATTACGCACATACCGTGTCATATCTCAAGATGGTTGTTTGGGTAATGCATAACTGAGTAACAAAGACAGCGATATTCACCAAAGATCGGAGATGCATATAAAAGTATATAGTATAAAACCTAATCCTATAAAAAGTGACAGACTTCAAAGTCGACATTTAGCCCATTGGGGGCTAGAGTGTCAAGATAATAGATCCACTTCATCTCAGTTTTAATGAGCTTTTGATTCATATTTACCCCTCTCCAATCACGTCTAATTTTTTCTATACCCATAAATGCCAGTCCTTTGGGATTACAGTCGTGTGCATCTTTAAAATGGGAAGAGACACTATGATTAATGTATCCCTTGGTTTATATTACAAAGGTGCTCATTAATTCTAATGAACAGAGGTCGAGAAGTTTGTCCTACATACTGTTTCCCACATGGACACTTTAGAACATAAACTATATTCTTAGTGTGACAAGTGATCAAATCTTTAATTTTATAGTTAGATCCTCTCATTCCTGCATTAAACTGCTTTATTGTTCTTTTATTACTCATTGTCTTGTGACATGATATACATTGGCCGCAGCCATAAAATCCAGGAGTGAAACCGAAAAATTGTTCAGGTCCTTGTTTCTCATTGATTTTTAATATGGTTGCAAACTAGATTATTTTTGAGATTTTTTTCCTCCTCTAAATATTATTCTAGGTCTTTCTGGCAGTATTTTACTTAAAATTGGATCATTTATTAAGACTGACCAGTATTTTTCTATGGATTTCTTAATTAGTTTATTCTTTATATTCTAATCCATAACAAAAGGAACATTCTCATGTTGTTCTTCCCGTCGTGGTCTATATTGCAGCAATGAATCTCTGAGTATGAGAACCTCTTTTTTCATTTCCTCCAGGAACATATCATCATAACCTTTGAATTGGTTTATTAATTGTTCGGCTTGACATAAATATTGTTCTACATCAGTGCAATTTCTGCGAATACGTAGAAGTTGTCCTTTGGGGATTGTTTTTAACCATAATGGGTGATGGCCACTGCTAATAGGAATGTAGCTATTTACCTGGACCGGTTTAAAGAAAGTGCGGGTTTTTAATTCCCTATTCTCAACATATATGGTAAGATCAAGGAAATCGACTTGTGTTGGACTTATATTATAGTCCAAATGGATTCCCAGTTCATTCTTAAGATGTTCAATAAAACTATGGTACTTGCGTTTGTAAAGTGCATAAGTTCGTAGCAGGATGCAATTTACGATTTCCATTGCTACACAAGTTGCGTAGTAGCACAAATTGCATTAGATAGCTGCAGGGACTTCCGTGTTCAGGAATCCCTAGGCTGAAGAGGAGGAGCCGGCAATGGAGATGAGGGGAGTAAAATCTTCTGAAACAAGAAAAAATATAGACAAATAATTGGGTAATGGCTGTCGGCAGCATCTTCCTGATTATTGAAGCACAGAAAAAACCTTTCTCAATAGAGCATCCCATGAAGGGTACTTAAAAGGAATTTTGTGTGACTTTTATAATGCATTTATTTATGTATTCGATCACCAAACTGTCACAACCGTTTGACAACATATTCACATCATTATAGCAAGGGTCAAAACTGCAGTCGCTACGCAAATAGACAAGGAACATACATATTTTGTCATATGTGCTCAGAATCCTAAGTTTAGAGCCCACAATATAAAGCAGATTTATAGTTAACTTCTAGTTGCTGTTAAAAGCATAAGCCCACCTGTCACAAGGCAAATCTCATCGTTGGGGGCGGGGGAACTTTGATAAAGAGCAACAAAAATAATAAACTTGTGGAAATAATTTTTTCATATTTTTAAAACTTAACCCTTTCACTGCGGGTGAGGTGTGGGGAATGTCCTCATTGACTGACTGCCACTATATGCGGAGGACGTCACCCGCAATCGGGAGCCCGGGGGAGAGATAGATATATAGATCTCCTTTCTTTCCCTCTCTCCCACTACTGTATATGCTATTCAAAAACTAGGCACAGTGAAGCCATACGATTTCCTGGAATTTTAAATGAAACCCGTTTTTGTTTCAGCAGCTTCCTAATCAGAAATGGTTGGAGTCTGAGAATGTCCAGAGAATTTGATAAACTGACTACAGGGACTCAAAACGGCTCATTTGAAATCTGCCAGTATGTTTGCAAATGGTTTGCCATTCTATAGAAATTTTCACTCCTGGACTGTGTCAAATGCTACATATCCTCTCAACAAATAAAATGTGTGGGTGTGCTTCATGAGTGAAAATTTTGGGTGAACATAGGCTATTTAGGGGAGGAAAAACCTCAACCTGGAATTTGAAAATCAATCAAGGGTTTATTTTTAATATAAGTATCGCTACATGTTTGTAATGTGCTCTCTGCCAATCCTCTCTGCTTATTATTTCATGCCTTGCCTCCCAAACATCCCCAGTTTGTATTGTGTTCATCCCCTCTCTCAATATCCCTTATTTAATGCACCCCATGTCCCCTTTATTTGTGGAGTTTGGTGTTACTCATACACTGTCCATTACTGTGGAGCTCTGTGGTACACTAACAGTTTTACAGCTGTGGTACTCTACTCCTCTACACGAAATCCCCTGTCATGTTACGTCCACTCCGTGTCTGTTTTAAATTGGTGCTAAACATTCCTGACCTCCACCTGTCAGAAACCACACTAATCTTCCCCCTCATTTTTCATATGCCTTACACTGTGTATAGGAGCTGCTGCCTGAGGTTTTGTGTATTGCGATCAAGATTAAATTCTGGCAAATTCTCTGCATTTAAAGGGCCGACTTTCCATACGGTCGATGTAAAATTGTTAATAACCAGGAGAGGGGAACTTGTATAAAAATGTCCTTAATGATAATTTGCCTCTGAGTGTAATATGCACGCCATTGTTGGTAAGTAAATACTGGTTGAAAACCATTTTTTTTTTTTTTTTGTTGTTTTTTTTAAAGGATTTTACCAGGAAGGATACATTGAGATTTCTCGTGTTTTCAAGTATGTCCTGGGTGGCGAGCATGTACCGTTAGGCGTCTTGCCCAAGGACACTTTCTGGAGAGGTTGCTCGCTGGGATCAAACCCATGACTCCACAGGCGCTCTCCATGCAGAGCAGTGATGTTACCTCTACTCCACCCAGCCGGCACAATCTGGGTCCATGATGTCAAGTTGGTTTCAGTACTGGAAAATGAGTTGCCGGTTTGATCCAGTCTCCTGCACCACGCGTAAAATAACAAACCCTGACCATCAGTCCACATCTTTTTCTTTTTTGCAGTTTTGTTTCATAAAGGATATTTGGTCATATTGGTGGCATTTTTTTCCCTCTGGTAAAGCAGTAGAACGTCATTGTACATCGACATGAGAGGCTGTTTCCATCCATTTATGTCTCCATTTACACCCTATATACAGTCATGGCTGAAATTGTTGGCACCCCAGAAATGTTCCCAGAAAATCAAGTATTTCTCACAGAAAAGTATTGCAGTAACACATTATGACGGAATGGGATGTTGTTCCGCCTGCGGGTGTGCTCAATCTGCGTGACCCCTTCGCTTACCGCTGGCCCGACTACCGAGTGACGCGCACTCGGCGTCTCGTGCGGCCTGGCGTGACCCTGGGGAAGGGTCAGCGGGCGGTGGAGGGGACCCCTGCCTAGAACCAGCCCGACCACTGAGCCATACAGCACTCAGCGTCCCGAGCAGCTGGTTCACTGACCTTGCGGGTGTGGGACGTCTGTGGAGTTCGGATCTGCCGCGGAGGAATATCGGATGTGGGAAACGTTTCGGATCTTGCGGGAAACGTTTCCGATCGCGGTGCGGGTAACTTTTCGGATCTCGGTGGGCGACTCTTCGAATCGGATCGAGGCTGGATGAATCTTCGGATCTGCCGGGATGGGCGAGGGATTCGGATCGCACCGCAATCCCTCGCAATACCGAAGCGCGGTACGCGGCCGCGCCCTTCGGTTCGGATCTCCGTCTCTCTGAGAACCGAATCTTCATGCGCTGCGCCTCTGCCCTGCTACACGATGTAGGCACAGAGCGCTCGCTTCGGTTCGTACCTGAATGGACACCGTACTCTGAGATCGCGGGGGACTCTCAGATACGAAAATACGGTGGAAATAAAGACACACCAGTCAAAGCTGAATGCACTGCAGAATCTGAGTTTATTGTTTACAGACCAAGCATTTATTACCTCTGCACACAATTAGAATACAATGGGACTCCTTGCCCGCCCTCCCAGGACCCATTGGCCACCATCCTTCAGGGAGTCGCCAATTCGGACCGGATGGTCCGAATCGGCCATTTTGCGATCCGAACCGGATGGTTCGGATCGGCCATTTTCCGAATCGAGAATTCTTAACTGCGCCACAAGGTGATCGGAAAATGGCGGCGAGCAAGGCAACAAAGGGAAAATACTTTACACAATAAACCAACGGGGAACACTTTATTACACCACACAATGTCACCTCTAAATAAAAATACTGGTAAAACGGGGTGCGTGCCACCACACCCAAGTGTCCATGTCACCACTGTCACTGCGCGCCGCCCCTGGCTGAGGGTGCTGGGCCATCCCGTGACACACATGTTTTGCTATACACATGTTTATTTCCTTTGTGTGTATGGGAACAAAACTAAAAAAGGAGGAAAAAAAGCAAATTGGACACAATGTCACACAAAACTCCAAAAATGGGCTGGACAAAATTCTTGGTACCCTTTCAAAATTGTGGATAAATAAGATTGTTTCAAGCATGTGATGCTCCTGTAAACTCACCTGGGGCAAGTAACAAGTGTGGGCAATCTAAAAATCACACCTGAAAGCAGATTAAAAGGAGAGCAGTTCACTTAGTCTTTGCATTGTGTGTCTGCGTGTGCCACACTAAGCATGGACAACAGAAAGAGGAGAAGCGAACTGTCTGAGGACTTGTAACCTTGTTGATATTTTTCCACAATTTTGGTTCAAGTCAATCTCCAGAGATCTAGATTTGCCTTTGTCCACAGTGCGCAACATTATCAAAAAGTTTGCAACCCATGGCACTGTAGCTAATCTCTCTGGGCGTGGACGGAAGAGAAAAATTGATGAAAGGTTGCAACACGGGATAGTCCGGATGGTGGATAAGCAGCCCCAAACAAGTTCCAAAGAAATTCAAGCTGTCCTGCAGGCTCAGGGAGCATCAGTGTCAGCGCAAACTATCCGTCGACATTTAAATGAAATGAAACGCTACGGCAGGAGACCCAGGAGGACCCCACTGCTGACAGAGACCTAAAAAGGCAAGACTACTGTTTGACAAAATGTACTTGAGTAATCCAAAATCCTTCTGGGAAAACGTCTTGTGGACAGATGAGACCAAGATGGAGCTTTTTGGTAAAGCACATGATTCTACTGTTTACCGAAAACTGAATGAGGCATACAAAGAAAAGAACACAGTACCTACAGTGAACTATGGTGGAGGTTCAATTATGTTTTGTGGTTGTTTTGCTGCCTCTGGCACTGGGTGCCTTGAATGTGTGCAAGGCATCATGAAATCTGAGGATTACCAAAGGATTTTGGGTCGCACTGTAGAGCCCAGTGGCAGAAAGCTGGGTTTGCGTCCAAGATCTTGGGTCTTCCAGCAGGACAATGACCCTAAACATACGTCAAAAAGCACCCAGAAATGGATGGCAAAGCGCTGGAGAGTTCTGAAGTGGCCAGCAATGAGTCCAGATCTAAATCCCATTGAACACCTGTGGAGAGATCTTAAAATTGCTGTTGGGAAAAGGCGCCCTTCCAATAAGAGACCTGGAGCAGTTTGCAAAGGAAGAGTGGTCCAAAATTCCGGGTGAGAGGTGTAAGAAGCTTATTGATGGTTGTAGGAAGCGACTTATTTAGTTATTTTTTCCAAAGGATGTGCAACCAAATATTAAGTTAAGGGTGCCAAGAATTTTGTCCAGCCCATTTTTGGAGTTTTGTGTGACATTGTCCTATTTGCTTTTATTCCTCCCTTTTTTTTGTTTTGTTCCAATACACACAAAGGGAATAAACATGTGTATAGCAAAACATGTTTTACTGCAATACTTTTCTGTGAGAAATACTTGATTTTCGGGAAAAATGTCTGGGGTGCCAACAATTTCGGCTATCACTGTACATATTTCGAAGTGGTTTTATTTGGTCTATAAAAGCTATTTCCATGCTACTAAAAAATATATTTCTCAGTATCCTTACATGTAAGCTTCACTTATCATTCCATGGGGAAAATCCCCAAACCATCCTAACTGGGATCTTCTTGTGCTGGGTTTGTATTCTATGAATCTGTAGGCACCCCTACTGCTCGGGTATATACAAATACTCCTTCACCGAGGCCCACAAACACTGTTCACTGCTCTTGGATATCTTAGGTATGATCTTCACTGAAACACAAGCCACTATAGAGAATGTTCTTTTAATGCCCAATTCGTTAAATCAATTTCTGGAATACAGTTATTCTTTTATTTTTTTTTGTAGGGGACGGCGAGCAGAGGTATTGGCAGAAGATCTTGGTTGATAGGCAAGCGAAACTCAACCGTCCACGTGAAAAGAAACGGGGAGCGCAAAAGGTAATTTAGTGCGTTTTGTCTAATGGGGTTATTCGGTACCCACAATTATTTCACAGCCTTGTTTGGAGAACTACTGTAAAGAAAGTACAGGCAAACAAGGTGAATTCCCTAGTTATAGAACTGCCTCTGTAGTTTGCCATGTTTTATGTTGCTTTCCACTGTAGTTTCTGCTGAACTTATTCAGTCTAGTTCTTATCCCATTGTACAGCGCTACAGAACTTGTTAGCGCTTTACAAAAACTTGTAACTGTAACTATACACATTATGAAATGCATGCTGCTGTTTTTTTTCTTTTGTTTGAAATAATTGCATGTAAAAAGGAAAAACAAAATTGTGTTTGTATCAATCACTTACTTTCATTTTGTGTGTTTTGTTTTTTTTCCATGATGCAACATTTACCTAAAGTTTTGATCAAAACAGCCGTCTAGGATCATGCAACCATGATTCCCTAACGTTATAATGGAACGTACCAATTAGAGAGGTTGGTGATTAAACACCTGGCATTGAAGAAAAGATTCCTCTAGAACAAATAGAGGTAATGACTCTGTAATACATACAATCCTTATTAGCTAGATCAGCGCAACATTGTTGCAGAAAGATTCAAGGTACATTGACCAAAATTCGCTCAACGCGCGTTTCATTGCCGCTATTCATCATGAATAGCGGCAATGAAACGCGCGTTGAGCGAATTTTGGTCAATATACCTTGAATTTTTCTGCAACAATGTTGCGCTGATTAAGCTAATAAGGATTGTATGTTGATATTCCAGAGGATATGACTTTACTAGTTGGTGGTCTGAATTATTCGGCGTGTTCATGAAGTTCTTGGAATGAGGATAGTGGCATTTCCTATTGTGGTCCTTCACATGTGGATCATACCTAATTTAGGTCTAATCAAGTCCCACACAAGGAGACTTGCAGGGAAATTTAGTGATCCATGTGTATGCATAAAAATAAGGATTGTGATAATTGCTATTGGTTTTTTTACGTGAGGAATTTGCCTATTTAGGGCTAGCAATTTGAGTCCCATACAAAGGAGACTTGCAGGAAATTCTAGCGATTTTAAGGGATTTCAATAGCAGTCATCTTGTTTTTGTTTGTGTTTTTTTTCCTCCCACAAGCAGCAACACAGAATCCAGTCAGTACTCTGGAAATGTTTAATTTGTATGTTTAAGTGTACTAATAAAGGTTTATTTTAATGAGTGAATTTTGGTTAATGTACCTTGAATTTTTCTGCAACAATGTTGCACTGATCTAGCTAATAAGGATTGTATGGTATTAGAGAGTCAATACCTCCTATTGTAGAGGAATCTTTTCTTTACCTTTTTTTGTTTATTTAATCTACATTAACAGTTAATGAGGTGGAGGAGGGAAAGTTTAGATAAGGTAACAGAAGGATTTTGTTCTTGAGGCTAACAGAGATGAGATCGGACCGGGATCTTAAAAGACTTCTACCCACTGGTGATGTTCTTTGAAAACATCCCACACAATACAATGATTAGAGTCCGTGATCGTCCCATAGACTTTATTATATGGCCAATGCCAGGCAGTGAGGTAGAGCTACTTGGGGGTGTGGGACAGTTTACAACACAAATATTTTTTCTTATTTAATGAAGTGGTTTCTTGACGAAACAAATCACATGCAAGATATCCGCAACGTAAAGTAAACACTATGACATTTCATTATTTTGCTGATGGTGTTAAATGGGGTTTCCACTGTTGGTTGTGCTGTAGTACTAGTTTAGCATCAATTTGAGCAAAAGTTGCCACCGCAATTCAGTCGGTGTCCATTGTATATTTTTTTGTTTTTCACTGTAGTTTGTATGGGAGGCCTGTGGAGATAAATACAGTATATTAAAATTGCCAAATTGTAGCCTTGGTGAAATAATGGTATACTGAGAATAGCTGCAGTTTACATTTTTATGAACGCATGGTGGTGCAGTTGTTAACTGTAATTCTGTGGTCTTTGCTTCAACTTCATCTGCCAGGATTGTTTTCTCTGGATAGCTATTTTTCTCTGTATTGCAAATTGGGATTTGTACCGCTGGTTGCAATAACCGTAACATTGTGGTTGGTGAATAACTGTTAGATACATATTTGTATGGCCTCTTGTCTTATATGCTCACTTTTATCTTGCAGTTGATTGCCAAAGCGGAGAAGCTCAACCTTGCTAAAGCACAGGAGGCCAGCAAGCATATCCGATTCGACGATCAACAGTGAAGTCTGTCAATGAATAAGTGTGAAGACTGTATAGCAGGACACTGACATTATCAAAATATCCTTTCTAAAACCCATCAGAAGTCTGCCGTTTTTGGATACGGGCAGCGCAGGAGTCTGCCCGTTCCGTCTTTGTTTGAACAGGCACATTAGCCAGTTGGTTTTCAATGTAAATCATAGAGCTGTCTCATTGTGGTTTTGTTTTTTTTGTTGTTTTTTCTTTTTTATATAGATACTTTTCTTCCAGTTTTGATATTGGTGGAATGCAAAATAAAATTGTTTTTATTCTTTTATAATTTTTGTGTGAGTGTTTAACTTTTTCAAATTCTTGCTTACAAAGTGAAAATGACAAACTTTATGCAATGCTAGGGCATTTATATTTTGAAGAATGTCTGTAAATAATCTGTGGATGGCTGGAAATTTGTCTTGTTGAAGCCTAAAAGGAATAGGGTGACTGGAAACTAGAAACAAATATTTTCATGATCATCTATGCAAATTACATTAAGGTGTTGTAACGACTTAAGCTTTTTATAATGGTTATTGTGCCAGGCCTCTCTCCCTCCAGTCCCAGGTTTCAGAGCTATTTGGGGGTTTAATTTCAATAAGCGCCAGTGTTTTCTGAAGTTGCAAAAACCATCAAATTGCCATTTCTAAAATGCTGTCTGTTCACAAAATCCAAACCTCCAGTACAATCTTTTCTTCATAGAAATGATTCCTCTCTAGTTTGGCATTGGCTGCAGCAAAATCTGGGAATTTTCTGTGGCCTTTTTCATGCTGGTCAAGCAATCCAGTCCGAGTCACTCTCTTCTACTGGTGTATAATTATTTTTTGATCTGAAGTGTATTTAAAGGGATACTCTATAAAAAAAATACAGCCCCTCCCCCTTTTTCACAGAATAAATAAAATAAACTCCCAAGACCCACGATATTAAATAAAGTGGATTTATTCCGACACCAAATAAAGACAGACGACGTTTCGAAACGTCGTCTGTCTTTATTTGGTGTTGGAATAAATCCACTTGATTTAATATTGTGGGTCTTGGATTTTTTTATTTATTCTGTGGAACTTGGGGCTGTATAGCAAGAGACCTCCACTCTGCTTGCCCACTGCTGGTAATGGTGCCTGAACCTTTTTTTTTTTCTGTTAGTCCCTCCCCCTTTTTGTTTGTGGTCAACACGCCAAGTGCAGTTCATGTGCTCAGCGCTGCAAAGCAAGATCCTCCTAATGGAGGATCGTGCTTTGTAGCCCAGTCAGTATCCATTGTAGCTTTTTGACTTCCGGTGGTAGCATGCGCGCTACCCCGTGTGGCCCTCCCTGTTGATCTGACAGAAAGCTGCAATGGATGCAGGGAAGTGCGGTCACAGACGCACTCCGTGTGACTGCAGCCTTAAAACATCAATGCCATTGATTCGCAATAAAGGGATAGAGTAAAAGGGGATTCTTGGCCATTGCACTATAGTCACTACATATTCTGGTGCTATGGTTGACTAGTGAATGTCGAGCACCAGTTACATGCACCTTTTACAGCAAACGACTTTTCTAAATCGTGGAGTTTAGTTACCAAAGAAATAACTGCTCCCCCCCCCCCCCCCAGGGGTGAAGATATCTAAAAGCAAGAATCTAGATTCCAGTAATCCATTTATATCAAGCAATTCTATCAATCCTCCACACATCCTTGTATAGTGAATGACGCCTAATTTCAAATGTGTTGTCTTTAACCTGTGGTGAATATGGACATATTAAGTGTTTTTTAGCGTCCTACAGTTAAGTCCAGAAATATTGGAACATGGACACAATTCTAACATCTTTGGCTCTATACACCACCACAATGGAGTTGGAATGAAACCAACACGATGTGCTTTAACTGCAGACTGTCAGCTTTAATTTGAGGGTATGTACATCCAACTCAGGTGAACGATGTAGGACTTACAGCAGTTTGCAGATGTGCCTCCCACTTGTTAAGGGACCAAAGGTAATGGGACAATTGGCTTCTCAGCTGTTCCATGGCCAGGTGTGTGATATTCACTCATTACCCCAATTACAATGTGCAGATAAAAGGCCCAGAGCTCATTTCAAGTGTGCTATTTGCATTTGGAATCTGTTGCTGTCAACTCTCAAGATGAGATCCAAAGAGCTGTCACTATCAGTGAAGCAAGCCATCATTAGGCTGAAGAAACAAAACAAACCCATCAGAGAGATAGCAAGAACATTATGCATGGCCAAAACTGTTTGGAACATTCTCAAAAAGAAGGCGACAGAACGCACCGGTGAGCTCAGCAACACCAAAAGACCCGGGAGAACACGGAAAACGACTGTGGTGGATGACCGAAGAATTCTTTCCCTGGTGAAAAAACACCCTTCACAACAGTTGGCCAGATCAAGAACCCTCTCCAGGAGGTAGGTGTATGTGTGTCAAAGTAAACAATCAAGAGCAGACTTCACGAGAGTGAATACAGAGGGTTCACCACAAGATGTAAACCATTGGTGAGCCTCAAAAACAGGAAGGCCAATTTGGAGTTTGCCAAACACCTAACAAAGCCTTCACAGTTCTGGAACAAGATCCTATGGACAGATGAGACCAAGATCAACTTGTACCAGAGTGATGGGAAGAGAAGAGTATGTAGAAGGAAAGGAACTGCTCATGATCCTAAGCATACCACCTCATCAGTGAAGCATGGTGGTGGTAGTGTCATGGCATGGGCATGTATGGCTGCCAATGGAACTGGTTCTCTTGTATTTATTGAAGATGTGACTGCTGATAAAAGCAGCAGGATGAATTCTGAAGGGTTTCGGGCAATTTTATCTGCTCACATTCAGCCAAATGCTGCAGAAATCATTGTACGGCGCTTCACAGTGCAGATGGACAATGGTTGCTTTTGCAGTATGCTTTGGGTCAGAGTTTTTGAAAGGCCAGAAGTGAAATGTTATGCAATGGCCAAGTCAATCACCTGACCTGAATCCCATTGAGCATGCATTTCACTTGCTGAAGACAAAACTGAAGGGAAAATGCCCCAAGAACGGGCAGGAACTGAAGACCGTTGTAGTAGAGGCCTGGAAGAGCATCACCAGGGATGAAACCCAGCGATAGGTGATGTCTATGCGTTCCAGACTTCAGGCTGTGTTTGACTGCAAAGGATTTGCAACCAAGTATTAAGAAGGGAAATTTGATTTTAGGATTATTATTCTGTCCCATTACCTTTGGTTCCTTTTAACAAGTGGGAGGCACATCTGCAAACTGCTGTAAGTCCTACACCGTTCACCTGATTTGGATGTACATACCCTCAAATTAAAGCTGACAGTCTGCAGTTAAAGCACATTGTGTTTGTTCCATTCCAACTCCATTGTGGTGGTGTATAGAGCCAAAGATGTTAGAATTGTGTCCATGTCCCAATATTTCTGGACCTGACTGTAATCACATGCACATACACATCAACGTAGATCTAGTATGGACTGGGCACATAGAAAAGCCTGGACCCCAAGCATAGATATATGATTTCATTCAAAAATGGTATGTAAAAATGGTAGTTAATTCTACGACTACTCTGCCATAGTCTTCTTCATAAAGGGCACAAATGATTTCAATGCATATCTTTAAACCTCATTAACACATGCCTGCATAGCTAGAGGCTCATTTACGCTCCGTGTCTTTTATTTTGTGCCGCGGTTTTCATGTATCTCCCGAGTGGCGTTCTATTGGGAGGGCAGTCTGGCGTGAAGTCCTACTTTCTGCATCCCTTGTGTTCCTCTTCTTGCTCCTCTTTAGTAAACACTTGGCCTGCTTTTATTGTAGTTTCCTGCATCATAGTTCCAAACCTTTTAAAAATAAACTCTCAATGTTTAAGTCTTTATCTACATGTTGGTTGACATGGGTGATTTTTTTAAAACCATTTTCTTCGTGTTAATTTTGACTATAACCTTTTTCCTCTCACCATTCCAGTTTTTTATATACCTGACCTCATTGCTTGATTCCCTGAATCAATTTTGTGCACGGGTTTTGAAGTTCTCTCTTGTTCATTTCCTTTGCACATTCGGCTTTTTTTTTTTTTTTTCTTGTCATCCCATGTGTTTCTTGCTGGCCCCCCTCCATTCATATGTAACTTCCCCTTGCTATGACTCGTTCTGGTTAGTTTGTTCCTTAATTGCCATCACTAATCTAACCTCTGTGCGCCACCAATATGTTCCCTTAGCCTTACTTCTGACAAAGCTCAAAGTGTTAATCCTACGGCTGCGTTCACACGAGCGCGCTGATTGCGCACAGTGCATCCGTTGAAATGGATGCACTTTTATAACGGATAATGAGCTATAACGGATAATGAGCTACGACGGACAGCAAACAGTGCGGTCAGACCGACACAAAGTGTGTTCGTGTGACCGCAGCCTAATCTGTACTCTATAACCCCCTTATATTTCTCCATTCATAACATACATAGTTGCATTCATACACTATGTAGGACAATGAAGTTCTATCTATAGTTACATACACTAAATCCCCACCTTATTTACAAAACCTTGATCTCTCATTCCTCCATTTAAACCACCACTGTTGCCATAGTTCACCAGTTCACAATCACTGGCATTCTCCCAAATTAAATGTTGTTCCTCCTTAGGCTAATGTCAGACGAACGCAGTCTGAGCGTACTCTACGTGCGTGCATAACGGACAGACGTGCTGACGGAAGATACTGTAGATGCCACATGATCCGTTTATCTTGACGGACGTAGAAAACAAAAGGGAAATATGGGAAACAAAATTTATATGAAATTATAAAAATTTTGAAATGGATATGAAAAAGCCATTTTGTACGTCAAGGTGCTGGACGTCGCAAATGCGCTGCGTCTGACTTCACTCACACAGAACGTTACGTGGACGTGGCGCACTCTGCGCATCCATGGTAGCGGTTTTACGTTCTTGCCTAACTTGCGTCCATTCGCCACGTGCGTTGTGCGTGCGCAGTTCGGTGCGGATGCACTTTGTGTGTGGGTCTCTATTGCTCAAGATTCTATGCTATGACGGTCGTTAAACTGTGCGGCAACACGGACGTGATCACTGCATTCTTCTGACACAGGCCTAATTCCTAAACCCCCATTTCCATTCCTACATAGTCATTTGCTGGTGTCCTAAAGTCCCTCCTAACACCTTAATTTTATATTTGCCATATTAAACCCTTCATTTACAATTACAATGTTCCCTAAATTAATCTCCACCACTCAACAATGGCTGTTTCCAAAAAGATTTTATAAGACTACTACTGCGTGCGCTTTAAAGAAAAATTCATCCAGATCATGATCACACCTGACATCTGTCGTTCTGGTATGTTGTGGGTTTGCGGTATGGTCAAATTGGCAGTCAGGAGCTGAGGACTGAAGTAAAAAAATGTGCCAGCGGGCTCCTGGTCCCAGGAATGCTGTAAGATTCAGTCACTGGGTGCATGGGGCTGATTTGACCGATTGGGTTTAGTAGAAGCTCAGCCTGTCAAATTTTTGCCAAGCGGTGCAGGCAGGGAGAGAAAAAGGCACTCCAAATTACCTGAAAGTCCATAAAAGCCCCGAAGTTATGTGTCTAAAAGAAAGTATTTGTAAGCAGTTGGTCAGGGTTACCGTGGACAGATGCATTTTCTTACAGAAATGGGTTAATATCTTGGTGTGTGTGTTTATACGTACATATTTTGGCATAAGGGGTTCATTCCCCCTGCCCCCTCCCATACACTGGATTCGTGTTCCCATTGTACAGCGCTGCGGAACTTGTTAGTTCTTTATAAAAACTTGTAACTGGTCGTGTGTGTGATTTATTTAAGAGAATTTGAGGGGTAGGATTAGGATGGTAATATAAAAAAAAACTTCACCCCCCTCCCCTTCCCAAATGAGTTGTATACAATTACAGTAACACTTAACACCCGGTAATTTAAAACCAACATACAGCATGTCTGGCTTCACCCACCAATTACAGTTGGATAAGAACATGGTGAAATTAAAAGAAAAAAAAAGTAATTTGTGAGCAGCTATTTTAATGACTTTTTTTTAAAAAAAAACTTGAAACTTTTTTCTTTAAGCTCACATCGTCTTCTAAACTGTTTGGAAAAATTTTTTTATTTTATTTTAAATACTTGTGTCTGATATTTGTCTCCTTTGTTTTATTATGTCCGTTTAGTGCATGCACTCGGCTAACAAAAATGCTGCAAGGCCGCTAGATTTGAAGCTGTAACAAATAAAGCGATTCTGTCACCAAACATATCAAGCCACTGAGTCACCAGTAAGACATGTGTTTGGTGTGATATGAAGATTATGCCTTAAAGAGTCTCCTATACAGGAACTGGAGCCTGAACTGATAGATATCTCATTGACAAATAATTGAGGGACAATACCTGCTGGGTTGTCAACAAAAACCCAGCTAATTACATTCCTGGGAGCAGAGATCAAAGTCTGAATGGAATGTGTGGCCTGACCAGCCCAGGAGATTACTTTGAGACTAAACTGGCCCAAGGAAGGGACATATGGTCAGGTGGAGGACCCTGGGAACAAAGCTATTAGTAGAATTTTAAATCCACCCTAAAAAGAATTAAGATGACGTTTTGCTGACCCTACCTGTGCCAACCCATCCTGGGGTGATGGGTATTGTATCAACCATGCTGGCCAGGAAAGCTGCCTGGACTTTCACATGTGTAAAGGGGCACCTTGTAAAATAATCCAATGTGTACTATTGCTAGATTTTACCTTTTTAAATGGACAAAATAATGGAAACCTTAACAAAAAAATGCAATGTGAAACCGATATATGGTCCATCTGACATAAATGTCTGGTTTGTGTTTGGAAAAAGCCTGTTGAAGCTGGGCCCAAAATGGCCGCTAAACGCTTGTTGAGTTGGAGCCTCTTACTTCATTTTAGCCGTTTATTGTTGAAATACTTTTTTCTTCACTCTATAAGGAACTTGTAATCTCATAGTAATCTCCCACTTCTATTGGCATTATGCAGGTTATTGACCATCAATTGTGAGGTCTCCTTTGTCATCAGTACATGTAGGCACCACCAGTGCTGAGGTATCCATGTTGAGCTCCTCCCTTGGGTATTGTAGTCACTGATCAGGGCTGAGGTTTCTCATGCGAGTCGCTTTTCCTTGAGTATTGCTGAACTGGACAAGTGCCGAGGTTTTAGCCCTTTTATTATTTAAGTGCCAACACATTCCGCAGCGCTGTGCAAAGGGTAACGACAGGACAATTGAACAATACATACAGGAGATCATTATTGCTGCCAGCAAATACAGGAGGACATGAGGGCCGTATTCCCGTGGGAATTTACAATCTAGATGGGTGAGGGCTAGAAACAGGCGGGGGTTCTAGGCGACACTGATCAAACAGACCATACCATACCATACCATACTTTGTGGGATCCAAAAAAAACTATAGGAAGTTAGAAACGGGTCTTGAGTGTTTTGGTTTTTTTCCCATAAGGACTTGGTACTTGTATACTTTTTTTTAATAATTCACATGAGAACATTTCCTCCATACTCTTTTTGAGAGGGGGGATTCGGGGGTCATGTTATGATTACAAGTTGCCTTTATTGGCCTTTCCTGGAATTGGTCAACCCTTGGGGATGATTCTGAGCCCCTCCTTTTGTATTTACTTGAATACAAGAGTGCCAACAGAGGCATTTTGTTATGTTTTAGGGTTTGACACTTATACAACATATATATGTTAATCTTATAATTTTTGTATTTTTAAATGTATGTCTTATTTCATTTTTCAACCGTACTCTCTATCACCACTCAGGTGTTTGGCCACGGTCACCAGTCTCCGTTCCATATGACCCTCACTATCTATCCTCATTGACACCACACTTATACACTGTGTCAACCTCCCTAGTTGTGCTTAATTTCCAATTCCCTTGTGCAATTTTCTGATGATCTGTCACTTCCTTTACTTTTTAATCATGTGTTGGCACTAGCACAGTGTCCAATTATGTCACTATGAAACCTCTGAGGGGTGTGTGTTTGCCACCAATGCAATTAATATGCATGTCCATGTGTATTGATTGTAGTTCAAAAATGGCATGTGATATGGACACTGTAACTGTATGCATGTAATCAGTCATTTGTAATTGTTGGGGTTTGGCATGTAACGAGAGTTATTTAAGTGTGTGCGAGTTGTGTGTATTATGGGTGCAGTGCCTGATTAGCCATGTATGTTATGTTGGCTGGAGGAGTGTTTGAAGAGCTGTATGTGTGCATTGAGTGCCTACAGGAATGACTGTACATGTTTTATCCACTAAGCGCCATTTTTTGCCACTTTTACAATGGTGAAAAATCCGTCGCTGCAACTCCGGTGAATGGCAATCCATAGAGGTAAAAGTCGACACCGGCAGATGATGTTTGGATAAGCTATGCTGAACAATACTACCAGTGTTGTTCTCGTGTGAGTTGCGTAAACTAGAGGTCAACCGGTTATCGGTACTACCGCTAATCTGGGCCGATATTTTGCATAATCCCCATTTAATCAGTATCGGCATGCTACATTGCCTATATTACCTATAACCAGGGCTTTTTTTTGTGCCGGTACTTGACACTGGCACCTACTGGTAGGGCAGATGCTCCTACACTGATGGGCTGCAGGCGTCCTCTGCAACACAGCAAAGTACGGCGGCTCGGCAACGAACGCAAACTTCTCCTGCAGGGGACTGAGATCTTGGATGTCAACTGCCTGAGGGACCTATCCCCGCCCACTGATGGCATCACGTATGGGTGTGAGGATTTCAGAAATGGGACTCTTCACACACCCATGGCCTTTCCAATGATACCAAGCATGACCAGTGTTTATTTTATTTCTCTGAATGTAGCACTTCACTTTTCAAAGTGAACAATGATTGTACACTGTGGAGCTCTGTGATCCGCTCATACACAACGCACATTGCTGTATCATAGAGCTGCACAGCAATAAAACTCATACACACCGCACATTACTCTGTTTTATTGCTGTGGAGCTCTGGGATACGCTCATACACACCACATTATTATTGTTTATAAAGCGCCAGCATATTCCGCAGTACAATGGGCACAATATAGACAGGGTTACAATACATTGACTAACATTTTGACAAACCAGTACAGGAGTAAACTAGGGCCCTATTCCTGTGCACCGCACATTACTGTGAGTTACTTTCACACTGATTGCTGAGATTCTTTAACACAAAATATTGTTTAGTTTTCTAGTAGTGACATTTAGTGCGTGTGAATATATATCTTAAAAAAAAAAAATGTCTGTTTTCCTGTATTCTGGGAAGCTAGTTAAGTTATTTTGCAAGCACTTTGTTGTAATGTTTACAATTTTGACGCCAGATTTGTGTAGACATTCTGATTTTTCAAAAATTTTAATGTACAGAATAACGACAGCCTGATATCTGCTGTCAGCCGGAAAGGTGGATGATTTTCAGTATTTTTTTGGGAAAAATTATATCAGTCTATCCCTAGCATTAACAACTATTTTATGTTCACCATTGTTTCTGCATTGTCTGGAACAACAGTAGATATTACGATCTCCATAGACCTCTCCAACAAATTACAGTGACAACAGCGATGGAGGACAGCACTGGAAACAATGTTAAAAGTTACACAATTAACATGGCAGCACCTATGGCGGACACATCCGTAGAAAGTCTGTTGAAGCCTACATTATGCAGGATGCAAACTACCTTAAGCAGGTACAAAGTACGGCGGTCTCGTAGCAGTTTGCTAAACAGAGAATTCCTTGTATTTTCGCTGCACTAAAACACCAAGTCTTCCTGTAGAACAGTGTTTCCCAAACCTGCCCTCGGGAATCTCCGCCTTGCCAGGTTTTCTAGATATCTGAAGCCCAGCACAGGTGATATGATTTGCTGCTCATTGATTGCAGGATTCAGTCTGAATTTCCCCAAGTGAATCCTTAAAATCTGGCCTGGTTGAGGGTCCGGAGGACAGGTTTGGGAAACACTGCTGTAGAAGGTAGTTGGTGAATAACACGCTAATGGCCAGATGCCTTCCTAGTCGGTAACAGGGACCTCGCTAAAAACTCTTATCAGCTCTCCGTCACCAACTATTTACAACTTATCCATGGTATTGGTGGCTCGCACCAAGATAATAGGAAGCTGCTAGCTGTTGTTGCTAGGATTCTCTGGAGCCAAGCCTGAGCTACAAGCAGGGTCATACCGGGGCTGCAGAAGGACACTGGAAACTATTTGTTTAAAAAAACCCTACTTAACATCAGGTTCTGAGAGCTGGTATTCTTTTGTAGAATACAGCTCAAGACTAAAACGACCTACATTGGAATGCCGCGTTCTTCTCAAAGTAGCTGCAAATTAATGTCTCCTGTCGAAAGTATACACAGCATAGGAGCTTTTAATTTACAGTAAACAGCCGCAATGACGGAGCCACAAGCTAATCATGACGGCCGTAAGAGCATTTTTGATGTTGGAATTCTGTTGAATAAGCTCGTATTGGGTAGGGGTTGTGGGATCCCTCTATGCTTATGTTTTCATTACGGTCATTTTCTTTTTTGTTTTCATCCCCTCCCCAGTCAGACTCCTCAAGCCTTTCATGTGTCCACCCTACAATTTAATCTTGACTTAGTTTTCTGGTCGTCAAAGAAAGCAACAGTTGCTCCATCTGCCCGATCAATACGTAATATTGGGAGCGCAAAGTCCTAACGCTAATTACCGCACCGATGGGCTAACGAAAAAGTTAGCACCAGCTAATAGCTGTGGTTAACGGATTCTGCTTCTGCAGAATCATTTAGCACCAGCTGAAAACCCCACAAAAAAATCAGATACTCCCCTCTCATCCCGCGGCGAGAACGATGGCCCAATCCACTGCTTCTAGCCGCCGGGAGCAGAGTGAGACTGAGGACAAATAGTCCCCAGTCTCCTCCCACGAATCAATCCATCACATGAGATCGCACAGGTCTTGCATCCCAGCAGTGCAACCCTCCCCGGAGTCCTATGGACTCCAGGAGGTGATACTCATGGCGGCACAGAAGTGCTACAGCGAGCATCAAAGAGAGTAGAGCTGCATTCCGAAGCAGGCTGCTGAATTTGTGCCTGCCCCAGAATAGTGCAGAAAAATGGGGATGCTACAGGGATGCCTGCAAGTGCAGGTTTTCCCCGTTGACATCCCCATTTTAGCATAGGGCAAGGAATAGTGCCTGTAATGGGTTATTCACTAAGCACCTTTCAGTCAAACAACAATGGATTTTCTTTGAACTATTGTGGCTGAAGTCCAGTGATAATAATGTTCCATCATTATTTACTGTAGTTAGAGTGCTTGAGAACGACACTAGACAACGGCGAAAACTATGGTAAAAAGTATAGCAATCTATAGTGACAGCTCTCTTAATTGTGAATTCTCCTTAGCTTTCTGTACTTGATCACAGTTCTCCAAAGTAAAACGACCTAAAATACATTTTGTGGGGGGCGTGGCCGGCTACCGAAGGGAGCAGACGTGTATCTGTGGAGCTCCACATGTCTGCTGCTCTTGAGGCCCATCTGTAACCTAATTAGCTGAGTATTTTACTGATTTGGGGACTCAGGCTGGCTGGCCATCGGAACTGAGATGTCCGGAGGCCATTCTGTCCCCCCCTCCGGACCAGAGATGCTCGTCGCGGCCAACGTAGTGGAGAAGACACGAGGAGCTGGAGGCCATTTTGCGGCCTTCGTCCTGGCCTCTGTGGCCTCTCTGCCTGGAGCGACTGACAGGCCGGCGAATGAGCGGCAGGCTGAACCGACTCCCCCCATGAGAGATACAGACACCTTCCTAGCCAGCCTGGAGGCTTGCTTGCTGCTCCTGGATGGAGAGGACCTGGACGGTCCGCTCACCAGAGGAATGTGGCGACGGATGATGCTTGCCTTGCGCCACTGCCGAGGGGTGGCGAGTCGGGGCTCGACGAGGGATGGAGCTGCATCGGCTGGACGCTCTGCTGAGGCCTATTTTAAGGATGCTGCGGGGAGCCTGGATGTGGATGCTGAGAGAGGTGACGAGCCTGTGAAGCTCGACGGATGCATGGACTTATCGGACTCTGGCGGCCTGGGGAACGTGAGAGGTGTCTCGGGGACCTGGAGGCCGCTGGTCCCTGCGATCGGCGCTGTGTTGGAGACCCAGGGAGCTGGTGCTCGGATCGAGGGGTCCAGACTGCCAGCACGCATTGCACCGGGGGGAGTTCCGTTGCGACCTGGAGGCCAAGATCATGACTTGGAGGGAGTTGAGGGCCCCTCTTTGTCGATAGTGTGGGCGAAAACGCTTCGGGATTCCCTGGATTCCATCCCGCGGTGGTCGGAGTTTCTCACCCAGGTGGCCGAGGTGAAAGCTTTCTGGGTGTCCCAAGGCATAACGCAGCTGTGGACCGTGCTCCCGGACGTAGAGCCAGCTTGGACGCCACGAACCGGCCGCTTCGTGCGACGATCTGCCTGCTGCTCGAGCTGCCCTGTTTAGAGATACAGGTTGAAATATCTTGTTGTTTCTCGATTGTTGACACGTTTTCTGATCTGGCCTTACTTTTTGACACTTGACGACCCCTTTTTGTTGTCCGAGGACATTTTTTATTTTGCTGTCATGCCCTTTTTCATTTTGTTATATTTTATATTTTTTCTGCTGAGTTCTATACAGATTTAGGCCCCCGGCACACGAGCGTATTTTTTGCCTCATGTGCGCCCGCACTTCCCTGCGTCCGTGGGTTTTTGACGGGGAAAGCCCTCCACCGGACATGAAAAAGGCCTCCCCGTCAAAAAGCTAAACGGATGCTGAAAGTATACAAAGCGCGATTCTCCATAGGAGGATCATGCTTTGTACGCTGAGCGCAGAGAATGGAAGGAACGCCCACTTTCACGGACGTTCCTTCCATTCTCTCAAAACGCTCGTGTGCCGGGGGCCGTACCCCCCCCCGTTTCCCCCCTTTTTTTTTATATATATATATATATATATGTATGTGTATGTGTATATATATATATATATATATGTGTGTATGTATGTATATTTTATTTTTTCCGGGATGTCTCGGGAGGTGCTGCAGCGGCCTGGTGCCCAGATGGCCCCCGAGTGCCCGGGCCTGGTGCCACTATACCCCCTGGACCCACTCATGGTCTGTCACCGTGCGGGAACCCACCAGGGCAGGCACAATTTTGGCCTTTGCCATTTTCTACCTCCAACCCTACCCCCTCATCTTTCTGTTTGTTAAACACAGCAGTGCTTTTATACAGTTGATTCTTTTTGCATACCTTTTTCTTTTTACTGCTGACTTCTTTAATTATTGTTTTCCACAAGATGTGTTTGTTGCAGACTTTGTGCTTATTTTTAGATGAGACCCCCCCCTTCTGGGGATGTTTTTTGCGGACTTATTAATACTCTTTGATGACTTCTTTATCTGTTTTGCTCTACATTGATGTGTTCTTTATGATGACAATTCTTGGCCCTGCGTGGCCCTTCCTTTCTTTATAGCATGATTGTTAAGCTGACTTTTTTCCAAAATAAAAAATTTTGAAATAAAAAAAAAAATACATTTTGTAGAAGTCCCATAAAGATAAGTTAGTTGGCCACTAGGTGGTGTAGCAGCACAATATTTTTTTACAAGTCACAACAGCTAAGATTCAGATAGACAAAATGATTTGTGGATCAGTTTGTTTTATAAAATACATTAAATTGTCAATGCCTAGTTTGCCACCATTGTTTATCCATGTAATGCACTCTCGGCTGTTGATCATTGTAGAAGCAATTCTCCAACAAATGCAAGAGCGCAGACACTCTATTAACTGTGCACCTTATTACTGTATATATTTACTGTTGTTGGAGTCAATTTCGTTCCAACTTTTTACAGCCTGTATAAGTACATAGACCTCTAGCACGAAACCTTAAACTGAACTTTATCCGCGCCTATCTCTTAACTGTAAGTTACAACCCCCAAACCAGATCCTAATGGCACAAATGATGAAATCATTCCTATTGCACCATGTACCAAACAATAATTCTATTGAACTTTCTGATTTTCAGCACACTGAGTGGGTGGAGCAGAATATTATTTAATTACAAAAGAATTTGTAAAAACCTAACAGGTAACTGGTAGATACTAGTTGGAAATTCTAGTCCAGTATGTAGAATCTGTCCACTAAAGGCCCAGTGAAATAATAGACATTTAATCCGTGGTGACTCTAGGAACAATATTTAGGGGGGGCACATAGGATACCGCAGTAAAAACTGGGGGGCACTAATAATTTTCACCATTAACCCTTTCGCTGCTGAGGCTTTTCCCGCCCCTATGCTGAGGTCATTTTTACCGGTTTTGCTCATCTTGTTTAAACGTGTTTTGAAGGCTTATTTTAGTATATGACCCAGACATATTATATATCGTTCTTTCCGTAAGACTCGGTAGATTCATAATATGTCATTATTATATGTATACGTTATGTCATGTCTGTATATTATAACAAAAAATGCAATAAAATATGTATTTTCAATAATTTACAATGTGTAAAGTGTTTTTTTCCACATTTTAACATGCGAGCAATTGCGGTTATATTTTGTATGGGGTGCGCTTGTTAAAAAAATTAGAGATGGGGTCCCGTTACATTTTTTTTTAGGGAAAATGACACTATTTTTAACAAACGCACCGCATACAAAAATCGTTAGTGCAGCATCATTGTTCACATTATAATTGAAATGGGAACAATATTGCTGCATTAACAAACCAAAAAAAATAAAAAAAAAGTTTTTTTTTGTTTTTTTTTAATTTTTAATTTTAATTTTTTTTATTTTTATTTTTCATTTTTTTTTTTTTTTTACAAAATTTTTCACTTTCATGTTTGGTATCGTTGGAACGGCCATGCTCTGGCCGATCCAACCATACCAAAATTTAACCCCTAGCTGCCACGGATCGGGAGATAGTGAGTTCATTGGAACTCCCTATCTCCACAGTTGGTGGCAGTTAGGGGTTAACTCTAGGACTGGCGTCATCGTGCTACGCACGATGACGCCAGTCCTCTGGGGGAGTTCCCGGAGGCTTGGCCGACATCCAAGATGTCGGCCAGCTCCGGGAAAGGATCGCGAACCGGCGCTTTTCAGCGCCGATTCGCGATCCAGCTCCCCAGGGGTTAATGCCAGGCATCATTTGGAAGGGCAGGCTGTGCCCTTCCAAATGATGCCTGGGTTAACCCCCTGTGCGCCGCCGATCGGGAGGGAGAGAGGTCCGAAGGACCTCCCCCCCCTCCCTTTCAGGCGCCTCCTCCGCACATGCGGGGGGGGCGCCTGAATTAGGTGTCATCGCGCCCCCGCGATGACACCTAATTCTGGCGGCTGCTGGTCCGGATGCGCGGCTGACATCCAGGATGTCAGCCCGCACCGGAGGGGCCAGCGATCGGCCGGAACCCGGCCGAACGCTGACCCCGATGGGAGGACGCGCTCAGCGCGTCCTCCGCATACCAGCGGGACTGCTGAGGACGCGCTCAGCGCGTCCTCAGCAGCGAAGTGGTTAAATCATACCACTGAATAAAACTAAGGGCCCTATCACCTGGTGGGAGCTAAAACACCATCACTAAAGGAAAAATTTTGCGCGAGTCGCTAAAACGTAGTGCCTGACGACCTACTAACAGATCACCTTGTCCGGGGTAGTCCATGAACAAGGTCGTTTAGCGCACGCTAGGGAAACTAATGCGGTTGTGTACAGGATAGAACTGTTTTTTTTTGCAGTGCAGAGTGCCGGGCCATACCTATCCCCCGCCCTCACAATCGTTAATATAAACACATCCAGTGAATAACCTCACACCCCTGCATTATTAAAATCCTCCACGGTGGTCGTATCATCCATGTTTTTATGCACACATATATTAAGGCTCATGGACATTGCTTGATAAATGCCACCCAACAGCATGTCGAGTCATTACACTGCATTTAATAGATCCAAAAGGAAGGCCAGGTGAGCGACACAAATTTCCCTGCTGCAGCATATAAATAATACATGTTTCAGGGCTTATTCATGTGTCCCTTTAAACATGGTCCACACAGTCACAATAATAATCAACCGCTTACATACTATGAATAACCCCCAGCATAAAATGTTTAAAATTAGGCAATATATTAGAATTAGGATATATGTGGATGTTGCATTTATAATATAACCTACTGCAACAGCAACGACATTGCTGAGCAGATCCATTACTATGGTGTATGGGGCCAAGAGAAAACCTGTGCTGCATTCCTTTACATTGCCTGTTAATTTTGGGCGAGGACCTGTTTTTTCTGTCTTTTTGGAGTTGACTTAGCACCAGGGTTGAGCAGTAGGTAAAATTTTGCAATTAGCGCTGGAACCAAGTGATCTGTTAGCAGCAAAAGCACTAGAGATCTCTAGCGCTCCCTGTGTTAAGTAAAGGACGCGGAAAGTACAGTAAGCTTGTGCTACAAATCACTAATAGCAACAATTTTTCCCATTTGTAGCAGGAGACAAATGATCTGTTGGTCCGGCACTAGACTCCATTAACCTGGCGCTAACGCAAAACCATGCCGACGCAAGTGTTTACTCACACCAGTTAATAGTGCCCTAAATAAGTATATATAAATAAGATTCCAAAACCCCAGAATAATGTGATGTAATGATACCTTTTTATTGTACTAACCTGATACTTAGAAACATAGAAACATAGAAAAATGTCGGCAGATAAGAACCTTTCGGCCCATCTAGTCTGCCCAATTACATGGATACTTTACCTGGATTTATCTTGTTTAGGATAGCCTTATGCCTATCCCATGCCTGCTTAAATTCAATTACTGTTTTGGCCTCTACCACTTCAACTGGAAGACTGTTCCATGTATCCACCACCCTCTCAGTACAATAATGCTTCCTGATGTTACTTTTAAACCTTTGCCCCTCTAATCTAAGACTATGTCCTCTTGTTTTGCTATTTTGTTTCCTTTTAAATATACTCCCTTCCTCTACCTTGTGGATTCCCTTTACGACAGACTTAAATTCAATATTTTATTTGCTGCAATTCGGCAGTTTTTGCTGAATATCTGATAGCTGCTTCAGCGACTCCACTTTTAGCAAATTACAGTGACCATTTGCTAAATAGGAAATTCACCTTATTTTCGGCAAAATAAATTCCCCGAAATGTAACGAAAAGCAGAGGATCTACAGATCATTAGACCATTTAGATTCTAACTTCCATAATAACCCCTAAAATGCCATAAACCCAGGGAAATACAATAAAATTAATAAACAGTGTGGCATTTAGCTACCCCTCAACCCCTAAAATGCCACTAATCAAAGGAAAACATGAAATGAATACACTGAGGCATGTATCCTTCCCATTAACCCCTAAAATGCCATTAATCAAGGAAAAAAATAAAATGTATACTGTGAGGGATGAAGCCTACCCATTAACCCTTAATATACAACTAAACCAAGGCAAAAACTAAACTTATACACAATGTAATGTATAGTATGAACATTAACCACTTCACTGCTGAGCCATTTTAACCCTGTGAAAATGTTTGTTTAAATGCACGTTTTTATTTAATGTTTTATGACTTTTACTTTACACTGAATATGGTCATGTTGGATATCATTGGAAAGGCCAGAATCTGCCCTTTCCAATGTCCATATACGCTGCACAGGAACAGAGATACTGTGGTCCGAATGGTGTGGGAAGCTGGATGCTGATTTTTGGTGGGGGGGCAAGGAATAACCTGGGGGGGGGCATTGCCTCCCCTTGCCCCCCTGTAGAGACACCTATGCATTTAATTGTATGGGTCACGTTGGAAGCTATTTTAAGCTCTATATGACACTATTACCCCCAATACTATCAGCTTGGAGGAACCAAAACGCTAACGGATGATTTAAAAAAAAATACAGTCTTGATAATTATCATATACACTACGTAGTCGAGTGCATTGGCACACCTGATCATAACACCAACAGGGACTATTATGACACATAGACATTAATATGGAGTTTTACCCCCTTACCCCCACTTACATCTTCCCAGTGGCGTCACTAGGGTTGGTGTCACCCAGTGCGGTAACTAAGGCCCCGTTCACACTGTGCGATTTTCATATTCATGACATGGTGCGATAATCGCGCGACATCGCTGTTTTTTGCGATTTTTGCAACGCACCACCAATACAAATCGCAAAATCGCAGATAGCAAATCGCAAAAAAAGGGTCATGTACCAGAGACATGCTTCTGCGACGTTGCGCGACAAGATGTGAACAGCTCCATTGAAATGCATTGGAGAAGCTACACAGCGCGACAAAATCCGCGCGATAAATCGCACAATGTGAACCGGGCCTTATGGTGTCACCCCCCCCCAAGTTTTACGGATTTTTTTTAACTACTCTTACTCCTAAATCAGTACTCCCATATAACACTGAATGCTCAAACACACAGCGCACATTACTGTGAGGTTTATTGCTGTGGAGCTCTCTCATATGCTCACACAAATTTTTGCCAACTGCCAGCAAGTACGGTGCCTGTTCGAAGGCAGTGAAAGTACACATGGATATATATTGCCCCCAGCAGCTCTGGATATATTGCCCCGGCAGCTTTGGATATATTGCCCCCAGCAGCTCACCCATGGATATATTGCGCCTCAGCTCACATATGGATATATTGCCCCAGACCAGCTCACACATGGATCTATTGCCCCCAGACCAGCTCACACATGGATATTGCCCCAGCTCTCATGGATATGCCCCCAGCACACATGGATACTGCCCCAAGCACACATGGATACTGCCCCAGCTCACATGGATATGCCCCAACTCTCATGGATATGCCCCAGCTCTCATGGATATGCCCCAGCAGCTCTCATGGATATTGCCCCCAGCTCATGGATATGCCCCAGCAGCTCTCATGTATATTGCCCCCAGCTCATGGATATGCCCCAGCAGCTCTCATGGATATTGCCCCAGCTCATGGATATACCCCAGCAGCTCTCATGTATATTGCCCCCAACTCATGGATATGCCCCAGCAGCTCTCATGGATATGCCCCAGCAGCTCTCATGGATATTGCCCCAGCTCCTCTCATGGATATTGCCCCAGCTCCTCTCATGGATATACTGCCCCAGCTCCTCTCATGAATATTGCTCCAGCTCCTCTCATGGATATTGCCCCAGCTCCTCTCATGGATATTGCCCCAGCTCCTCTCATGGATTTTGCCCCAGCTCCTCTCATGGATATTGCCCCAGCTCCTCTCATGGATTTTGCCCCAGCTCCTCTCATGGATATTGCCCCAGCTCCTCTCATGGATTTTGCCCCAGCTCCTCTCATGGATATTGCCCCAGCTCCTCTCATGGATTTTGCCCCAGCTCCTCTCATGGATATACTGCCCCAGCTCCACTCATGGATATTGCCCCAGATCCTCTCATGGATATACTGCCCCAGCTCCTCTCATGGATATAGTGCCCCAGCTCCTCTCATGGATATACTGCCCCAGCTCCTCTCATGGATATTGCCCCAGCTCCTCTCATGGATATTGCCCCAGCTCCTCTCATGGATATTGCCCCAGCTCCTCTCATGGATATTGCTCCAGCTCCTCTCATGGATATTGCCCCAGCTCCTCTCATGGATATTGCCCCAGCTCCTCTCATGGATTTTGCCCCAGCTCCTCTCATGGATATTGCCCCAGCTCCTCTCATGGATTTTGCCCCAGCTCCTCTCATGGATATACTGCCCCAGCTCCACTCATGGATATTGCCCCAGATCCTCTCATGGATATATTGCCCCAGCTCCTCTCATGGATATACTGCCCCAGCTCCTATCATGGATATACTGCCCCAGCTCCTATCATGGATATGCCCCCAGCTCCTCTCATGGATATGCCCCAGCTCCTCTCATGGATATACTGCCCCAGCTCCTATCATGGATATACTGCCCCAGCTCCTATCATGGATATGCCCCCAGCTCCTCTCATGGATATTGCCCCAGCTCCTCTCATGGATATTGCCCCAGCTCCTCTCATGGATATACTGCCCCAGCTCCTCTCATGGATATTGCTCCAGCTCCTGTCATGGATATTGCCCCAGCTCCTCTCATGGATATTGCCCCAGCTCCTCTCATGGATTTTGC
This sequence comes from Leptobrachium leishanense, assembly GCA_009667805.1. Taxonomy (NCBI): domain Eukaryota; kingdom Metazoa; phylum Chordata; class Amphibia; order Anura; family Megophryidae; genus Leptobrachium; species Leptobrachium leishanense. The sequence goes on along the minus strand of CM019063.1, from coordinate 419,147,268 downwards.
CCCAGCTCCTCTCATGGATATTGCCCCAGCTCTTCTCATGGATTTTGCCCCAGCTCCTCTCATGGATATACTGCCCCAGCTCCACTCATGGATATTGCCCCAGATCCTCTCATGGATATATTGCCCCAGCTCCTCTCATGGATATACTGCCCCAGCTCCTATCATGGATATACTGCCCCAGCTCCTATCATGGATATGCCCCCAGCTCCTCTCATGGATATGCCCCAGCTCCTCTCATGGATATACTGCCCCAGCTCCTATCATGGATATGCCCCCAGCTCCTCTCATGGATATGCCCCAGCTCCTCTCATTGATATTGCCCCAGCACATGGATATGCCCCAGCTCATGGATATGCCCCAGCTCATGGATACTGCCCCAGCACATGGATATGCCCCAGCTCATGGATACGGCCCCAGCTCATGGATACTGCCCCAGCACATGGATAATGCCCATAGTTCATGGATAATGTCCCCAGCTCATGGATAATGCCACCAGCTCATGGATAATGCCCTCAGTTGATGGATAATGCCCCCAACTCACCTCCTGCGCCGCGGTTTCTGCTCCCTCTGAGTGTCCGGCTGCATGGAGCTTGGGCACTCGCCTGGGGGAGCCACGTGACCAGCCGCGATCTCGCGAGAACTCGGCTGGTGACGTGTTTCCCCCAGGCGCGCGCCGAAGCTGCATAACTTCGGACGCTCGCAGGGAGCAAACACGCGGCGCAGGGTGAGACACTCGCCCTTAGGGTGACGGTGTCACCCTAAGGGCGGGTGTCACCTGGTGCGGGCCGCATCCCCCGGCCCCACATTACAACGCCCCTGCATCTTCCACACTTCTGGTAAGGCTTTCCATAAGATTTTGAAGTGTTTCTGAAGGAACTTTTGCCAATTCATCAAGTAGAACATTTTGAGGGGAGGCAGTCAACGTTGAACGAGAAGACCTGGCTCGTAATCCTCAATCCAAAGGTGTTCAATGGGGTTGAGGTCAGGGCTCTGAGTGGGCCAGTTAAGTTTTTCCACACCAAACTCATCCAGCCATGTCTTTATGGGCCTTGCCTTGTGCACTGGGGCACACAGACATGCTGAAATAGAGAAGGGCCATCCACAAACTGTTCCCTCAAATTTGGAAGCACATCATTGCCCAAAATATCTTTGTATGCTGCAGCATTAAGATTTCCTTTTAGTGGAAGTAAGGGGCCTAGCCCACACCCTGAAAACCAGCCCCCTTCGTCCTCCACCAAACTTTACAGCTGACACAATGTAGTCATCTAGGTAACGTTCTCCTGGCATCTGCCAAACCCAGACTCGTCCACCAGACTGCCAAAGAACGTGATTCATCACTCCACAGAACATGTTTCCATTGCTCCAGAATCCTGTGGTGACGTGCATTACACCACTGCATCCAAAACATGGCATTGTATTTGGTGTTGTGAGATTTGCATGCAGCTGCTTACCATGAAAGTCCATTCCTTGAAGCTCCCACCACACAGTTTTTGTGCTGATATTCTTGTCAGTGGATGTTTGGAATTCCTCCTCAGTTATGGAACCAGCAGAGCATTGACAACTTTATGTACCATGCATCTCAGCACTCGGTGACCCCACTCTGTGACACGGTCTTCTGCTTTGTGGCTGAGTTACTGCTGTTCCTAAATGCTTCCACTTACAATAACCGTGGAATATCTTCAGTGCTGAAATTTCGCAAACTGACTTATTGCTAAGGTAGCATCATATCACACTACCATGCTTGAATGCATTGAGCTTTTCAGAACGTCCTGATTTATCACACAAATGTTTGTAAATGCAGACTGCATGGCTAGGTGCTTGATTTCATACACCTGTGGCCAGGGGCGTAACTACCAGGTGTGCAGTGGCTGCCACGGCACCCAGACCCTTGAGTCTGGGGGGGGGGCACAATCGGCCACTGTGGCCGGGACATCGCCTGGGCCCTGAGCCTTGCATAGGCTTTTCCACTGGATGAAGAGGAATTCAGCCCCTTACCTCCAAAAATTTTAGAAAAGGTAACAACTTACAGTTACAAGCATTTATAAAGCGCCAACAGGTTCTGTAGCGCTGTTCAATGGGAGAAACCGAATAACAAATATACATACACATTACACACACCAAACAGTAGGAGAGAAGACCCTGCTCGAGAGCTTACAATCTATGAGGAGAGGGGTGACACGCTAGGTGAGGGTGAATAGAGGACAAGAGTTAACAAGGTGCGTGTGGGTATATAATTTTTTTAGAATATATGTTAATATATTTTTTATACTCATTTGTGAGTTTTACTTTGGAGCTCTGTGATGCGATCAAACGCATCGCACATTACTCTGAGTTTTATTGCGGTGGCGCTTTGTGATACGCTCATAAACACTAGGAATGAGCTGTTCAGTTCGGACGGTTCGGAGTTCGATCCGAAGACTTAGCCTGTTCGATTAGATCACGAACACCGAACATTTCCGGGTGTTCGCCGCATGTTCGACCACAATGCATCACAATGGACCACAATGCATTTTCCCACTGGCCTAAAGCTCGTAATTGGCTACAGCCTTGCACCTGACCACAGGTCTGGTGCAAGACAGGTTCAACAGTATGGAACAAATATACGTATCTGGTCAGCGCGAAATACACGCAAGGGACTCGAACGGCTTCTCAATTGATTTCATCCATGATTAAACATAATGGGAAAAAAACAGGAATATAGATCTAAGTGCAGTAAACAAACAATTCGGTGAGGGTTTGTAGGATATCTTATGGTTGACAAACTCACAAGTGGAGAGCCCAAACACTGGCTCTGAGTGGATGAACGCTCTTAGGTTGTTTGTCTGAGAAGGCTTCACAGGTAACCCACTCCTGGCTATTGAAGATATCTTGTCACGTCCATTCAATATGGGAGAGAGAAAGGAGGGAAGAAATCTTGTGTATACCTGGCGTGGCAATATAGGGTATAGGTTATGACAAATGGAAACTCACATTTGGTGGAGCTATTCCGAACTCGAAAGGAACGGCATAAGGGTTTTGTAGGTCAAACCCCAATAAAAATACCCAATTCGTGCAGGAACTGTTATCTTCTTTAAAATTTAATTAAAATAAAGAATAAAAGTTGTACAAATATCCAGAACGCGTTTCGCCGCTCAAACACAGCTTCATCAGCTGGTCCTTACAAAGATAAATAAAGTGCATGGTTTTATACAGGCAGAAATGATAAAAAACTTTCCCACATGTGTTTAATTGGTGGTCAGCGTGCGTTTCAGACCTCTTCATAGGGTTTCTGTGTATCGCTGGCCGCCAGCGCCATCTTGCGCATGCGCATTGTTGATTTCCGCGTTCCACAGTGCGGTTCACGGCATGATATCCGGTATCTCGAAGAGGTGTGCGTTCCACTCTGGATATACACATACTTCCGGTAACGCGGTTTTCTTAAAATCAGCCGCAATCCGGTCATAATAGATGTACAATGCGGAAAAATTATGACAGAAGTCTATCTTAACCAAAAATTACAGATTGGTTTCTCACAAGCAGGCTGTCCTCCCATTGTGTGTATTTGGAATTAAAGGAGATAAAATCTTTATGTCAATGTGTTATACAAATTACTAATAGTGAATAGCGTTCTATACCAGAACTGGATGTGGCATATAGATATATGGTCTTAATCTGAAACCCTAAACGTGATATAGTGTAAACTAAGTGATATTTGTATAAATGAAGCCATATGGATGATAATATAAAAAATATTAAATAATATAACGTAAAGTGTTCCTATACTCAATAGGATTTCGGCCACAAATAATATGTGATCAAATATTTAAAAGGAAAAAAGAGGGAAAGGAGGAAAAAATCCTAAAGTTAATGTATTGATGGAATCGAATATCCTTATTAAGTTAAGTTGGCAATATTGACTATATTGTGTGTCCGGTTAAGGAGGAACTGTACCGACACTAAAGTTTTCAAAGAACAAGCAGATGCATTGAAGATGGATTTTGTGGAGAAGGGATATGAAGAAAATAATTTAGATTGTATTATTACAGATTTAATGAAAGGAGACCGTGAGGAATTACTTAAATATAAATCTAAGAAGGAAACAAATGAAGAACTGAGATTCATTTGCGATTATAATAGTAAAGCTACACAGATTAAAATAATTTTTAATAAACATTGGCACGTTCTACGTAACGATAGAGATCTTGAGAATTATATAGGTAAAACACGCAAGATTGTGTTCAGAGGAGCAAGTAATCTAAAAAATAATCTGGTCCACAGACAGTAAGGCAAGAAACAATAAGAGTAAAGACGGACATTTTGGATTACGACAAGGCTTCTATAACTGTGGCCAATGTTTGGCATGTACATCGACTGGTAACAAAAAAGGATTTAAGAATACATACTATAATCGTAAGACCAAACAAGAAATTCCCATAAAGGGAGTCCTCAATTGTTTCTCTAAAAATATAATATATATGTTAGAATGCCCTTGTGGGTTACAGTACATAGACCGTACCAAAAGAGCTTTCAATGTGAGGGTATCAGAACATGTAAGAAATATAAAAAAGGGGTTTGATAAGCATTCTGTTTCACTACACTATAAGATAGAACATAATAGCCTTCCAGTGGGCCTTAAATTCACAGCTATTAAACAGTTGAAACAAAAGGATATAAGAGAGGATTTTCATAAAAGGTTGGGGCAGACGGAAATGCGTTTGATTTTCGATATGGGCACTCTCGCACCGAGTGGTCTTAATGACGACTTTGAAGTCTCACATTTCTTATAAGCATGTTTTCTTTCTAATATATATACTTAATAATCCCATATAATGGATTATCATATATGGGTCATCTATTCTCACCCAGTTTATTATTTTCCAGGTCACTATCCCATACATTTAGACTCTTTAAGTCACTATACATATATACAATCCACATATTTATTTACAAGTTTAAATTTTTCACCAAATTTTACCTTCACTTATCCATAAGAGAATTACCTCCTAATACACAATATAGTCAATATTGCCAACTTAACTTAATAAGGATATTCGATTCCATCAATACATTAACTTTAGGATTTTTTCCTCCTTTCCCTCTTTTTTCCTTTTAACCATTTGATCACATATTATTTGTGGCCGAAATCCTATTGAGTATAGGAACACTTTACGTTATATTATTTAATATTTTTTATATTATCATTCATATGGCTTCATTTATACAAATATCACTTAGTTTACACTATATCACGTTTAGGGTTTCAGATTAAGACCATATATCTATATGCCACATCCAGTTCTGGTATAGAACGCTATTCACTATTAGTAATTTGTATAACACATTGACATAAAGATTTTTATCTCCTTTAATTCCAAATACACACAATGGGAGGACAGCCTGCTTGTGAGAAACCAATCTATAATTTTTGGTTAAGATAGACTTCTGTCATAATTTTTCCGCATTGTACATCTATTATGACCTGATTGCGGCTGATTTTCAGAAAACCGCGATACCGGAAGTATGTGTATATCCAGAGTGGAACGCACACCTCTTCGAGATACCGGATATCATGCCGTGAACCGCACTGTGGAACGCGGAAATCAACAATGCGCATGCGCAAGATGGCGCTGGCGGCCAGCGATACACAGAAACCCTATGAAGAGGTCTGAAACGCACGCTGACCACCAATTAAACACATGTGGGAACGTTTTTTATCATTTCTGCCTGTATAAAACCATGCACTTTATTTATCTTTGTAAGGACCAGCTGATGAAGCCGTGTTTGAGCGGCGAAACGCGTTCTGGATATTTGTACAACTTTTATTCTTTATTTTAATTAAATTTTAAAGAAGATAACAGTTCCTGCACAAATTGGGTATTTTTATTGGGGTTTGACCTACAAAACCCTTATGCCGTTCCTTTCGAGTTCGGAATAGCTCCACCGAATGTGAGTTTCCATTTGTCATAACCTATACCCTATATTGCCACGCCAGGTATACACAAGATTTCTTCCCTCCTTTCTCTCTCCCATATTGAATGGACGTGACGAGATATCTTCAATAGCCAGGAGTGGGTTACCTGTGAAGCCTTCTCAGACAAACAACCTAAGAGCGTTCATCCACTCAGAGCCAGTGTTTGGGCTCTCCACTTGTGAGTTTGTCAACCATAAGATATCCTACAAACCCTCACCGAATTGTTTGTTTACTGAACTTAGATCTATATTCCTGTTTTTTTTCCCATTATGTTTAATCATGGATGAAATCAATTGAGAAGTCGTTCGAGTCCCTTGCGTGTATTTCGCGCTGACCAGATACGTATATTTGTTCCGTTTATGTCTTGGTTTGAGGGAAACCACTGTTTATCTGGTTAGCTGGGCACTCGGAGGTCATATTGTGGGCGCCTACCATTTCTATCTTCAGGTTTAACAGTATGCCAATCACGGCTCAGAGTCCTGATTGGGCAAATTTTGCCCAATCATGGGCTCACAGAGCTAAGTCCCGCAGCACACTATATAACGTTTCCACACATAGCTACAGCACGCATTTTGAGAGGAGATTTCAGAGGAGATAGTTGTGTGTTGTTACTGCCGGTCTGCCACGCTACTGGGGGCGGTCTGGGGGGTCTCATTTCTACCAAATATCAGGGAATTTAGGTGATGTGTGTCTTGTCACTGTGCCAGCAAGTTTTTTTGGGGTTTACAAATTTCTTTAAAACATTTGTGAATTGAGGTGATCTTCTGTGTCTTGTCACACAGCCAGCAAGTCTTTTTGGGGGTTACAAATTTCTTTAAAACATTTGTGAATTGAGGTGATCTTCGGTGTCTTGTCACTGTGCCAGCAAGTCTTTTTGGGGGTTAAAAATTTCTTTAAAACATTTGCGAATTGAGGTGATCTTCTGTGTCTTGTCACACAGCCAGCAAGTATTTTGGGGGTTAAAAATTTCTTTAAGCGGAGCCAACAGCCGAGGAAGCTCCGCACAATCCGACTTCAACGAGGGCAATCCGGACGAGAAAGGGGTGATATGACCCCTAAAAAAAGAACTCAGTCGGCCCAGAGGCTGAAGGACCCGCTGCCTGCCCCAAAAAACGACGGAATCGCGCAATATTTCACGGAGCAAACCGCGACCGGCAATACACCACGCGGCTCCAAAATGGCGCCGACCGCAAGGACCTCCCGCGCGGCCTGGCCAGTAAGCAGCGTGGACCCGCAAGACGACAACGAGGACTCGGTGCGGGATATCCTCCATTCCTTACCCACAAAAGTCGATCTGGAAAGCATGCTGGGAAGGCTGGAGGCCTAATTTTCAGCCCGATTGGAGGCAATGGACGCAGATGTCCGCCAGGTGGGAACCCGAGTACTACAATTGGAAGAGGACAGAGACGCAGTGGAAGACAGACTGGCACACCTGGAAGCAGGTCTGGTATCCCACAATAATTATTTGCAGCGCATACATAGAGCCCTGGACGACCAGGATAAAAGGGGAAGGCGCAATAACCTCCGTATCAGAGGTCTCCCGGAAGCGCAAGATGGTAAGGAACAACTTATGGACATACTGAGATATATCTTTAATAAACTGCTCCGAAAACCCCCAGACACTCCTATACATTTTGATAGAGCGCACCGCTCTCTAAAACCGAAAGGAGCCCGAACACGGCACCCAGAGATGTCATCTGTCGCTTACACTATTATCGACAAAAAGAGGACATTTTACAAGCTGCTCGTAGACAGGACCTTAAAGATTCACGTGGCAACACTATACAACTGTACCCAGACTTGTCCTGGAGCACATTGCAAGCTCGTCGATTGTTAAAACCCCTAACGGATGCTTTACGAGAGTGCCAGGTGAAATATCGATGGGGATATCCGTTTGCATTGTCGACGACCCTGGAGGGTCATCATTATGTCATCACTTGCGCAGCAGACCTGCCCCCACTCCTAACGGCTCTGGCGCTGGAGGAAGTGCACATATCGGATTGGTATGGGGGTGCATCGCTGGACTCGATCCCTCCACCTCAACCTCACCGCCAGCGATGGCAGACACCATCTAAAAAAGATCGAGCTGCGACTAACGCACACAGACTCGTGTCCCCCGCACGTACTCAGGAATAGAGTCGCAATCACTATCCTCCCTTGCTATGGCTACGTCACTGACAGAATAAGTATGAAGGTAGGAGTAGGTTCTGGAAGACCTACTGAATGAGGTCCTCTAATTACCCCTTCGCTACTGACGCCCCTTTATTTGAAGTTATTGGAGGTTATTGATCGGGGTTTCAATCCATACATAGATGTTATAACCGAAGGATTGCCCGCCGAACTCAACAATTTTTTGTTTCTAGTTTGGTGCCCTCCTCACTCTGTGATTTCACACATTCACCTTTTCACCCCCGCCCAAGTTGCGGTGACTTTTAGCTCTCCCTAACGTGACAGTTGGGAAGCTATCCTTAAAACCTGGACGATTGGATACGGTATGGCAGGTTTTACACCGAAGTCTTTTACTTACTTTCTGTTCTCCGTTTAACCCCTTAACGCCGCAGGACGTACATTTACGTCCTGCATTAGGTGGGCTTTGACGCCGCAGGACGTAAATGTACGTCCTCGGCGTTTACAGCCCCCCTGCCTTAATACTTACGTCCTCCGGTCACTCCCACGCTGCTCTGACTCCCGCGGAGTCAGATCAGTGTGATCCCTCCTCCGGCGCTGTGACGTCATCGCGCCGGTGGCGCGATGACGTCAGTTTCAGGCATCCCCCCCCGCCGGAGCAGGGGAAGCGCCTGGAGGGGAGGGGAGGGATCCTTCGGATCCCTCTATCTCCCGATCGCCTGGTCCCCAGGGGCTGTGACCAGCTTCGCTGGAAGGGTCACAGCCTGACCTTTCCAGCGATGTATGGGGGGTTAACCCCTTAGTTGCCAGGTCGCGACCGGGCACTAATTTGTGCCCGATCGCGGCCTATTTCCGGTGGGGGCCGCCATCTTGGATGGCAGCCCCCACCTCTGGGTCACCCCCCGGTCAACTGACTCATCGCGCCATGCGCGATGATGTCAGTTAACCGGGAACCCCCTAGCTGCAAAGGGATTTCCTATGGAAATCCCTTGCAGGAGATAGGGGGGTTCTTTGAACCCCTTTATCTCCTGATAGGTGGCAGCTAGGGGGTCATGGCTGATATTGCTGGAAAGGCCAGAGCATGGCCTTTCCAATGATATCAAACATGACCATGGTAAAAGTAAAATACAAGTGTAAAAAAAGTAAAAATAAAAATTAAAAAAATAATAAATTAATAATAAAAAATAATAAATATAATAATAAAAAAAATTTTTTTTTTTAATGCAGCACTATTGTTCACATTTCAATTATAATGTGAACAATGATGCTTCACTAATGATTTTTTTTTTTGGGGGGTTTAGCTAAAATCACGCAATTTCTCCCCAAAAAAAAAATGGGATCCCCGTTGTAATTTTTTTAACAGATCTACCCAATAGAATATGACCACAGAGCCTCGGATAATAAAATTTAAAAAAAAAAACACTTTACACACTGTGGAAGATTGAAATTTTATTGAAAATTCACATTTTTTTACATTTTTTGTTATAGCATTTTGGCAGGGCATGACATATACATATAATAATGATATATTATTAATCTGCCGAGTCTGACGGAAAGAACAATATATAATTTGTCTGGGTGGTATAATAATACGTGACTTAAAAATGGTCAAAATGAGCTCAGCAAACTTCTACTTCCGAAACAGCGCCGAAGTTGTAAAATTACTCCCGTCCTTAAGGGGTTAAGTACCCCCTTTTTTTTTTCCCATGTTTTTGTTTTTGTTTCTGTTTTTTGTTCTTATTTGATACATTGCATATTACTTCGTGTAGATAGGTTACGAATACCTACGGTTGACTTTCTTTTGGTATCGTGCAGACTCAGCCGGTGTGTTCTCCAGACACACCGACTAACCGACAGGTGTTGCTCGATTAGTGTGTTTGTGGTATGACCCAGTTGAAGTTTCTGTCACTAAATGTGCGGGGCCTGAACTCTCCCCAGAAAAGGCGCAAAGCACTCACTGACCTACACAGACAGGGTGGTGATATAGTCTTTTTGCAGGAGACACATTTTAGGGGAGACGCAGCTCCCTCATTACAATCCCGTTATTACTCCCAATGCTTTTACAGTAACTATGTTATATCTAAATCTCGTGGTGTAGCGATACTTCTTGCCCGTCACATTCCATTTACTAGAGTACACCAACAACTTGATCCTAATGGCAGATTTTTATTCGTTAAGGGTACAATGGGAAGCCAGATGGTTACTTTCGCTAATATTTATCTGCCTAACAAGAGTCAATGCGCAGCAATGCGATCTATTTTGTCCAAACTGGACAAATTCAGGGAGGGATTACTGATTTGTGGCGGAGACTTCAATGTCTCTCTCGACTCCTCCAGAGAGGGGGTCCATCCGACCCCTTCTGTGGATGTCTCGTTACGAGGCAGATTCCTGACTCTTCTCCATCAACACCAATTAGTAGACGGTTGGAGGGCCCTAAACCCCACTGTAAAAGACTACACTTTCTATTCAGCAACGGCTCACTCGTACTCCCGACTGGACACATTTTTGATCCCTCACCACCAATTACATTACCTGACAAAAGTTAAAATAGCCTCCATTACATGGTCAGATCATGCACCGGTGATGATGTAGGTGATCCACTCCACCTCCGCACCGCACATGGCGTATAAATGAATCACTACTTCGGGATGTTGTGATCCACCAAAACCTTCATGACTTGATCACTCAATATTTCGAGGAAAATTCCACTCCAGAGATCTCCTTGCCAACTTTGTGGGAAGCTCATAAGTGTGTCATCAGAGGCGATCTTATTCAGATAGGTGCACAACGTAAAAGGGAACACAGGGCGACCCTAGACGCTATTCTTCAACGCAAACACGATTTGGAGACTGCTCACAAAGCGTGTCAATCTCTGGATACATTTAAAGACCTCACAGAACAGAGAGCAAAGCTAAACTCCCTATTGTCCCAGCAGGCCTTTAAATCGTTATTGCTCACGAAACACACTTATTACACACAAGGCAACAAATGCGGTCGTCTCTTGGCTCACGCTTTGAGACAACGTCGCCAAGCTACGTACACCCCCAAAATACGAGAGACAAATGGCAGGGACCTACATCTTACCAAAGACATATCTGCAGCTTTTCAGAAATATTTCCCTTCAATCTGTCCTAGCCCCTGAATCGGCATCGGCACTGGACACCCCGTTTACACTGGAAGAATTTTCCATAGAGCTGAACTCCATGAAAGCAGGAAAAAGCCCCGGTCCGGATGGATTACTGTAGCGTATTACAAGACATTTCGTACACTACTAGGCCCTAAATTTGTTGCGCTGCTAAACGCCTTAGATGGCTCTACCTCCCTAGACCATGCCACTCTACGCGCTCCTATAGCTTTAATTCCCAAACCAGATAGGGATCACACATTGGTATCCAACTACAGACCCATCTCTCTTTTAAACGTAGATATTAAAATAATGACTAAAATGCTGGTGACTAGATTAAACACCTTCATTCCTGGCCTAGTCCATCCAGATCAAACGGGATTTGTCCCCACTCGCGAGGCGAGAGACAACACGTTAAGGGCAATCAATCTTATACATCTTGCCAACGCCACACACACGCCGACAGTCTTTCTCTCCATCGATGCCGAAAAAAGGCCTTTGATAGAGTGGACTGGACTTTCCTCTATGAGATTTTGAAGTTTCTAGGATTTGGCCCAAAATGGTTGACCTGGATCCGGAATCTCTACAGTGTGCCGTGGGCCTCCCTAAGGGTCAATGGCACGTACTCTCCTGATATGGACATACGGAATGGTACCCGACAAGGATGCCCGCTGTCGCCCCTTTTATTCATCCTCACATTAGAACCCCTCCTCCAGAGGATTAGAGATAATCCCTCCATCCACGGCCACCCTCTCCCCTTTCACCATTACAAAGTCGCGGCATTTGCCGATGATATTCTTTTATCCCTTACAAACCCTTTGGTATCCCTGAAACACCTTATGGCAGAATTAGACACATACGGGGCGTTTTCTAATTTTCAGATAAACCTATCCAAATGTGAGGTGTTGGGGGTGAGAATCACTGAGCAGATGAAGAAAGCTATAGTCACTTCTTATCCCTTTAAATGGGCACATAGATCGATACGGTACTTGGGAGTGGCACTTCCTAGCGATTTGTCTCAATTGTATGTCACTAACTATGAACCATTACTACAGACAATATCCCAAGATCTACGACGGTGGAAGATTCCGCATGTCTCCTGGTTGGGTAGAATAAATATATTGAAAATTAATATCCTTCCTAGATTTTTTACATTTTTCAAACAGTACCAATTGGAGTCCCTCCCAAATTTTTTACTCTTCTACGGACACTAGTCTTGTCACTGGCTACCAGCTATCAGGGTGTCTCATTGGGTTATACCAGAGTTCTTTAAATCTTTTTACCAGAGTTGAATCAGAGTTCTGTATATATTAATCTATATATCACTCACCATGTCTGAAAGAACAAAAAGGACATCCAGACGCTCCCAGACACAGATAAGAGGGCAAGCAGCCCCTGTGACGGGAGGCTGTGCCTCTGGTCGTGGTGGACGTGGTGCATCCTCTGCAGGGGCACGCTTGTCCTTTCTAACTGGTGCTGGCCATCTTAAGCAGCAGCAACAAACAGAGGACTTGGTGGATTGGCTAACCAGGCCATCCTCATCCTCTGAGTCCTCTGCCAGCCAGGCTTCTAGTGCTTTACAGTCCACCTCAGCTGCCAAAGCATCTAATGCAGCCTCCATGTCCACAGGTACTCCTGCCGTAGCCTCGCTATCACACACGGAGGAGTCAGCTGAATTGTTTGACTACAATGAGAGTGACATGCTGCTTGAGGATGCGCAGCAAGTACAGTGCTCTGATTCAATCTCTGAGGTTGAGGAAGGGAGTATAATCAACCTAGAGGAAGGGGGTGCCAGTGATGACACAAATAACTGGCACTCATGTAGCCCCAGCAGCTGCAGCATACTGCCAAGTTGGCTCCAGTGATGAGGAGATAGGGGGTGATGATGACAATGATGATGAGGTCACTGACTCCACCTGGGTGCCTGATCGAACAGAGGAATTAAGTGAGGAAGAGGGGGAGGAGGAGGCACAGCAAACACGAGGCACAACATCTTCTGTGACCAACCGTAGCAGTAGCCAGTCCAAGGCATCACATGTCAGAGCTGCTCCGGTGCAGAGCGCTGTTGTCTCAAAGAACACATGCAGAAACTCTGTTGTCTGGGAGTTCTTTAAGAAATGTGCAGTAGAGCGTAGCGTTGCTATTTGTAATCTATGTCAGATGAGGCTTAAGCGTGGGGAAGATACCGGACACTTGGGTATCACGTGCTTGAGGCGACATATGAACAACTGCCACACATCCCATTGGCGCAAAACTTTGCGTAGGTCCTCCTCCTCCTCCTCATCTGTCTCTACCCCCACTGTATGTCCTGCCATGTCATTGCCTACAACCTCCACCGACAGGGATGATGCTACAGTAAGGGATGTACCAGGTCCTTCCTCACAATGTGACATCATCCCAGCAGCTGAAGATTTACGCAGTCAGATTACGTTGCCGCAGTTGCTGCAGCGAAAGAAAAAATATAGTCCCAACCATCCCCAAGCACAGCGTCTAAATGCCAGCTTAGCAAAATTACTCGCATTGCAGCTGCTGCCTTTCCAGCTGGTGGACTCTGCTCCCTTCCGTGAATTTGCTGAATGTGCTGTACCACAGTGGCAGGTTCCAAAACGCCATTACTTTTCACGCAAGACCATTCCAGCACTATACCAGCACGTGGAAGACAATGTTATCCAGTCATTGGGAAAGGCATTCAGCAGCAAGGTGCATGTGACTTTAGACATGTGGTCCAGCAAGCATGGACAGGGTTGTTACATTTCCTTCACGGCACACTGGGTAATTCTGATTGCAGCTGGGAGGGATCAAGATGGGGCTCTGTGCTGGAGCTTGTTCATCCACCACGCCTCCAGAAAGCTGCTTGTATGAGGTCTCTCTGCTCCACCACCACCACCTCTCCCTCTTCCTCCTCCTTCTCTGTCTCTGGCGAAGTGGCAGTTAAACTGACGCCTGACAGGGTCTACGCAATGGCTCAAGCAAAAAGATGCCATACTGTGCTTGAGCTGGTTTGTTTAGGGGACAGGAGCCACACCGGACCAGAAATTCTGTCAGCTCTGCAGGGGCAGGTGCAGAGATGGTTAACACCACGCCAGCTTCAGCTGGGAATGATCGTCTGCGATAATGGCAGCAACCTTCTCTCCGCCCTATGCAAGGGTAAATTGACGCATGTACCATGCCTAGCACACGTCCTAAATCTGGTGGTACTGCGTTTCCTAACCAAGTACCCAGGGCTGCCAGAGCTTCTCATCCAGGCCAGAAAAGTCTGCAGCCACTTCAGACGGTCATTCCCAGCAAGCGTTCGCCTGGCAGAAATTCAAAGAGAATTCCACCTTCCCACAAACCGTCTGATCTGTGACATGCCCACCAGGTGGACCTCGACATTAGCAATGCTGCAGCGTCTGCACAAGCAGCAGAGGGCCATCAACAAGTACCTGTGTGAGTATGGCACAAGGACGGGTTCAGGTCAACTTGGTTTTTTTCCCCCCCGCAGTGGCTGATGATCAAGGATGCATGCACTGTACTGTCACCATTTGAGGAGGCAACGAGGATGGCGAGCAGGGACAGTGCATGCATCAGTGACACAATTCGTTTAGTGTTCCTGCTGGAGCACACTCTGCGGGGAATTATAGATGTGGCTCTAGAGGCAGAGCAGCGGGAGGAAGAGGAGGCCTTCCCTAGCTCTCAAGGCCCCAGTCTTTCCGCAGACAGCATTCCAGCGGGTCCTACTCAGATCAGACAGGAGGAGGATGAGGAGGAGGAGGAGGCAGAATATTTAAGTAGTGGGGGCATTGAAGGTGGGATTCCTCAAGGGAGGGTTTCGTGTGCCCAGAAACACAAGGGCTAGTGCGTGGCTGGGAGGAGGAAGTGCACGATACGGTCATCCTCATTGACCAGGAAGACTCAGAAGCTAATGCCACCTCCAACCTACGCTGCATGGGCTCCCTAATGATGCAAAGCCTGCTAAAGGACCCCAGGATTCGTGCTATCAAGGAGAGGGATCATTACTGGTTGGCAACCCTTCTTGATCCACGATACAAGGGGAAAGTTGCAGAGCTCATCTTGCCCGCACAGAGGGAGCACAGGATGAAAAACTTGAGGACGCTCTAAAGCGACACTTGTGTAACACCTTTCCAGGCACTGGTAGATTACCAAGTGCTGACACACGTGCTTCTGAGGCTGCGGATGATCAGAGGAATAGTGGTGAAGGCCAGGGCCACTTGACTGATGCATTTTTAAATTTTTTTAGTCCTCGACGCCCAGGGACGTCAAATGTAGGCACCCATTGTCAGCGTCTTCACCATATGGTGCAGGACTACCTAGGGGCAAGGGCAGACCTGGATACCTTTCCAGCAGATGATCCACTGGCTTACTGGGTGTTGAGATTGGATCACTGGCCAGAACTTAGCCAATATGTGAGGCAGCTACTAGGTTGCCTTTCATCTAGCGTGCTTTCCGAAAGGACGTTCAGTGCCGCTGGAGGTTTTGTCACAGACAAAAGAGTGCGTCTGTCCACTGACTCTGTAGACCGGCTGACACTTATAAAAATGAATCAGTCCTGGATCAGCAGCTATCAATCCCCTGATGCTGAAGTAATTTAAATAGATCGGGGATGTCCTCTTCTGCATTCACAAAACCTCCAGCACTGAACTCTTCCACAATACCACAAAAGGGTTACGGTGTGAAGGCACTTGCTGCCATGAAAGGCACAATATCTGGCTGCACTGACGCCTGTGCCAGATTTATATCATCTTAATTTTTTGAACCGTAGGGTCCAACCCCTGCACTCTTCCACAATACCACAGAGGGGTTACTGTATTAGGATGGCACTTGCAGGCCTGGCACTAAAAGCACAATATCTGGGTGCACTGACGCCTTGACCAGAATCATATCTTTTCAATATAGGACCACATGGTCCACCCCTGCATTCTTCCACAATACCACAGAGGGGTTACTGTATTAGGATGGCACTTGCAGGCCTGGCACTAAAAGCACAATATCTGGGTGCACTGACGCCTTGACCAGAATCATATCTTTTCAATATAGGACCACATGGTCCACCCCTGCATTCTTCCAAAATACTACAGAGGGGTTACTGTATGATGATACTTGCTGGCCTGGCACCAAAAGCACAATATCTGGGTGCACTGACGCCTTGACCAGAATCATATCTTTTCAATATAGGACCACATGGTCCACCCCTGCATTCTTCCACAATACCACAGAGGGGTTACTGTATGATGATACTTGCTGGCCTGGCACCAAAGGCACAATATCTGGGTGCACTGACGCCTTGACCAGAATCATATCTTTTCAAAATAGGACCACATGGTCCACCCCTGCATTCTTCCACAATACCACAGAGGGGTTACTGTATGATGATACTTGCTGGCCTGGCACTAAAGGCACAATATCTGGGTGCACTGACGCCTTGACCAGAATCATATCTTTTCAATATAGGACCACATGGTCCACCCCTGCACTCTTCCACAATACCACAGAGGGGTTACTGTATGATGATACTTGCTGGCCTGGCACCAAAGGCACAATATCTGGGTGCACTGACGCCTTGACCAGAATCATATATTTTCAATATAGGACCACATGGTCCACCCCTGCATTCTTCCACAATACCACAGAGGGGTTACTGTATGATGATACTTGCTGGCCTGGCACCAAAGGCACAATATCTGGGTGCACTGACGCCTTGACCAGAATCATATCTTTTCAATATAGGACCACATGGTCCACCCCTGCACTCTTCCACAATACCACAGAGGGGTTACTGTATATGATGCACTTGCAGGCCTGGCACCAAAAGCACAATATCTGGGTGCACTGACGCCTTGACCAGAATCATATCTTTTCAATATAGGACCACATGGTCCACCCCTGCATTCTTCCAAAATACTACAGAGGGGTTACTGTATGATGATACTTGCTGGCCTGGCACCAAAGGCACAATATCTGGGTGCACTGACGCCTTGACCAGAATCATATCTTTTCAATATAGGACCACATGGTCCACCCCTGCATTCTTCCACAATACCACAGAGGGTTACTGTATGATGATACTTGCTGGCCTGGCACCAAAAGCACAATATCTGGGTGCACTGACGCCTTGACCAGAATCATATCTTTTCAATATAGGACCACATTGTCCACCCCTGCATTCTTCCACAATACCACAGAGGGGTTACTGTATGGTGATACTTGCTGGCCTGGCACCAAAGGTACAATATCTGGGTGCACTGACGCCTTGACCAGAATCATATCTTTTCAATATAGGACCACATGGTCCACCCCTGCACTCTTCCACAATACCACAGAGGGGTTACTGTATTATGATGGCACTTGCAGGCCTGGCACCAAAAGCACAATATCTGGGTGCACTGACGCCTTGACCAGAATCATATCTTTTCAATATAGGACCACATGGTCCACCCCTGCATTCTTCCACAATACTACAGAGGGGTTACTGTATGATGATACTTGCTGGCCTGGCAGTCTTGCACCAAAGTCAGAATATCTGGGTGCACTGACGCCTTAACCAGATGCATATCTTTTTAATATAGGACCGCAAGGTTCACCCCTGCATTCTTCCACAATACCACAGAGGGGTTACTGTATGATAGTACTTGCAGGCCTGGCACCAAAAGCACAATATTTGGGTGCACTGCCACTGACGCCTGTATCAGATTCATATCCTCAGAGGGGTTACGGTGTGATGGCACTGTTGGGGATGCTAAAGGACCAATTTTGAAGCACCTATTGTTACTTTCATCCAAAGCCTGCATAATTTTCACAATAATTTAGCCAAAAAAATCAGTAAACTTTTTCTGTGTGCACGAAAATGTCTCCTCTTTTCATACAGACTGCTGCCCCAAGCAGTTGTTTATGGATAGATTAAAGGAAAAGCATTTACTGTCATATGAAACGTCATTTTTTTGTTTTTAAGTGTTTCTATACATCCTAGAAATCCGCCACTTCACGGGCAGGTTATGGGGACCTCCTAGGCACGATATTTGAAGGAATTTTTTGTTTTTATTCTTAACCCTTATTTCATGGAAAACTCACTGTCCCTTTAAAAACGTTTTTTTTAAAACTTTTTGTCCTTGTTTCCTGTCCCCCAGGGCACTACCCGGACCCCCATACACCTTTTATGGCAAATATCTAGCATATATGCCCTCTTGGAGGGCACTCTAAAAAACAAATTTTCAGCCCTATTGACTTGCATGGAGTTCGGGTTCGGGTTCGGACCCGAACATATGGGAAGTTCGGGTTCGGGCCCGAACTGAACTCGGGGGGTGTTCGGCTCATCCCTAATAAACACCGCTCATTACTGTGAGTTTTATTGTTGTGGAGCTCTGCAAGATATACATAGTGCACATTACATTAAAAATGGGATGGACTGAAGTGGTCACAGTGGACCTGGAAAAAAATGGGACACTGATTGTCTGGAGTCGACATTGTGGCCCTGAAGGGGGTGAGTGCATGGTGATGGGGGACGGCATCATGGATTTCCTGCACCTGCGCCCTGAGATTTCTAGTTACGCCTCTGCCTGTGGCAATGGGTTTGATTGAAACACCTGAATTAATATTTTAGAGAACTGCAGTTGTTGAATTTTGCTACTCTGGATAGCTGCAGTTCAATGTAGTTGCAACACAGGAGATTTTTCCATCGTTGGCTACTACAGTGAATGTCGGCGCCACAATGGTTGTTGGTGAATAGCCCTTTAAAAATGTGTGCTATTTCAACCAAAGCAGCAAAAAATCACAGACGTGGTCCTACAAAAACACACACCATAGATAGCATTGTTCATGCGAAGTGTGCAAAGTCCTAAAATATTATGAAAATTTGCAGCAAAAGTAAAATCCTTTTTTTCTTTTGAGAAAGGATTTTATCAGGAAAGATACATTGAGATTTCTCTCGTTAGGTGGTAGGCGAGCATGTACCGTTAGATGTCTTGCCCAAGGACACTTACTGGAGAGGTTGCTCGCTGGGATCGAACCCATGACTCCACAGGCTCTCTCTTGTATACAGTTGTAATCCTAATTTTTCAACCCCCATTACAAATCAGGTTTATTGTCAAAATTTACAGACTTTCAGCAGTTTAATGAACAAGTCAAACAAAAGCAATTGCAATAGCTCAACACAACAATTGCTTCAAGTGGTTTCCCCAAATTCAACTGAAAATGCAACTTTTAATGAATTTTGCATTCTCAAAAATATTCAACCCTAAAAGGTATTGTCTCAAGCACACCTGATGCAACTAATCAACGGTTTAATTAGTTGTGTGCTATGTGTGCTTGAGCTAGAACACATGAAATACCTGAGCTGGCTAGGGGTTTGCCGAGTGTCATGTTTGACTGCATGTTAGAAATGCGGCACCATCAAAAGACTGGTTCAAAAAGTAAGGAGATCATTGCAGGTCACAAACAAGGTACAGGATACAAAAAAATAGTGAATGCACTGAATGTTTCTAGACACAGAAGTATAGTTCGCAAGTTCATAGTTAAAGGAACAGGGGATACACTTCCTGGACGGGGCAGAACAAGGAAGCTGTCAATGGCTGTAACCAGATTTCTGAGACGGCAGGTTGAGAAAAACACTTGGGTGACGACAAAAGACCTGCAGCAATACTTGGTGGTATCAGGTACTGCGGTTTCAGTTTGAAATAGTAAACACAGGAGGTTTCCATGCCAGAACTCCAAGATGAACAACCACTAGTGACCCAAACGCACTGGTGGCATTTAAAGAAGGAGGTTGCTGCAAACAAACCCAAGAATATCACTGAACTAGAGGCCATTACTAATGAGGAAAGGCTACGATTCCACAGGAACGCTGCCATAAACTGGTGACTGACTGTGCATCTCATCTTAGGCTGGGGTCAGACCAGCGCACTTTTAACGTGCGTTCTGGCGCACATAATTACGGCCGCACTAGCAGCAGATGACGGGCAATGACGGCCAATATACGATGTACAGCCGCCCAAAAGTCCGGCCGCGCAACGCAAGTGGAATTTGAACGCATTTTTCTGAGAACGCTGAACCGCTAGTACTGACGTACTGAGTGCGCAGCTGCGGCATAGCGGCGTGTTTGCGTGATTAGGAGATGTCAGACGCTGCTAATGTCCAGCCTACATAAGGTCCAGACGCAAAAAGAGTTTTATTGACGATCCGTACAAAATCACGCCCGAAAATGCGCGTCGTCTGACTGTTTTTGCGCATTCCGTGAAAAAATACGTCAATGCGTTCGGACACACTTTTCACGTTCGCGGGGAAAAATGCTTTCGTCTTGCCCTAGCCTTAACCACAAGGTTTTTCAGTGGTATTTGGAGAAACCACTTGAATCATTTATTGTGTTGAGTTATTTCAAGTGCCTTTGTTGTTTAGCCTATGAATTTTGACAAGAAACCTGATTTTCAATGGCGATTGAATAAATTTGATTTCAACTGTGCACAAGGTTTTACTTTTGGTGTAACTTTTTATAATATTTTATGAGTTTGTATACAGTGCATATCCATGATGTATATTGCATTACTCCTTTTGTTATGGTTAGGGGTGGTAGGAGCACAACCATGCAGGTCTGGTGGGTAGGGCAGTCCAGGACCAAGTTAACTATGAAGGGCAATTCGGGAACAATGCTTCTGTGGAATCAGTCAGCACCAGCTGAAAAAGAACCCAAAAAACAGATGCTCACCTCTCATCCTGAGGCGAGAACGGCAGCCCAATCCTTTCTTCTTGCCGCAGGGAGCAAAGAGAGACTGGGGGGAAAAAAGTCTCCCTCTGCGAGTCACTCTGCCGACCTGCCGGATCTCGTAAGGCGAGATCCTGCAGGTCATCTGACTGGCAGTGGAAGCCTCAATGGAGTCCTCTGGACTCCATGGAGGGCGATGCTTACAGCAGCGCTTAGCACTGCCTCAAGCATCCCGAGGCTTAGCACCGTGTTACAGGGCAGGCTGCTGGATTAGCATCTGCACCATAATATCACGCTAAAACAGGGATGCTAAGGAGAAACCCGCGTCCCCATTAGCATCCCCAATTTAGCGTGAAGTATGTAATATGGCCCATAGGAGGTTATTCACTAACAACAATGAAAAAAATTATGCTGAATAACTTCGGAAGAAACAACAGGAAAAACTATGTTGGAAGTTCCCTAGATCAGGGTTCCTCAACTCCAGTCCACGGGACCCACTATAGGCCAGATTTTGCAGGTCACCTTGGGGAAATGCAGCTGAATCCTGCAATCACTGAGCAGCAAATCATATCACCTGTGCTGTGCTTCAGATATTCCACAAACCTGGCCTATTAGTGGGTCCTGAGGACCAGAGTTGAGAAACATTGCCCTAGATAACAAATTCCCCATAGTTTTTCTGTAGTGTGCTAGTTAATCCACTGTTGTTTGCTTAGTGAATAGACTCTTAATAGTCTTTATCTAATGGATCACCTTATTCAATAAAAGGCAAGCTACATGCATTGACTTGTGGAAGATGCAATTCAGTTTCAGAGTGATGTTTATACTTGATTTTTTTGTAGATGGAGCCATCGTGCCATTGTGTGGGGGTGGGGACTATTGTACTGGTTCCAGGATTTGGGGCCATTATGCTGGTTCAGGACAAAAGAGAACAAGTACCTTTCGCTTGCTATTTAATGAAAACTAAAACACAAACATTCTGCATTATTTATCACATCCTCTCTCAAGCCAGCAACTGCAAAGAACATATCTCCATTATGCACTGTAATGGGCGATGGAGATACAGAAGCAAATAGCTTTCTTTTAATACCTTTTAAGAAGCTCTATCTGATTACATCCTGCAGACAAGGATGTCCATTCGCAAAAGAATTTTAAATGCATCAAAACAAATATTGAAAGTAAACAAAGAAGAGATTGGTGAAAAATATACAATATAATATATAAGTAAAATTGAAATGATTAACAAGTACACTTTACACTAACTGAATAATATTAATTATGTAGCAGCAAATCTCAAGCATTTCATTTATAAATTAGGCAGGTATCCAGCTTTTACCTGTGTGTGCTAGTGATGGATGATGAACACACAATTCCATTTGTTCTTGCCTTGCTCCTTCACTACCAATTGATTTTCCAAAAAAACATTGTCAGGAACCAGTTTTTTTTTGTGAATATCATTTTTAATGAATTCTACAGTAAGAAATATTTGGTAATATCCCCAGTGTATTTCTTACTGTTATAACCTTTTTGGCAGGCAGATGGCGGCATATACTGGCCAAATGGAGTTACAGCAGTTTAAGCTGCAGTGCGTGGTTCCCTGCATCGGCTGCTGAAAGTCCGATCCGTCAAGGCAAATTAAAAATATAGCCCCTTTTTGCCCTTAAATAATTGGGAAGATGCTGCTGACAGCTTCTGCCCTATTATTATTATATTTTTTATTTCATGTGAATTTACTCACCTTTTCTCCCTCAGCGCACAAAGCTCTGCCTCTTCAGCTCAGGGGCTCCTGAGCCCTGAAGTTACTGAAGCTTTTCTGTACAATTTGCGCTCCTACACAAATTGCTTAGCGTAGGAACTGCAAAATGTGCACTGCTATGGGCTTGTGCATTTTATGTACGAGTGCATTTTCCATAGTGCATGTGCAGAATGATGGATTGCAGCTGCGCACACAAGCACATATCCGATACATCGGCTGCCTCTCTAAGACCGCTTGCTAATGCATGTGGTCATCGAAGGTTCTGTCAGCACGCTGTCTCTGTGCTGACATCACTTGTGACCAATCTGGTGGCTGGCAACTGGGAGATTCAAAATCCTTACTGCCGGTGAATTGATGCCTGGTAATGTGGAGGAAACCAAATTAGGGGGAGCTCCTCAGATCCTGACCACTTTAAAAAGATAAAGTGGTCAGGATGTGTATAATGTCCCATTACATTTTGATAATGTAATTATCAGATCCGTATCCGTAATTATCAGATCCGGTCATTGTGCATTTCTTACTGCACAAATTATTATAGTTGTCTGAATCACAGGAGCCATGGATTTAAAGGTGCTTGGTTTTTTTATGTAAACAGACAACACCTGCTGAGGCACGTTCAGTTCCTCAGCAGCTGCTGAATTGCTCCATTGCAGCAGTTCAGTTTGCTGCAGCAGTCTCACTGAACACATTGGCTGTGAATATTGAAGCAAAAGGGCGGAGGATTGCTTAATGAAAGCTGCTGTTTCTGCAATATCCACTTATGTCCATTTTATTACCACTTTAGTGTTAATGTTTACCATGTTTCAATAAATATTTGGTGTTCTGGTCCACCAAAACTTCAAACTGAACATTTCCTTATTGGATTATTTACTCCGTGGAGGAGGCCATCTTTCCCACGCCACACTCAGCTGCAAGTGCTAAGTTAGTAGTGCTGAGTGCTGAACTGCAGCACAGCGTTCAATGTCAAATTGCTAATTTAGCACTTGCAGCGACTGAGGAACTGAACACTCCTCTGGCTAATGGCAATTACTTTTTGAAAAGAAAAAAGAAGTGATCATTGTGTTTCACATTGAGATAAAACGAAGTAGTAGAAGTTTCAAGTTTCTCACCCCAACCACAGTTTTGAGAGCAGGAATCTCAATCTATGTCACCCTGAAGGAATTAAGCAAAATTAATAGAATTTTTTGACTACAATTGATCAGAACTCGCAACTCTCAAGTCCCCCTAACAGGTCAGGTTATCCAGATATCTGAAGCACAGCACAGGTGATATGATTTGCTGCTCAGTGATTGCAGGATTCAGTCTGCATTTCCCCAAGGTAATCCTTAAAATCGGGCCTGTTAGGGGCACTTGAGGACCATGGTTGGGATCCACTGCAATAGATGGTCAAAGAATCATGGGAATTGTAGTTCAGCAACATCTGCAGTGAGGACGGCTGCGCTTGTGTCATGCCCCATGACTCAGGTTTTATTTGTATATTTTAATGTTATGTGTTAAATCTGGCTTTTGCTTCTATACAGCTATTATTTCATAGCTATTTTGTTCCTGCTGGGTTCCCTTAGCCTTGCTGCATCCAGCTAGCTCCAACCCTTTTTGTTCAGTCTAGTTCTGAGGCACTTACTAATCACCTAGCAGCCATCTTTGCTCAATGCTGGACAGAACTAATGTCTTTTCACTTGCATTGCTCTACACTATTACAAAGATTGTAGGTCTGATCATTAAAGTTTTAAACTGGATTCATCTTTCTACGTGTCAGTTTTGCTGAGTTGACACTGTCTGCTGAACTTTCATTGTGTGAGTACTGGTCAATACAGACTTAGTTAGTCTCAAGCGCCTATGCCTCACAGCTTTGCTAGGGAGGCAGCATTAGTGAAAAGACATTAGAACACGCTGCCAGGGGCAGTGAAAAGATATTAACAGCATTAGTGAAAAGCCATTAACAGCAGTTCGCATCACAAGTAAGCAGCCTTCAGTGAACCAGAGAGCAGATACTACTGCATCCCACAGACAGAGTCTGCCTACAGCTGCAGCGTGTGGGCCTGTGTAAAACTTTGCCACACAGTGCCTGCTAACCAGACAGCTACTCTACTGCTCCCTTCTTATTCTTCTCATCTGTGTAAAACATGGCAGACAGAAGAAGCCCTCTAACATCACAGGAAAGGCAATTTGCTTCAGATGTGGAAGTAATGAATATCAATCCAGTCAGAAGCAAACACAACACAAAGCCTGCATGGAAGATTACTGAAACACTTATGGACATAAACTATGAGACATCACAGCAAATGTCATGTCTTTGGGAACAGGTGAGGAGTTATGTCTCCATCACACACCCTGTTCGTGATGCATCCTCACTAGAAGGAGTTTTAGGACAGCTCTCTACAGCTTATGCTTAATATCTTGCCCACTGTCACATTTATGTCTCTAATTTAGAGAAGATAAATTCTAAACAGGCTTTACAAGAAATAGATGAATTAAAATGTCTTAATTCAGAAAGAGACAATTTAGTACATCAGGCCAGAGTAAAGGCGTAAGAGAGAATTGCCCAACTCCAAGAGACTGCTCACATTTCAGCATCTAGCAAGCATTCAAATAGCTCACATCTCTCAAGGTCAAAATCCTCACAATATTCAAAGAGTTAATCATTTAGTCTGCAGCTTATCCAAGCCCACGCAAAAGCAGAGACTACCAAGATACAGGCGGCCTTTGCAAAAAGGAAAGCAGAAATGGAAAAGGACACTGCTCGCAAGAAAGCAACTATGGAAACAGAAGAAGCTCACAAAAGAGCGGAAATAGAAGCCCTAGAGAAACAGTGTGAGCATGCCACAGCCGTGGCAACACTAAGGGTTCTAGAACAAGCTGCCAGGGGAAGTGAAAGAGACAGCATCAGCTTAAGCAACGTGGATAAGGAAGATTCCCTTAAGCGCACCAGAGACTATGTACTAAAGAAAAACAGTGAACCTCTCATAACATCAAATGTTCCTGACAGTTGTGACAACCTTCCAAAACAGGGAGAAGACTCTTTAGCAGTACCCTGCATCCAAGGTCAGTACAATACTCTACTAGCTAATGACTCTGACCTTTCTTCACATGCCCTAGTGCAACAGCAATCCCAATGCATTAACTCTCAGATGCAATTCTACCCTCCAGCAACTCTTCAAAATCCTAGCAACCATACAGCTATAAAACCATGCTAGCCTGAGTCTATGGACGTTAAACCGACTCCAGGGCTAAATACAGATGCAACCGCATAGTACCCTATGTCACTCAATCAGAATACTGCAAACGCCTTTCAAACTTAATTTCCCTGCCCAAAGTCAGAGAAAACAGACATGTCTGAGTTTGCCAGATACATGGTTTGTCGTGAACTCCCCAAGACAAGCCTTTCAAAGTTTGATGACCAACCTGAAAATTACAGAAGCTGGAAGGGTGCCTGAAATTAGCGATCTTGGCATTACTCCTGCTGAGGAACTAGACCTGCTGATCAGATGGCTTGGCCCACAGTCTACAGAACGTGTCAAGAGTCTCAGAGCTGTCCACATCAATAATCCAACATCGGGCCTTGACGCTGCTTGGAAAAGACTTGATCAAAGCTATGGCAGCCCTGAAGCCATAGAGAACGCTCTGTTGAATCTCCTGCACTGTTTCCCAAAAATTTCCAGCACGGACAATCAGAAATTCTTGGAACTCAGTGACCTTCTCTGGGAGCTGCAGCTGGGCAAGACAAATGCTTACCTACCTGGCCTCAGCTATCTGGACACTGCTCGTGGGGTAAATACGATAGTTTTCAAGCTGCCATACAATATCCAGGAAAAATGGGCTGCACTTAGGACAAAGTATAAAAGAGTGAACCATATCTCCTTTCCACCTTTCTCCTACTTTTGTGAGTTCATAAGAGACATTGCAGAAACAAAGAATGACCCCAGTTTTTCCTACAACGAGTTCCACATTTCGGGCATCCTTCCTCAGATGTCCGACAGCTCGCACTTTAATCACAGAGGCTGCAGGGGTCCAGTATCAGTGAAGAAGACTAATGTCCTTCTCCCTCCTACCTCAATTCCTGACAGGTGCAAACAAGGTGAAAAGATTGAGAATCCTAACAGCCTTTGCCCTATTCATAAGAAGCCACATCCCCTCAATAAGTGTATCACCTTTAGAAAGAAACCACTCCAAGAGCGCAAGGAGCTCCTAAAGACATATGGTGTATGTTTCAGATGTTGTGCTTCTACTGAGCACTTTGCCAAAGACTGCAAATTTCCTATCAAGTGCATAGAATGTGATAGTGTGGATCCTGTGCAGGCGCTACATCCATCTCAGTAAATGCCTGTAACGTCAACAGACTCCCCTCCTGTGTCAAAGAACGGCGGGGAGACTACAGATCAGGAAGTTACCATAGTGTCCTCTTCTTGTACAGCAGTATGCGGTGAAGATCTTTGCGACAAGTCTTGTGCTAAAATATGCTTAATTAACATATATCACAAGGATCACCCAGGAAAGTCTGTTAAAGTATACTCCATCCTGGACGATCAGAGCAATTGGTCCCTCGCAAGAATGGAAATCTTTGATCTTTTCAACTTAAAAGGAGATTCCTACCCTTATACTTTAGGAACATGTAGTGGCATTACATAGGTCTCTGGAAGAAGAGCCAGTGGATTCGTAGTTGCTTCTCTTGGGGGCAATCTGGAATTACCGTTACCCACACTTGTCGAGTGCAACCAGATCCCATTTAACAAGCAAGAGATCCCTACACCAGAAGCTTCCCTACACCATCCTCATCTGAAGGCTATAGCTAACGAAATACACTATATTGCCAAAAGTATTCGCTCACCTGCCTTGACTCACATATGAACTTAAGTGACATTCCATTCCTAATCCATAGGGTTCAATATGACGTTGGTCCACCCTTTGCAGCTATAACAGCTTCAACTCTTCTGGGAAGGCTGTCCACAAGGTTTAGGAGTGTGTTTATGGGAACTTTTGACCATTCTTCCAGAAGCGCATTTGTGAGGTCACACACTGATGTTGGACGAGAAGGCCTGGTTCTCAGTCTCCGCTCTAATTCATCCCAAACGTGCTCTATCGGGCTGAGGTCAGGACTCTGTGCAGGCCAGTCAAGTTCATCCACACCAGACTCTTTCATCCATGTCTTTATGGACCTTGATTTGTGCACTGGTGCACAGTCATGTTGGAAGAGGAAGGGGCCAGCTCCAAACTGTTCCCACAAAGTTGGGAGCATGGAATTGTCCAAAATGTCTTGGTATGCTGAAGCATTCAGAGTTCCTTTCACTGGAACTAAGGGGCCAAGCCCAGATCCTGAAATACAACCCCACACCATAATCCCCCCTCCACCAAACTTTACAATTGGCACAATGCAGTCAGACAAATACCGTTCTCCTGGCAAACACCAAACCTAGACTCGTCCATCAGATTGCCAGATGGAGAAGCACGCTTTGTCACTCCAGAGAACGCCTCTCCACTGCTCTAGAGTCCAGTGGCGGCGTGCTTTACACCACTGTATCTGACGCTTTGCATTGCACTTGGTGATGTATGGCTTGGATGCAGCTGCTCGGCCATGGAAACCCAGTCCATGAAGCTCTCTGCGCACTGTTTTTGTGCTAATCTGAAGGCCACATGAAGTTTGGAGGCCCAAACACTTCCACATTCTTATAATACAGCTGACAGTTGACTGTGGAATATTTAGGAGCGAGGAAATTTCACGACTGGATTTGTTGCACAGGCGGCATCCTATCACAGTTCCACGCTGGAATTCACTGAGCTCCTGAGAGCGACCCATTCTTTCACAAATGTTTGTAAAAACAGTCTGCATGCCTAGGTGCTTGATTTTATATACCTATGGCCATGGAACACCTGATTCTGGTTATTTGGATGGGTGAGCGAATACTTTTGGCAATATAGTGTACCAGCCCTTGACGAGAATGCAGATATCCTAATTCTCCTCGGCAGAGATATCCTCAGAGTACATAAGGTACGGCAACAAAATAATGGTCCACATGATGCTCCATTCACTCAATGCCTTGATCTAGGTTGGGTTATCATAGGCAATGTTTGTATAAGGAAAATGACGGTGCCTACCAAGATTTCTTCCTTCAAAACACACATCTTGCCAAATGGTCGCAACACCTATCTTGAACCGTGCCCATACCATTACAGAGTGAAGGAAAAATTGAACAGCAACGAATGGCAGCATGACGACCAAGATAAATTAAATGTCTTTCAATCCTGGGATAACACCTTTGGAGCCACAGTGTTCAATTCTACCAATGACGACAATAAACTAGCACTGGCAAGAGAAGATAGGTAATGGATAAATTCGCTCAGGATGATGCCAATAGCTGGGTAGCACCCTTACCCTTTCGTATGCCTAGAGAAAAGCTACCTAACAATCTACAGCAAGCAGCTACTCGATTTGTCTCTTTAAAGCGCAGCTTGAAGAAAACCGAGGCTGTGAAGGTGAACCGGCACCACGCCAGCCGGAATCCAGTGCTGGTCCGCGGAATCGGGAAATATTCCCGTTCTGCCATGTATGCCAGGAAAGCCCTCTACAAGCGCAAGTACAAAGCCCCAAAAACAAAGATTGAAAGGAAGAAAAAGGAGAAGACTAGAGCTCCTGTGTCAAAAGACAGTTGGTGGGGATAAGAATGGCGGCACAGGTGTAGTCAAATTGCGTAAAATGCCTCGATATTATCCCACTGAAGATGTTCCAAGGAAGCTGTTAAGCCACGACAAGAAGCCTTTCAGCCAGCACAAACGCAACCTGCGCTCCTCCATCACTCCTGGCACTGTACTTATCCTCCTCAATGGATACCACAGGGGAAAGTGTGTGGTTTTTCTGAAGCAGCTCCAGTCTGGCCTTCTGCTGGTAACAGGACCACTGGGTATCAACCGGGTGGCCCTGCGTATAGCTCACCAGAAATTTGTTATCGCCACTACCACAAAAGTCAATATCTCAAGTGTCAAGGTTCCAAAGCACCTGACTGATGCTTACTTCAAGAAGAAGAGGCTGTGCAAACCCAGGAGCACCAGGAGGGAGAGATCTTTGAAACAGAGAAGGAAAAATACGCAGTCACACAACAGCGCAAAGCCGATCAGATGTTTGTGGATTGCCAACTCCTGCCAATGGCTCTTGTCACTCAGGTTATGCCCAGTGACTATGGAAGAATCAGAAAAGTGAAGGTCAAGGTGACTAAAGAGGTGTTGTACATAGTTTCTTCCGGCCAATCGCTGAACTGATACTGCCAAGGGAAAGGTCAGCTAAGAGCAGAAGCCTTTCCACAAACAGACAGTTGGATTACAATTGTGGTCGTGGAAGTTTTGGCCTAGAGCGGCTTCCCCAGCACGAAGATGGGTTATCTTGTTAAGTTTACTCTTCGTATCTGGAACTATGGCCTACCTTTAAGACTGTTGACTTAGTTACTGGCTATAAAGTGTAAAGTTGTATTATTGAATGCTTTACCTTTGTTTTTTAGGTCTCTGCATTGGGTTTCCAGGAGGACATTTAAAGCTATAGTGTTAGTTTATTTTGAAATCTAAAGATTTCAGATGGGGAGTGTCATGCCCCATGACTCAGGGTTTATTTGTATATTTTAACCACTTCAATGCGGAGGACGCGCTCAGCGCGTCCTCCGCATTACCGCTGCTGTGCGGAGGACGCGCTGAGCGCGTCCTCCCATTGGGGTCAGCGTTCGGCCGGGTTCCTTCGGACCTCTCTCCCTCCCGATCGGCGGCGTTGCGGGGGTTAACCCAGGCACCATTTGGAAGGGCACAGCCTGCCCTTCCAAATGGTGCCTGGCGTTAACCCCTGGGGAGCTGGATCGCGAATCGGTGCTGAAAAGCGCCGGTTCGCGATCCTTTCCCGGAGCTGGCCGACATCTTGGATGTCGGCCAAGCCTCCAGGAACTCCCCCTGAAGACTGGCGTCATCGTGCGTAGCACGATGACGCCAGTCCTAGAGTTAACCCCTAACTGCCACCAACGGTGGAGATAGGGAGTTCCAATGAACTCCCTATCTCCCGATCCGTGGCAGTTAGGGGTTAATGTTTGGTATGGTTGGATCGGCCAGAGTATGGCCGTTCCAACGATACCAAACATGAAAGTGAAAAAAGTTTTTTAAAAAAAATTAAAATTAAAAATAAAACTATATTTAAAAAAAAATTATAAAAAAAAAATAAACATTTTTTTTTCTTTTTTTTGGTTCGTTAATGCAGCAATATTGTTCCCATTTCAATTATAATGTGAACAATGATGCTGCACTAACGATTTTTGTATGCGGTGCGTTTGTTAAAAATCGCGTAATTTTCCCCAAAAAAAAATGTAACGAGACCCCATCTCTAATTTTTTTAACAAGCGCACCCCATACAAAATATAACCGCAATTGCTCGCATGTTAAAATGTGAAAAAAAACACTTTACACGTTGTAAATTATTGAAAATACATATTTTATTGCATTTTTTGTTATAATATACAGACATGACATAACGTATACATATAATAATGACATATTATGAATCTACCGAGTCTGACGGAAAGAACGATATATAATATGTCTGGGTCATATACTAAAATAAGCCTTCAAAACACGTTTAAACATGATGAGCGAAACAGGTAAATATGACCTCAGCACAGAGGCGTGAAACGCCTCAGCAGCGAAAGGGTTAATGTTATGTGTTGAATTTGCCTTTTGCTGCTACACAGCTATTTTGTTCCTGCTGGGTTCCCTTAGCCTTGCTGCATCCAGCTAGCTCCAACCCTTTTTGTTCAGTCTAGTTCTGAGGTAGTTTCTGGTCATCTAGCAGCCATCTTTGCTCAATGCTGGACAGAACTAATGTCTTTTCACCTGTATTGCTGTACACTATTACAAAGATTGTCAGTCTGATCATTAAAGTTTTCAACTGGATTCATCTTTCTACGTGTCAGTTTTGCTGAGTTCATACTGTCTGCTGAACTTCCAACGTGTGAGTACTGGTCAATACAGACTTAGTTAGTCTCAAGCGCCTACGCCTCACAGCTTTGCTAGGGAGGCAGAATAGTTTGTAATCCCTGTTTAACAGGAAACATTTTGCCAAGGAAAGAATGGGCTACACACACTGTTCATGACTCAACCTTTCATTACTGTAACTGCTCTGGATGATCAGAAACACGTTAACCCGTTCCCGCCGCAGGGCGTGCTATGCTGTTGTCACGGCGGGTGGGTCTAAACGCTGTGGGGTGCCATGGCATGCCTCAATGGCTCCCTATTCCTGCCTACTCCCCGCCCCCAATGTGCATGCTCCGAGCGCGGCATTGGACTGACTGAAATCAGGTGGTCCCGGGGCAGCCAATGATGTGCTTAACTGCTGGGAAGGGAGGTGGGCTGAAGGTCAGTCTCAGAGCCTGCGGGGAATGCTGTGCTACGCCGGTGGCTTTGAAGACCGCCTAGCAGCTGGGAAGATTCCAGCAGCATGGGGTTAATAATGTAATCGAGTCAGGAGTTCTGGTTTTACCATAAAATATCTAAACTTTTCCTTTTAGTTATATTAAACAGCAAATGATCATTTAATTGGAAGTAGGCTTGTGCACCGATTTTTTTTTCGGTTCGATTCGGTTCGATTTTTCGGATTTTTAAACTTTTCGATTCGGCTCGTTTCGACCAATTTCCGTTTCGATTCGATTCGGTTCGACCTGTTTTTCGGGTACATTTTTTTTTCGGAATTTCGACCATTTTTCGTATTTTCGTGTCACTGTGCTCGGTGTTTGTATCGACTTTTCGTTTTTTCGAAAAAGTTTCGTTTTTCAGAAATTTTCGTTTTTACAAAATTTTCGTTTTTACAAAATTTTCGTTTTTCGGAAAATTTTTGTTTTTCGGAATTGCACATTTTTCGGCATATCGACCATTTTTCGTATTTTTCGTGTCATTTTGACCGTTTTTTGTATCGACTTTTCGTTTTTTCGAAAAATGTTCGTTTTTCAGAAAATGTTCGTTTTTACAAAATTTTCGTTTTTCGGAAAATTTTCGTTTTTCGGAACATCTGTTCTCCTCGTTTGCCACATTTCAAGCCCATTCGAAAAATCCGAAAATATTTCGTTTCGGTTCGGAAAACATTTCGGATCTGAACTTTTCGGATCTAAAATTTTTCGGAAATTCGGCCGCATCCGAAAACACGAATCGGGAAATTTCGTGAAAATTCCGAAATTCCGAAACGCACATCCCTAATTGGAAGTACATTGTGTTAATGGTAAACCCTTTAACATGCATTCAACAGCTTTATGTGCAAATCTTGGAAAATGATTATTTGATTAAATGTATGTCCATAAGTTATATTTATTTATCAATACCTGTGTGCAATTTTTATTTCCAAAGTAACAACATTATAAATGAAATTGTAACTTATATCTTAAATAAATGGAAATGCAATTTTGTATTAAATTTCCTTGAATCTTGTAACCGCAACCCTCTCACTACCAAAAATGTGTAAACTCGATTTTTCTTTTATAATACTGTAAATACCAACAAGTTAGTTGCATACCTTTTTATTGCAAGATTTGTGTGTGCCCTGGGGAGTAACAAAATTTCCAATGAAATCTAACACCTGTCACCCTGTATTACTGTAAAGAAGTTACCAAGAGCAGCCCCCACCTTTTACAGTAACAAAACAATCAACACATATTACCAATGCAGTACAACAGCCGAGGAGAGGGCAGAATACAGGGAGAACTCTGGGGTCACTCACTGTTGTACAGGGATAAGAGTCAGGGGGTTATAATGATTGAAAATCCCTGTACAGTACAGATATAAGATGCTACTGTTATATCCATACACAGGCATTATGATTACTGGGAGCTGCAGTGCTTCTTTATGCATGAGAATGCCATTCCTTTGGCAACCACAGAGAAATTGTCACATCCAAGCCTTCCCAATGTACTTAAAGCCAGGAAAAACCCTTAAATATAGACAGGTTTATAAAACTGTGTCTATATAGAAAGGTATTGCAGCTTCCCAGTAGATCAGCCAAAAGGGAACTAAGTTCCGCCTGCTAAAATAGTGAGGGAAGTGCGTTCCCAAGCATTCCTGCAGGACTTGACCTTAACTTTGTCTCTCTTGTTATGGCATCACTGGTCTTCATTCAGTGGAGATAAACCTACACGCTAAAGTTCCAGTCAGTCCCTACACAGCATGCTGTAGGATTTTAACCCTTAAGGACCAAGGGTGTTTAAAGTCAATGCATTGATGACGTAAACATTACGTCGTTGGTCCTTAAGGGGTTAAATGCTTCCTATCAGTGTGCAGCATACATAGACCTTTTGTCTAAAATATCATATTTTTAAAAATTTCTCCATTTCAGCAAACTTCAGTTGTGCACTTCAGATCTAGAATATATTTGTAAAATTTGACTTTAGGAAAAATGTGTATTGAGTTGATAAATGGTGTTAAACATTATGGGCCATATTACATACTTGGTGCTAACTTAACCAGAGCTGTTGTAAACTTCCCAGAGCCATTATAGCCTATGGAGGTTTTAAGTTTACAACAGCTCTGTTTAAGTTAGCACCAACATTGTAATACTGCCCTATATGGGTTATTCAAAGAGAGTTGAATTGGCCACCAAATTGCACCAAACGGTGAATTTCCCCATACGGTGCAATTTTGTGGCAATTTGGCTATTCAGAAAGGTAGCAATTCGCCAAATATTGGCGAATTTCCAGCAAAATATGGTGAAATTTGGCGGCAGTTCACTCCCCATAGAGAAGTAATGGGTAATCTATTCAGAGACGCCGAACAGCACCAAAAGTTGGCAAAATGCCTAGATTTTCGTTGCTTTCGTTCGACAAGTTTAAACAGGTGAATCCCATAGGTTTCAATGTAAAGAAAAATATCTCATTTTTGTTCAACCAT
This sequence comes from Leptobrachium leishanense, assembly GCA_009667805.1. Taxonomy (NCBI): domain Eukaryota; kingdom Metazoa; phylum Chordata; class Amphibia; order Anura; family Megophryidae; genus Leptobrachium; species Leptobrachium leishanense. Next base: position 419,112,737 of record CM019063.1, on the reverse strand, counting down.
TTATTCTTTTCATTTGCAGCAAAAAGTCTTTTTTATTAAGTTATTTTTTAGATTTCTTTTTAGGCATTTTTCTCAATCTTTTCAGCCACATTTTTTATTCCAATTTTTTTTATGGTGTTTTTTTTTATTCTGTAACAAGCCTTTTTACTGTTATTCATAGGACCTTATATTATTTCCATGCATTTTCATGCATTATTTTTGTTTAAAACACCTTTTAAAAGTTGCGTTTTTTTGGGGGGGTTTACCCGTGTTCGGCGGCTGGTTGGCTTTGTCCAGTGGCATTCAGTGGTGTTTTCAGTGGCTGGTCAGAGTCATTCAGCAGTCTGTTTCAGTAGATCATCAGCTGCGTTCAGTGGGTTTGCGGCTGCGATCAGTGGTTTATACGGTCGGTCCGTTGTTTTTTTCAGATCATGCATTCTGTGGATTTTCTGCAGGGTCATTGGTGGCATTAGACTAATCCATTTGGCGCTCATCGGGAACCTTGCAGTGAATGCTGAATTCACCGCCGGGCTGGCAAATTGAACTCGCCGAAGTGTGCTGCATGAAAGAGCACCGAAATTTTGGTGCTCTTTGATTAACCCCATATTTGTAAAGTTGAAAAAGATTCTCAGAAATAATGTCTAAGATGATTCATTCTCTAATTGTAGAGCAGGGATCTCAAACCCCCCCCCCCTGTTGTTTCTGAACTACAACTCCCATGAATCTCTGGCCATTGATTGCATTCAAAGAATTCTGGGAATTGTAAGCAATAAACATCTGGGGGCCAGAGTATGAGTTACCATTGTAGAGTAACTTGAGTCTATGGTTAAAATAATGCTGCTCATTTAAATGTGCAATAATTAATTTTATTTTGGCAGATCTAATGAAGCAGTTAGAGGTTCCAGTGAATGTTTTAGTAGCACTTGCATTGAGAGGTATTCATTTACTTTGCATGCATGTCTGCTCCCCAGCTACTGAAAAAGAGGAATAATGGTTAAAGTAGGCAAAACATACAGATTACGCATGACTACTCTAGAATCATTCAAATGCTTGGTTCACAGAGATAACCTCATTAATTATATTTCAATAGTTCTATTTACAAAATTCCAGCTCATTATACTGATAAATAATAAACACAATATGCATAATACATATACACCTCCACCTCGCCACACACTATTTTATTTTGTTTAAAACACTAGCAGGGTTATTCAGAGGGCACCGAAATTTATTTATTTATTTATTTATAAAGGATTTTACCAGGAAGGATACATTGAGATTTCTCTCGTTTTCAAGTATGTCCTGGGTTCAAGAACATTGAGTGGTTACAGAAATACAAAATAGTAAAATGCAAGATATTAACACAAGACCAAATATACAGATTAACAGAAAAATAAATATGTAGGAAATAGTCATTATGTTACATGTTTACAGGTGCATTTCAAATTGAGGTATGTTAATAGAGATCTCTTAAGTGACTTTAGACTGGGGGAAGATCTGATGGCGTCTGGGAGGTTATTCCATAACTGCGGTGCTCTGTAGGAAAATGAGGATCGAGCCACTTTCTTTTTGTATTGCGGTATTGCAAGTAAGGTGCTGGTCCTGGATCGGAGGTTATAGGATGAGGGAACTGCTGGGGCAATCAGCCTATTCAGGTAGGGTGGTAGCTTCCCAGAAAGGATCTTAAACACCAGGTTGGAAAGGTGAAGGGTGCGTCTAGATTCCAGTGATGGCCAGTTTAGTTCTTTTAACATGTCACAATGGTGGGTCATGTAGTTACATTGTAGCACAAAGCGGCAGAATGAGTTATACAATGTAGTAAGTTTCTGGAGGTGTGATTGAGGGGCAGCTGCATACACTACATCTCCATATTCAATGGCTGGCATAAAGCATTTGTTGCACAATCTGCTTTCTTACCGCGGGGCTCAGGCAGGATTTGTTTCTGTACAGGGCACATAGTTTGGGGTAGAGTTTAGATGAGATACAAACAGGGTTATTCAAAGAGATCCGAATAGGGGCCGAAAGGTAACCGAACAGTATAATTCAGCATACGGTTACCTTTCCTGGCCATTCGACTATCCAGAGAGCAGGCAGTTCGCCAAAAGTTGGCGAATTGCCTGCACATATGGTGCCTGTTCGAGGGCAGTGAATTCCTCATAGAGAAGCAATGCTTCGTCTATTCAGAGAACAAAAACCAGAAGGGAAAAGTTGCCGAATTTCCGTGCTGTTCGGTGGTTTCATTTGACAGGTTTATTCAGGCGAATCCCATAGGCTTCAATGATAAAAATATTCCCATTTTAATCCAATGTCTAATAAACCGTTGATTATAATATTCTGCAGTAAAAAGTCTCTTTATTTTTAGATTTTTTTAGGATCTTTTAGGCATTCTTCGGGATTTTTTAGCGAAACCTTTTTTCCGTTTTTTTTTTAATCGCTGTTTCTTTTTTCTGTAACAGCCCTTTTTATTATCATTCATTGGATCTTATATGTAAATTCCAGACATTTTCGTTCTGTAGTTTGTTTGCAAACAGCGTTTCATTTTTCGAACATTCAAGCGTACTTTTTTTCCCCCCCAATCCATTCATCTGCGGTGTCGGCTTTTATCGGCGGCTGCTCTGCGCTGTGATCGGCGGCTGCTCGGGTTTCTCCGGTGTGTTCGGCGAGGTTAATCCAGATGTTTTTGCGCCTTTCGGTGTGCGTTCGCCGGGTTTTGTGGTGAGTGTTCGTCGGGTTTGCGGCGGCTTTTCCCTGCACTACGACGGCCCTGTGGTGCTTGCTGAATACACTGCAGGGTCGCCGATCACAGCGCAGAGCAGCCACCGAAAAAAGCCGACACTGCAGATTATGGATTGGGGGAAAAAATACAGTACGCTTGAATGTTTGAAAAATGAAACGCTGTTTGCAAAGGAACTACTGAGCGAAAATGTCTGAAATTTACAGATAAGACCCAATGAATGATAATAAAAAGGGCTGTTACAGAAAAAAGAAAAGCGATTTTAAAAAAAACGGGAAAAAAATTCACAAAAAAAATCCCGAAAAATGCCTAAAAGATCCTAAAAAAATCTAAAAATAGAGACTTTTTACTGCAGAATAAAAAAATAAATGGTTTATTAGATATTGTATTAAAACGGGAATATTTTTAACATTGAAGCCTATGGGATTCCCCTGAATAAACCTGTCGAATGAAACCACCGAATGGCAGGGCATTTCGGCAACTTTTCCCTGCTGTTTTGTGTTCTCTGAATAGACAAAGCATTGCTTCTCTATGGGGATTTCACTGCCCTTGAACAGGCACCGAACAGGTACCATATGTGCAGGCAATTCGCCAACATTTGACGAACTGCCTGCTCTCTGGATAGTCGAATAGCCAGGAAAGGTAAGCGTACGCTGAATTTCAGCCTTCGGTTTCCTTTCGCCCACAATTCGAATCTCTTTGAATAACCCTGTATGTTTTCATCCCGAGAGTGAACTGCCCTTTTAATGCATGCCAATACCTTGCTGGCCTTGGCGGCTGCTGTTTGACATTGCACATTGTTACTTAGTTTGAAGTCTATGATTATTCCCAAATCAAATCCTTCTCCTGCTTTGATTTCCCTAACTCAGTACCTTTTAGGGTATAATTGCTTGTGTGTTCTTCACTCCAAAGTGCATAACCTTGCATTTATCTACATTAAATTTGATCTGTCAATCTAAATTCCTCTGCAGTGAAGTAACATCCTGGTCACATTCTATTACTTTTCCTAGTTTTTTGTCATCTGCAAACACTGATACATGACTTTCGATCTTTTAGCCAACGTTTTATCCAAGAATGCATAAAAAGTCCCTTTCAGAGTGTGTATTAACAATCACATTTGTTATTGGGATTAATCCTGCATCAGAGTAAGGTAACATTTATGCAAAATATCTCCCATTTACACTCCTCAATCAACATGGCATCTATAAGGCTTCCTCTCAGAAGATAAAATAAATTATTATTATTCTTTATTTATAAAGCGCCAGCATATTCTGCAACGCTCTACAATGGGCATAATATAGACAAGGTTACAATTGAACATCATTTTGACAAACCAGTGCAGGAGGAAACGAGGGCCCTATTCCCGTGGGAACTCGCAATCTAGAAGAGTTGGGGGTGGAAACAGGAGGAGAGGACTGCAAGGTGAGAGCGATTGATGGTTGCGTCAGTGAGTTGGGTGGTAGGCTTGCCTAAATAGGAAAGTCTTAAGGGAGCGTTTGAAGGAAGGGAAACTAGGGGAAAGTCTGACAGAAAGAAGGAGAGCGTTCCAGAGGATGGGAGCTGCGTGGGAGAAATCCTGTAGTCTATCATGGGAAGAGGTGATGCAGGGAGAAGCTAGGTGCAGGTCACTGTTTGACCTTAGGGAGCGGACTGGGGTGTATGTGGTGATTAGTGAGGACAGGTAGTGTCCTCGTACATAAATGAGGATGATGATTAAACATTTACAAGCAGACATTTCTCCTTTGCCTGTCACTTCCCCATTTTCACGGATTTAAATCAACAATTGCACATCCAAAACTTGCAAATTCAGAGAAAGTAGGATTATGAAAACTTCATATAACTGGCATTCATGTGAATACTGATGACCTAATCCACATATATCTAGGATTTCTGTGAAAGCTACACAGATTGTATGTGCATGTCAGCAGCAACTTCCTACCATTTGTCTGAGATGTTTCTCTGTGTGGATTCTTTATCACAATCCTTCATCCACACATACTTACTCCCTGTAAGGCTCGGTGTAGGGGGTGAGGGTACGAGCCCGGAGTTGTAGTGACACATAGTAGAAGCACAGATGGTGGCAGTAAACAAGCGTTTATTATATACTCCGGCAGGGCTCCGAGTCCTGCACGTATGGTGTTCCCGCACTTCTCCCGCAGCGGGAACGCAATTGCCAACCCCCTAGGTCAGTGTTTCCCAAACCTGTCCTCAGGACCCTCCGCCTCGCCAGCTTTGCAGGATATCTGAAGCACAGCACAGGTGATATGATTTGCTGCTCAGTGATTACAGGATTCAGTCTGTTTTTCCCCAAGGTGATCTGCAAAATCTGGCCTGGTTGAGGGTCCCGAGGAGAGGTTTGGGAAACACTGCCCTAGGTTATTCCGTGCCCCCCCCATCAGGGATCAGCATCCAGCTTCCCCCACTACTTCGGACGGCTGTATCGCCATCCCGAAACATCGCACGTGGTTGATCGAGGTGCCATTGGAAAAGGCAGAGTCTGGCCTTAACATGACCATATACAGTTAAAAAAAAATCATAAATAAAAACATAACGATTTTTTTCTACAGGGTTGAAATGGCTCAGCAGTGACAGGGTTAATGGTCAGACTATATATTACATTGTGTATTACTTTCAATTTTGCCTGGGTTTAGTTGTATTTTAAGGGCTAATGGGCAAGCTTCATCCCTCACAGTATACATTTTATTTTTCCTTAATTAATGGCATATTATGGGTTAATAGGTAGGCTACAAACCTCACAGAGTATACATTTCATGTTTTCCCTTGATTAATGGCATTTTAGGGCTTAATGGGAAGGCTACATGTCTCAGTCTATTCATTTCATGTTTTCTCTTGATTAAAAGCATGTTAGGGGTTAATGGGTTTGGCTACATGCCACACTTTATTATTTTTATTGTATTTCCCAAGGCTTATATAATTTTAGGGGTTATTATTTCCTACACCATCTTCCTACCTAGCCCACATGTATCACTCTACTCAGGTTCTCTATTTACTCTCAACCGGCTGGGTGGAGTAGAGGTAACATCACTGCTCTATAACTGTGGAGAGACAGGTTCGATCCCGGCAAGAGCACCTCTCCAGCAAGGGTCCTTGGTCAAGACACCTGACGGTACATACTTGAAAACGAGAGAAATCTCAATGTATCCTTCCTGGTAAAATCCTTTCTCCAGAAAAAAAACTAGTGTGTCTACCCTTTCCTCTTATACTGTAAGCTCTTGAGCAGGGTCCGCTCTCCTACTGTTCTGTGTGTCTACTGTGTATGTAAATTGTTATTCTCTCTTACCCATTGTACAGCGCTATGAAACTTGTTAGTGCTTTATAAAAACTTATAACTGTAACTATTATGGAAGTTAGAACTAAAGGGTCTATTCAACTTTTAGATCGTTTCCTGTTCGTCACATTTCGGGGAATCCAATTCCCCGAAAATATGATGAATTCCTTATTTAACGAATAGTCACCGTAATTTGTGAAAATTTAAGTTGATGAAGCAGTTATCAGACGTCGGCGAAAACGGCAAAATTGCAGCAAATAAAATATTGAATTTAAGTATCAGATAGAACAAAAAGGTATCATTGCATCACATTACTTATTGCATCACATTACTCTGGATTTTGCAATTTTATTTATATATACTTATTTAGTTTTTTTCAGTGTTATGATTTAGTGGCGAAAATTATTAGTGCCCCCTCCGTTTTGACTGTGGTATTTTATGTGCCCCCTCCATATATTGTTCCTAGAGTCACCACTGATTATAGATTACATAAATAAACACATATTTGCTACTTTTATTTATTAATAGTTGAAACTAAAATGTTTTGAAACAAGTTTTGTAACACAACAAATATTTTATACACAACAAATACAATTTGGCTTGTTTTGAGGCGCATAGTTTTTGGAAATCATGTTCCTCCTGTGTTTAAATTGATTTGTCTTAAGAAAATCTCTTCCAGCTTGGTAAAATGGGTTTATATCTGTCATGGTTCTTATACAGAAAAGGACTAATTCCCAGAAGGCTGTCAAAGTGTTGCTACTAATTTAACGTGGAATTTGGCATTGGAAAATATGCCGTCACTATTACTGGCCACCCACCACTGTGTTTACATTTCTATGGGGGATTGGTCAACTACTCTTCAATATCTATATAAAATAAGTTTATATATACCCTACTTTTAAAACCCAGGTTTTCAAGGCCTCAGGGCATAGAGGCGAAAGAGCAGAAGACTCAAATCCTCCTTTTGTATTCCTATACCCAAGGCTACGAATTGATGGACCCCCACCAGCCATGCTCTTAGTGAACAATACAGACGCATGACAATGGAAAACACCATATACAAGCTCCCCTCTTCTCATAGCTCATTGAATAGCTTGATTTCTTGGATTTCTGTTCTTCAAAGTAAGAAACACTTTGGGGAGGCTAATATAATCTAATAATAATCACTACAAATTACCTTTAGTAACTTACTTTGTGGCTCGGCCAGAATTGTGGCTGAAGCTGTGATATTTTATCTAGTAGAGCCATTAAGTAAAATGGCCTCGCTCATTATCTTAACTGATTGGTTGCAATATGGTCCCTTGCATGCAAAGTTTATTAGAGAGTTCAGAAAAGACGCAAGTATGTCATCAGTCTGAGCGAGAAAAGAAAAGATGGTAAGGATCCCGGAAGACTGAGAACACGAGAGTTTCTGTGCAAGTTTTCCCTTATTCCAATTATGCCCTCAGTCTTCAGGACCATAAGATGTACCTAAATTGGTGGCATCATTTCCCGTTTTTGCAAACTGTCAGAAGACCCTCCTCCACAGTCAGAGCTGCCATTAGATATCTCGGGGCCCCTTACTATCCCACTGCTCGAGCTCCTTTCCCAGGTGGCTCAGAAAGGGGAGGAAAGGTTTCCCTGGTGGGAGAAGGTTCATTCTGAACCTCTACCTGCTGTAGACCATACTAATCGGTCCCTTAGTGAGGAGCCAGCCCCAGATGTCATGGCCCACCGGGAAATTTGTTGGTATCTTGGTGGGCTAGTCCGGGGTGGCATGGAGGAATCCTTACATCTTTGGTACATAGACAAGATGCTCAGAGTTTAGCCAGGGCCCCCTGAAGCCACTGGATCTTTTAACATGGCATGGGCTATCACCTCCCGATGGAGGTCCTGTCCACAGCTGTGGAGTCTTTCGTTTCCTATTCACTGTCAGACAGCACTCTACTGACGTTTTCAATAATAGTGTTCTTTCAGGCATACAGGACACACAGAGATATTACTTCTTCAGAGGCCACGGAATATGGATGTTTGTGCCCAATTGCAGCTACAGTAAATGATGGGTTGAATATGGGGAGGGGGTTTCTTCCCATGGTCTACAGTGGGATCTAATTAGGCCTTTGTTCAATGATTTTTTTTACGAACTACTGATTTCTGGGTTTCATGTCATTGAATTGAAGTATTTTGAATGTCTCGTAGGAGACATTCAACCCTTGCATTCTCTTTTTAATCCCTTTAGGGCGCAGGATATAGTATGCCGTCCTGCATTAGGTGGGCTTTAACATCGCAGGACAGCATAGTACGTCCTGGGCATCTGAAGCCCCCCCCCCAATACTCACGTCTCCTGGGTATGAAGTCCATGAAGCCAGATCAGTGTTTTTATACCTTCCCGGCGCACTGACATCATTGCGCCAGGCAAGATGACATGTTTCAAGCGCCCCCCTGCAGGGGGAGTGCCTGAAGGGGAGGGGGTCCTTTGGATCCCTCTATCTCTCCATCACCGGGGGGGGGGGGTAGACGCTAATGCCAGGCATCCCTGGAAAGGTCACGTTTTGACCTTTCCAGCTATGCATTGTATTGACCTCTTAGATGCCAGGCAGCGATCTGGCGCCAATCGGCGCTGGATATTGGCCTATTTCCAGTGGGGGCTGCCATTTTGGACCTCTGGGTCCCTCCCTCATCAACTGACTCATTGTGCATGGCGCGAAGACGTCAGTTAATCAGGTAACCCCTAGCTGCCCAGGGATTTCCTAAGGAATTCCTATAGTGAAGATATGTGAGTTCGAACCCCCATATCTCCTGATCGGTGGCAGCTAGAGGGTCATGTTTGCTATCATTGGAAAGGCCAAAGCATGGTACCAAACATGACCATGTTATAAGTAAAAATAAAATTGAAAAAATAAATAAAAAAAATTAAAACATTTTTTTTTATTAATGTAGCACTATTGTTCACATTTCAATTATAATGTGAACAATGATGCTGTACTAACGATTTTTTTTTTGCTAAAATCACATAATTTCTGTGATCCTTCCAGTTCTAATTTTTTTAACAAGCGTACCCCATAGAATATATAACTGCAAAGGCTACAAAACCCTCACTAACTCAGCTCCCCACTACCTGTCCTCACTAATCACCAAATACACCCCAGCCCGCTCCCTAAGGTCAAACAGTGACCTGCGACTAGCTTCTCCCCGCATCACCTCTTCCCATGATAGACTGCAGGATTTCTCACGCGCAGCCCCCACTCTCTGGAACGCTCTCCCTTGTACTGTCAGACTTTCCCCTAACTTCTCTTCCTTCAAACGCTCCCTTAAAACATTCCTATTTAGGGAAGCCTACCACCCAACTCACTGACGCAACCATCAATCACTCTCACCTTACAGTCCTCTCCTCCTGTTTCCAACCCCAACCCTCCCAGATTGTGAGTTCCTACGGGAATAGGGCCATCATCTCCTCCTGTACTGTTTGTCAAATGTTGTTCAATGTATTGTAACCCTGTCTATACTGTGCTTATTGGACAGCGCTGCAGAATATGCTGGCGCTTTATAAATAAAGAATAATAATAATAATAATAATAATAAAATGTGAAAAAAATTACTTTACACACTGTGGATGATTGAAATTTTATTGAAAATTACATTTTTTTAAAATAATTTTATTGTTATAGCATCCTGGCAGGACATGACGTATACATATAATAATGATATATTATGAAACTGACAAGTCTGCCGAAAAAAAGGGCTATATAGTTTGCCTGGGTCGTGTAATAAAACGTGACTTCAAATCGCGTTTAATCATGATGAGCAAAAACGGTCAAAATGAGCTCAGCACACTTCTACTTTTAGATGAGTGCCAAACTTGTAAAATTGCCCCGTCCTTAAGGGGTTAAGCTTCTGAAAGGCCAGACTCTTGTCATGTTCTGCATGGGTAGTCGTGGGTGTCTCAGCAGTAAAGATAACCAACATATGCATTTCTTACACATAAATATATTCAGAACTGGCCACAAAATAAGTTTCATTTAGTAATTTTTCACTAATTTTTCATTCAGTTTCTCAATCCAGCTTTGAAAACTGTATGTGATGGAGCAAATCTGAGGTCATTTTTGCCTTCAGCATCTCAAATTCATAGAAAATCACCAAATTTCCTGACTCTCAAATTATCAGACGTGTAATTTTTCCCAATAAATATTTATAGCATGTTCAGAAATGCTGACACATACAAGCATTGTATAAGCCTCTTGAAAATACTATAAGCAACATTATAATACAGACATTACAATGGAGAAAGGCAGAATATTTTACCATTGTTGTTCCACTGTGGGACATATGTAGCCTGAGGACCACTGGTTGCTCTGACCCACCTAATTACTGGCACTCATTGATTTATCAGTTCATGTTGATTAATGTTAGGCAATTCGTATGTAAAGATATTTTACAGGGACCTGGTAAACAGTTTATATTCATTATTATAATGCTGTGGATGAATATAGATTTTATTTGTATGCTAAATTCCCATTTTGTCCATATAAATTTAACACACATTTCATTTTTTACGTATACTTGTGGAAATAGCCTTTGCAATCTTAAATGTTTGGGCTGGCCCTACAGTGTGCTAAACCAGGATCCTGGGGAACCTCTTGCCGGATCACTCCATCAGATTGTATTCTACCAGAAATCGGACTATGGACTGGCTTGGGTGTTGATCGGGAGGTTTGAGCCACTGTGACAAATTAATATATGTACATTTTGTTACGTGCTGTATTTTTGCGAGTTTGTTTCTTGCTTCTAGGCTCGGGTCAGACGAGCGCAGTGTTCACATCTGTGTTGCCGCACATTTTAACGTCCATGGTAGCATACAATTATGATCAATAGAGACCCACACACAAAGTACGTCCGCACAGAAGTGCGGACACACAACAGACGCGGCAAACGGACGCAAGTTAGGCAAGAACGTAAATCCACTAGAACGGACGCGCAGAGTGCGCCACGTCCGCAACGTCCGCATAGCTTTGTGTGTGAGTGATGGAACGTAGTCAGACGGACTGCATTTATACGTCCAGCATTTTTGACGGACAAAATGTTTTTCATATTAATATATTTTCCCTTCTACATCAGTCAAAAAAAAACGTCCGTCACAAAAACAGACTGTGTGGCCACTACCTTGCCGTCAGTCAGAAAGTACGTCCTTTGTGCACAGACACACAGTCCGCACAGCATGCATTTGTCTGACCCTAGCCTTAAATCTTTTATATTGTGTTAAAAATTACTACACTATATAGTGTTTAGCTCCCCATTTTTTATGCGCCATTGTATTTGTGTTCATTTATAATATATGTGGGGGTTACAAGGTACCCTTAACTCTGGGCTGCATTGGGCAGGTTACTATTCACACTTTTTATAGACATTTAAAAAATATTATTGTTTTGTTCTATTTTTATTCAACTGTTTATTCTTTTCATTTTCAGCAAAAAGCTTTGTTACTATTTGATTTTTTTAAACTTTTGAGTTATTTTTTATGTTTTTTTAGGAGAAAATTTTATTCCCAATTTTTTTCCCAGCAAGGATTAACCATTTTATACTTGCTTGTTCATTGATGAATACATCTTTTTTTTTTTTACCAAGTTACTAAACCCCTCCCTGATTTTCTCACCCCTACCTTTTACTTTTGTCTGTATCTTTACCATGTCTTACAGCCTAAAAACAATAAAAATGTATTTGAACACAAAAAAAATTTGTTGATTTTCTGAATGGTAACATAGAGAATGACTTAAACAGCTCTACTGTGTAACTATCAGTTTACATGCAAGGCGTGGTGATAGCATTGGCATTAATATGTTACCTGTCAAGTGAGATTAGAAGATCCAGCATATAGAATCACACAATGGTGACACCCAGCAGGTGAGTATTGACGGAAATTCTGCCATTAAAACAAGAGACATAAATGGAAAGGATAGAAATAATATTTGTAATACTATCAGGGTTATTCAGAGAGAGGTGAAAAGCAGGAGAATGACTGGAGAATGGAAAATTCTTGGTCAAAATAGCCGATTTGGAAAGTGAGATGAAAGGGAGAATTTTTCTGGTTTGGCTATTTTGACCTAGAATTTTTCATTCTCCAGTCATTCTCCTGCTTTTCACCTCTCTCTGAATAACCCTGTATGTGATAATGTGTGTGCAGTGTGATGAATGATGTTCTGGAAAGTGCTCTTATTACATTTTAATTTATTTTTAAAGAATGGGAAAACAGTGGGTGCTCGGGATGCAAATAAAATAACATATTTATTTACCTTTTTAAAATAGCTTTTATTACAATTATAAAAACTCTACAGAAGCAAAAAAACTATTTTTGGGATACTGTTACCAACAAAACCAAACAGATAAATCAGCATTAACCCCTTCACTACCAAAGATTTTTCAGAAAATCACTATCAGGAACCGGTGTTTTTTAAAAAAATATATATTTTGCTGAAATAAACAATAAGAACTGCTTGGGAATATTTCCAATATATTCATTACTGTAATAACCTATTTCACAGTATAATATCACCATCTGCTGCCCAAAAGGAGTTATTGCAGTTCTGGTCTCCATGTAGGATCATAGAAACATAGAAACATAGAAAAATGTCGGCAGATAAGAACCTTTCGGCCCATCTAGTCTGCCCAATTACATGGATACTTTACCTGGATTTATCTTTTGTTTAGGATAGCCTTATGCCTATCCCATGCTTGCTTAAATTCAATTACTGTTTTGGCCTCTACCACTTCTACTGGAAGACTGTTCCATGTATCCACCACCCTCTCAGTAAAATAATGCTTCCTGATGTTACTTTTAAACCTTTGCCCCTCTAATCTAAGACTATGTCCTCTTGTTTTGCTACTTTGTTTCCTTTTAAATATACTCCCTTCCCCTACCTTGTGGATTCCCTTTACGTATTTAAATGTTTCTATCATATCTCCTCTGTCTCGTCTTTTTTCCAAGCTGTACATGTTAAGATCATTAAGCCTTTCCTGGTAACTTTTCTCCTTCAAGCCGTACACCATTTTAGTAGCCCTTCTCTGAACTCTCTCTAAGATGTCTATATCCTTCTGGAGATACGGTCTCCAGTACTGCACACAGTACTCCAAGTGAGGTCTCACCAGTGCTCTGTACAGTGGCATGAGCACTTCCCTTTTCCTACTGCTAATACCTCTCCCTACACAACCAAGCATTCTGCTAGCATTTCCTGCTGCTCTATTACATTGACTACTTACCCTTAGATCCTCTGAAATAATGACCCCTAAATCCCTTTCCTCAGATGTTGAGGTTAGGACTGAATCAAATATTCTATATGCTAAGGATCAGCTAAGGAGATGTCATTTACAAGATGTCATCCACCTCACCCGCTGCTCGGTCTCTGCTGCTCCTCTCTGCGAATCCCTTCACTTGCTCCCCATCCAGAGCAGAATTAAATTCAAAACCCTAACCCTGACCTACAAAGCTCTCACTAACTCTGCTCCCCGCTACCTTTGTGCGGTATTTCAAAGTGCTAGCGCTAAGTACTGCAGGGATGCGGACAGCCAAAAGTTTGCACCTTGTAAAAGCTGGTGCTAAATGATTCTACATTTGCAGAATCATGTAGCACCCCCGTAAAATCCCCCAATAAATCTGATATTCACCTCTAATCCTACGGCAAGAATGGTGGCCCGATCTGCCGCTTGTTGATGCCAGGAGCAGAGTGAAACTGTGAACAAATATTTCCCTCCGTGATCACTCCGCGGTGTTGCGTGATCTCACGAGAGCGAGATCACACAGGGCTCGCGTCCTGGAAGTACAACCCTCTTATGGACTCCAGGAGGTGATACTCAAAGTGGCGCTGAAGCGCTATCGCGAGTATCCCAGCAGTTAGCGCTATGTTCTGGGGTGAGGTGCTCAGCTAGTACCTGCCCCAGAATATCGCATTAACATGGGGGCACTGCGGGGAAATCTGCAGTTCCCCATTTTATTTTTTCAAATTTTAGCTACTTCTAAGAGCTGGCACTAAATGATTCTACATTTGCAAAATCATTTAACATCCGCTAACCCCCCCCAATAAGGCTAGCGTCAAATGAACACATTATTCGCAGCGACCGTCAAAAAGTGCGCCAAACGCATTGCCGTATTTTTTCACTGAATGCACGAAAACGGTCATACGATGCGCATTTTCGTGCGTGATTTTTTACGGATCGTCATTAAAACACTTTTTGCATCCGGACGTTATGTTGGCCGGACATGAGCAGCGTCTGACGTCTCCTAATCACGCACACATGCTGCTAGCGGACACAGCGCACTCTGTACGTCAGTACTAGCAATTCTGCGTTCTCGAAAAAAATGCGTTAATTTTCCACTTGCGTTGCGCGGCCGGACTTTTGTGCAGCCGTACTTCGTATATTGGCCGTCATTGCGCATCATTTGCTGCTACTGCAGCCGTGATTAAGAGCGCCAGAACGCACGTTAGAAGTGCGCTGGTCTGGCCCCAGCCTTAATGTGATTTTCACCTCTCAGCCTGTGGTGACATTGGTGGCCCAATCTGCCGCTTCTTCCGGGTGTGATTAGAGTGAGACAAGGAACAAATAGTCCACAGTCTCCCTCCGCGATCACTCTGCGGTGCTGCATGATCTGGCTTTCGGCCTGGTAGCGCAACCCTCCATGGAGTCCTATGGAATCCAGACGGTGATACTCGCGGAAGCGCTACCACGAGTATCACTGCAGGTAGTGCTGTGTTCACGCTAAAATGGGGACGCTACAGGGAAACCTACAGGCCAGAAATGAGCATTTTCCCCTTATTGTCCCTGCTAATTTCAGTCACAAATTCCATTTACCATACTTGCGTTCCGGAGCGAGGTGCCCAGGTAGCGCCTGTCATGGAATATCACACTAAAATGGGGAAACCTGCAGGCACAGATTTTCCCTGTTAGCGTCCCCATTTTAGCGCGCACTAGGGAATAGTGCCCTGAGTGTTTAAGTAGTTCTTGTACAAGCAGCACCATGCTGCGAATTCTTTATAATAATATATGTGTTTGATTAACACTATCAGGGTTATTCAAAGAGAGGTGAAAAGCAGGAGAATGACTGGAGAATGGAAAATTCTAGGTCAAAATATCCAAACCAGGAAAATTCTCCCATTCTTCTCACTTTCCAAATTGGCTATTTTGACCTAGAATTTTCCATTCTCCAGTCATTCTCCTGCTTTTCACCGCTCTCTGAATAACCCTGTAAGAGTATGTTCAGAATAAGTGTTTAAATGTGCCTAGCTCAGATTGTTGCCTTAATAGATATTGAGATTCATTGTCTAATTATATGGAAAAATTGATTTTGAATTTATGTGGGAACTAACATAGATTTAATAGAAAGTCCTGATTAACACTTGTAACATCAGGGCCTTATTTCAACTGAGCAGTTACTATTTGCAGCTGTAATATTGAAAGATTGAGCTGCTGTTCCAACAAGTCGCAAGGTTTGTTTGCAGCTCATATGCTGTGGTTGCTTATCGTAACTTAACAGCTTCTATTGAATTTGTATAGGAGCCATTAACTGTCAGCTGCATTAGAAGAAGCTATTTCTCTTTCTAGATTTTATTATATGCTACATATTTGTTATATGCTACATATTTGTTCCATTTTTACTTTGTAAAGCGTCCTGCATATTTTTTTTTTAAATTCAACAGGTTTTTATTGAGGGAGAATAAACAATACAGATAAGCGTAAATGCAATAGAGTCTCGTATCAGATATGGTGCGGACGTGAGACCCGTCATCAAAACATGTATAATTGCAAACGTTTCAAACCACTCCCTCAGTTGTTCTATAGTTTAAAGAGCAATACGTAGGTGAGACTACAACATCTAATGCTGAAATTTAAAGAACAAGAGAGAAGCGTCAAGAAAAAAAAAGAGAGAGAGAGGAAAAAAAAACAAAAAGGGGGGGAAAGAATAAAGAAACATCCGTTGTTTGATGTACTGTTGGTGGAGAGGGGAAAGCCCCACATAAATGCCCCCAAGGGGCATTAAAGGGAAAAGAAGAGGGGGAGGGAGGAGGAGAGAAAGGAAGGGAGAGGGGGTAAAGCCGCGGGCCCGACCTCACCAGACCTTCGTTTAACCTGAGAAGGCAATGTGAGCAGAGGCCGGAGAAGCAAACGCCGTCAGCCATGGTGACCAGACAGCCTCAAAGTGGGCCATTCTATCTAGAACCACTGCCGTCAGGCATTCCATCGTAACCATGTGCCAAATTTTGGCTTCTATCAGCTGGCGCGGGGGAGGGGGGCCCTTCCAGGTCTTAGCCAAGCAGATGCGTACTGCAGCGCACACCCTGGAGACCAGAGAATGTTCGCCACGTGCAAGGCGTGCCTCGGGGTGCGGGCGGTTAAGGAGTGCTGTCCAGGGGTCCGGACATAAATGTGTCCCTAGTGCCCTGCTCAAGTCACCAAACACCTCCGTCCAGATAGTCCTGACCATGCCACAGTCCCACCATGCAAGCATATACGTCCCCTCTTCACCACATCCCCTGAAGCAAGTCGACGGCGTCCCCGGGTACATCTTTGCGAGGCGCCGCGGGTGGATATACCACCTTGCCATGACCTTGTAACAGTTCTCGCGAACCGCGGTACAGATTGTGACCCGGGAGGTCCTGTCAATAATGTCTGCCCACTCGTCGCCCTCCAGAGAGCTCCCTAGATCCTCTTCCCACCTCGCAATGTAAGGCGCCTCCTGCGGAAAGGTCGCATCAAGGATGAGGGAGTAGAGCGAGGATATCAAGCCGCGCCCCCTATGCTTTCCGACGACAGCAGGTCTCATAAAGGGTCAGTCTGCGGTCCGGCGTCTCTCTAAGGGTTCCCCTGACAAAATGTAGCAGTTGGAGGGCTCTGAATGTCTCCGAGGGGGGTAGCGCTTTCGACTCCCTTAGATAACAGAGGGTGACCGGGCGGCCCTGCAAAGTCAGATCGTGCAGTTCTGTGATGTCAGATCTGAGCCACCAATTGAACGCCCTAGGAGGGTTTCCCTCCGGGAACCTCGGGTTGTAGAATAAAGATTGGAGGCCCGAGCCCGGGGGGGACAGACCATCTCCATCTCTATAGAGGTTCCATAAGCGCAGTGAATGCTGCAGCGTGGGGCTGTTGTGGAGTGTCCGGGGAGTGGCTTTAGGGGCCCATTGAAGCGTGCACAATAGCTGTGGTCCCCCCATATCTTGTTCTAGGGTAGTCCAGAGCGGGGCCCCGCTTCTTAGGTTAATCATAGAGAGCATCGCAAATTGGGCCGCTTTGTAGTAGGCGTAGAGGTGTGGGACTCCCATGCCTCCCCGTCGTCTGGATTGAAACATAAGGTTTTTAGGTAACCGGCCTCGACGACCTCCCCAAATGAAAGAGTGGATGGCCGACTGAAGAAAAGTCAGGTCAGCCCTGCGAATAGGGATTGTCAGTGTTCTGAAAAGGTACAGCAGCTTCGGGAGCAGGGTCATCTTGACTGCATATATCCGGCCAAAGAGCGAAAGGTTCAAATGGGACCACGTTGACAGCAATGCGTGGAGGGTGGGAAGCAATACCCCGTAATTAGCCGTGTACAGCTGATCCCAAGTGGGAGTCAGCTGGGTCCCCAGGGAGCCCATAGATGAGCGGCACCATCGAAAAGGGAACCGATCTCTAATCACTGCCTTCTCCCCCTCCGTTAGGTTAAGGTCAAGCACCTCGCTCTTGTCTGCATTAAGTTTATAGCCCGAGACCCTACCGTAGTCCCTCAGGGCCCTCATCAGATTGGGGAGGGTGGTGATGGGCGAGGTCAGGGACAGGAGAACATCATCAGCAAAAAGAGACAGCTTGTATGGTTTTCCCCTTACTTCCACCCCCGAACATCAGGGTGGTCCCTAATATACGCCGCCAGGGGTTCTATAGATAGGGCGAATAGGAGCGGCGACAGGGGGCACCCTGTCGGGTCCCGTTTAAAATAAAGACGGGGGCCGAGAGGAACCCTCCCGTGTTGACCTGCGCCCTGGGGCCCGCATATAAAGCCTGTATTGCCGTCAAAAGGTCTCCCCGTATTCCAAAGGAGGTCAATGTCGCGCGCACTGTACGCTCCCTGGGTCTGCTGCTTCAGCCGGCGGGCCAGAAGGGTGTCAGGTTTGTTGCTCTTCTCAAAGAACTTTCGACCCGTCCACTGAACAGGAACGCCTTGTGAGCCTCCCACACTGTGGTAGTAGCCATGCCTGGGGTGAAGTTGCGTTCGAAGAAGTCCGTCAGGTCAAGGTGCATGGTATCTTTCAAACCCGGGTCAAGTAAGAGGGAAGCATTAAAACGCCACACACTAGCCGAGCCCGATAACCCCCAACCCAATAGTGCTATCTCAACTGCAGCATGGTCAGACCACGAGATTTTGTGAATGGTGGAGGAAACGAGGGCCGTGATGTTGTCTCTACTGCAAAAAATATGGTCTAATCTGGAATACGAGTCATGGGGATTCGAATAAAAGGAATAGTCTCGGTCTCTAGGGTGGAGCAACCGCCAAGAATCATACAGATTGGCCGCCTGGACTATGCCACGGAAGGTCTTGGAGCTACGGAGAGGAGCACAGTTAAGTGCTGTCTTACTGCGATCAAGGTAAGGATCCATGACCGCATTAAAATCTCCTCCCACAAAGACCCCCCTATTCGGTAGCTGTGCAAATCTATCCTCCAATGCCCTCCAAAAAGGGCCCCCAGGGGGGGAAGGGGCATAGACACTAACAAAGGTGACCGGCTTGCCTCCGATCGTCCCAGTCACCCGCAGGTATCTGCCATCCATAGCTGACTCCTGATGGGTAAGATGGAAATGAAGACTTCCTCGCATCAGTATCGAGACCCCTGTCTTGCGGGAGCTTCCAGCGGAGTGATAATGCTCGGTGAAACCCTCCCCCCAATATCCCGGGACTCTGCCCCGCGTAAAGTGAGTCTCCTGCAGGAGGACCACATCTGCGCGAAGTTTCCAGTAACACCTGGTGGCCCCTCGCCTCTTGTTCGGGGACAGTAGACCCTTTACATTGTGCAAAATCACTTTGAGGTGGGCCCGTGCCTCGCCACCCCTCTCAGCCATGAGAGAGCAAGCAGATGGGAGTGATAGAAGGAGTGGTGAGAAAAGGAAGGGGGAAAAGAGATAAAACCGGAGATAAAAGAGTGGAGGGAAAGGAGAAGGGAGAAATAGAGAGAAAGAAAAAGAAGAGGAGAGAAAAAGGGAAGAAGCAAAAAGAGACAAAGAGAGAAGGAGAAAAAAGAAAAAAAAAAAAAGGGGGGGGAAGAAAGAGAGAGAAAAAAAAAAAAGGGGGGGATAGAAGACACCAAAAAAAAAATGTGTCTCGTGGTGGATTGTACCGACCACTAGGTATGCACACGGGGGCGAGAGCGACAACGAGGAGAAGGCTGCCATCCCATAGCCTCCCATAAGGGGGGACCGTGACCTAAAATTCAGCATCGAAATCCCTGAGAGCCCACCCAGCCATCCCCCAAGCCAACAGGTGAGTCAATGTCCAGACACAGCCGGCCCATCAAGCCCCCCTTCCGCCCCAGAACAGCCGGGACCAGAAGCTGTAAAGGTCCCCGGGGGCCCGGAGCCTGGAGGCTTCTACCAGAGAGCAGCTATCCATCAACAGGACATCTTCCGTAGAACTGGGATCCAACTTGAAAGGGTCCGTCAGGTATGGTCTCCCTCCGGGTATCTGGCACTCCTCCCAGCTCTCTAGTCGGCATCGTGGAATCCCAAATTAGTACTCGGGGGGACCAAGTGAAGTCCAGTAGGTAAAGTCCCGTGGAGAGGATGTGAGATAAATCCCTCTCCTACTATGTAGGGGGACGGGGGGACGCCCGCAGCACCCTGGAGGCTAACGCACTGATGAGCGTCTCCGATCCTGCCTCCGCGGCCCCCCCGGCCTCTCCCCGCACAAAGAAATCCGTGGGTTCCGGGATGCCCAGCGTCTCCAGGACAGTCGAGCTATCTGCTGGCGAGCGGAGGGACAAGAAAGTACCGTTGTGAGGAATGAGAAGGCAGAATGGAAACCCCCAGCGGTATCTGACGTCCCTCTGGCGGAGAAGATCCGTGAGGGGCTTGAGCGCCCGGCGTTTCTGAAGTGTGGATGGAGCCAGATCATTATAGAAGTGAGGAGTGACGCCGTCGAGGGTCGGGGCAGCGTTGCGCACCGCCTGGAGTATAGCTTCTTTGGTAGTGTAATAGTGACATCTTAGTATCACGTTTCTAGGAGGATCCGTCTCTGAGGGTTTCGGGCGTAAGGCTCTGTGGGCCCGGTCAAGTAGCAGTTCCTCCTCTGGTGTCTCGGGCAGAAGCGCCTGGAAGTAGCGATGAAGGAGGTCCCGTAAATTCACCACCGTCTCGGGGATGTTACGGAGCCGAAGGTTGGAGCGGCGGGACCGATTATCCATATCCTCAACCGCCTCCTGTAGGAGTTCGTATTTGTTTTGAAGGGCCGCCAGATCCGCTCGCACCACAGTGTCCGCTGCCTGGGCCTCATCCGCTCGCTGCTCTAGGGCCGTCGTACACGTCCCGAGGGTCCCCAGATCAGCTCTCAGACCATCAATTCCAGCCCTAAGGTCTGCTTGTAGGTCGTCTTTAACAGTCAGAAGGAGTTGACGCAGGTCTTGTATGTCCCAGCGCGTGCACGGAGCGTCTTGGGCCGCCGATTCCTCGGCGGGTGTCGCCATCTTTGGAGATGTAGAGGCCGCTGATCGAGCAGGGGTGAAACACCGAGAGATGTCCTTTTGACCCGGGTTACGTCCAGATTTAGTCCCGGGCATGACGGGGGGACTCGCGTAGAGAAGTCGTACTTCAGTAGGTCGCTTAGAAGGCTTCAAGGGAGTCTCTTGGGCTTGGCGCTACAGCTTCAGGCAGCCGTCCGTCCTGCCCAGCAGGGCACAGTCCCTTATCAAAAGTTGCGTTATAGAATTGCGCCCATGCAGTAGTGGGCTCCGCAGGGACCGGCCAAAAAAAAAAAATATTTTTCTTTTTTTCTTCTTTTTCCCTTTTTCTTCCTTTTCGTTTCTCTTACTTCCCCCCCCTTTTTCCCCCCTTCCTCTCCTCCCCCCTTCCCCTTTCTTTTCCTTTTGGCGCAACCCAGACCGTGTATAAAGTTCCAGTGGTCCTCGTGATGTCAAGCGAGGGGGAGAAAAAAGAAAAAAAAACAGGGCCCCAAGGAGCACTCTCAGTGTGGCTCCGAGTCCCAGGCAAAAAATTTTATAACGGGAGGACGATCAGTGCCAGTCTCCCAGAAAAATTATAGTAGGGAAAAAAAAAAAAGGGGGAACCTCTTGTGATTGTAATTTAAATTGTCCTTCTCCTTGTTTCCCCCGTTCTTCTCCTGCCCCACCCTGGGGAGGTATGCCGCCGTTCCCAGTCAGGAGAAGGTGGGTTGCGGTGAGGGACCGAGTCTCCGAACAGAGGTCTCCGAGCAGCGGACGGTGTCCTCCACCGTTCTCCTGGGGGGGCTCGTCTGGCCTGATGGTCTCGCCTATTAGGATGATCTCCCGACGTCAGAACAAAGGGGGAGCAGGGCCAGAAGCTGCCGTCGGTGTCCGTCTGCCCTGTGAGGACTGCGCACCTCCGGGAAGGCCGCACCACGTGTCTCCGGCCCTCACTGTTGCGTGGCGCGGTGTCGCGGGAGGTGGAGGGCTATGCCGGGTCCGGGCGAGTCTCGGGCGGCCCCACGTTGGTAGGCTGACAGTGGAGCCTCAAGGTGGTTCCCGCCCGTCGCGGGCGGCTCCCTCTTGGCTCCGTCGGGTAGGTCGCGGGCGGGAAACGGGAGTTCAGCCTCCCCTGGGGGGTATCTCTCTCACCTGACTGGGAGTAGAAGTCTAGCCGCTTCCCAGGCCAGGCAGCAGGGTAAGGAGGGAGAGCTCGGATCCTGTCTCCTCCGTTGTCTGGTGTAGAGAGGCGAGAAAGGGGAACAGATCGTCCTCTCTGGGATCCCTGCCGGCAGCAGGCTGCGAGTTCTATCCCCACCCGAGGCTCCCACAATGGCCACCGCCTCCAGGCCTCAAAACGGGAACGGGTCGGGTAGCAGTTCCACAGGGCGTCCGAGCAGAGGGAGACGACCCAGATCGGGCTCCACGGATCTACAACCGTCTGGGTGAGCGAGGGAATCCGTTGGGGAGAGCAATAGGCTCCAAACGCTGGGAATCTCACTCGGTTTACACGGAGCTCTCAAGGTATGCGGCCATTAACCTCGCCGTCCAGCTCCGCCCCCCAGAACAAGCTATTTCAATGTACAGTCGCTCATTCTTCTGGACTCGAGTCTGTATTCTGAATAATTCTATGGAATAGGGCCTTATGTCAGATCAGCAGGAGGTGGGAAGCCTACCACCCACCTCACTGACGCAACCAGTCCTTCACTCCCACCAGTCCATCATTCTTACCTTGCAGTCCATTACTCTTACCTTGCAGTCCATCACTCTCACCTTGCAGTCCATCACTGCCACCTTGCAGTCCTCTCCTCCTGTTTCCACCCCCAACCCTTCTAGATTGTGAGTTCCCACGGTAATAGGGCCCTCGTTTCCTATAGTATCGGTTTGTCAATTGTTGTTCAATGTATTGTAACCCTGTCTATATTGCGCCCATTGTACAGCGCTGCGGAATATGCTGGCACTATATAAATAAATAATAATAATCAAGTATAGTTCATCTTCGTAATGAAGGGTTTAATTATATAACAAGAAGCTGGAAATAAATTTTGACCATAAAAATAGACCGATCAAGGACTGTTGACAATATAAAGGATCTAGTACAAAAAGGGACATTTGGAGTTGTCCATATTGTTAACAGTTGTTGAAGTCTTATGGATATCACATCCTCAGGTCCAGTGAGTTTTGTATACTAGACAAGGTGGTTTTTTAATATATATAGGTCTATTCAATAAAGGTGAAACTCAGGAGAACTGGCAGGAGATGTGAAAAATCCAGGTCAAAGCAGCCAAACCAGAAAAATTCTCACATTTATCTCACTTTCCAAATCGGCTATTTGTTAAGAAAAACCTCTCTCTATATCATGGATGTAAAATACTTGATATTACTTCTAGAAAGATGACTATAGAGAAAAGTCTACAAGTCAATAACCTTCTGCGTGTCAGACTGGCTCATGACATGAGCAGTGACTCCTCGGAAACAGTACACCATGAGGAAGGCATTGTGAAATACTATTGTGAAAGTAAGTGACATTTGATCGGGATTATACTTGACTCAGGTACTCCTACTTTAAAAAAACCATTTAAGAGGTTTCATGTATTGTCTGAGGCAAACATTTCATAGTTTGGGATAGTCCTGCAAGGTGGGGCATTGAAGAAGCCAAATTCAACATGAACTAAATCGTTTATTCAAAAGGAAAAACTGGGTAAGGCACTACAGAGGATATTACAACTGAAAATAAGAAGAAATTGAGAAAGCGTTAAAGAAGTAGGTGATAACCAGATGGACAGCACAGGAACAGGCTGGATGTGTGGAAGATGAAGGCAAGAATTATGGTGGAGGATTCAGAGATAAACAGTATCCAGAGAGCAGCACAGGAGCCAGAACAGGAAGTCTGAGGCTGGTAGCAGGAGCGTTTGGAGACAAGTTTTATCTGGGAGATTACACATTAACAAGATCTTGGAGACAGGTTGTATGCCGACGGACGATACAGAACACAGTGATGTGCAGCCTCTCTGAACACAGCAATGTCCGGATACTCTGGAGAACAGTGATGGGTGGTGCAGGCAGTTCCAGAATGTAATAGTCACAGGTAATCGGACAAGCTATTAGGAGTTCAGGACTAAGGCCAGTGTCAGACAAGCGTTTTTCAGAGCGTAAGGAACGTCCGTGAGAGTGGACGTTCCTTCCACTCTGACGCCTGTGTAGCCACCTCGCTGAGTGCAATTAGTGCGCTCAGCGCTGCAAGGTTCGATCCTCCTATGGAGGATCGCGCTTTGCAGCACCGTCGAACGCACGTTGTAGCGTTTCAACGGAGAGGCTTTCCATCTGCTGCAATTCGTGTGCGCGCTACAGCGTGTGGCGGCCCCATCGAAACGTCACAACACTGCGACGGAAGGCACATCAGTATGAGCACACATAGTGCACTCGTCTGACACTGACCTAAGCATTCAAAATAAGCAGTCTATTACTCAATTGCAGAAGCCCAGAGCGAGGCATTGACCTACTTAATCAGGGAGGTATAGCGCTAGCACACATAATTGTTCAAGGAATAGAGTTAAAGCAGCAGCTGATTCCTCTAGGTGCTACAATACCAAATGTTTAAACCAGAACATGCCATTTCTTCGATTTTTCAATGCTCCAGGCGTTTAAATCCTGACAGAGGGATTCAGTTTGTTGTAACCATGTGAGCAGAAAATCTCAGATTTTTAGTGGTGTTAGGGCATTCAGGAACATAGCTATGTGCTGGTACTCTGGAACACAGAGATGTGTGTGCACTCTGGAGTACAGTGATCAGCAAGCACTCTGGGACACAGTGATGGGTGGGCATTCTGGAACAAAGAGATGTGTAGGTGTTCTGGAACACAGAGATGGGCGAGCACTCTGGAACACAGTGAAGGGCAGTGCAGGCAGTCTCAGAATGTAATATTCAAATGTCATAGAGCCAGCTTATAGGAGTTCAGGAATAAATATTCAGTATAAACAGTATGGGCTCTATTCCATAGTTGGCGCTAACGTTAGCGCCTAGATATGCAAGTGTTAGTGCCAGGATAAGTGTGTTTAACACATGCCACCCATATTACATTCCTAACGCTACCCCGTTAGTGCATCGGTTTTTGTGCTAGTTTCCGCGAGCTTACTGTACTTTGCGCATCCTATACTTAACATGGGAAGCGCAAGTGTCCATTAGCGTTTCCATAAGTAAGGTATTACAATTACAAAGTGCTAGCGCTAATTACCACAGGGATGAGGAGAGCCAAATGTTAGGACCTTCTAAAAGCTGGTGATACATGATTCTGCATTTGCAGAATCATGTAGCACCCCCTAAATACCCCCCAATAAATCTGATACTCACCTCTCATTCCACGTGAGAATGGTGGTCCGATCTGCCGCTTCTTGACCCCGGGAGCATAGTGAGACTGGGAACAAATAGTTCCCAGGCTCCCTCCACACTCACTCTGACGTGCTGCGCGATCTCTGCATTTTTTTCACAGTGACATTTTAAATATATATACAAATATTTACATAAACCTGTTACTTAAATATAATATTATGATGTGAGCAATTCCATCACAGTGAACAGCAGAACATAGAATGATTAGATATACCATTCTATCATGATGAATATTTGCATACTTTTATTTCGAGTCCTTGTGTTATTCCTGGGGTAAACTCTTTTTCCAACGACTTGCAAAATAAAGATATGGCTTTATACATTACACTTATTACTTTAATAATCAATAGCATAATTATTACTATTATTAATGACATCCTCATAATTTTGATTGTGCCAACAGTTTCCGCAGCACTTTACAATAAAGAAAAGGGAATTAAACTAATTAAATTACAAACAAATATAGGAATGAGACTCAAGAGGTGTAGAGGGCCGGCTCAGAGGAGCTTACAATCTAAAGGAAGTGGATTCCATGTCGGAAGGCAGTGCTCAGCGTTAAACTGGCTGTCCATAAAGTCTGGATAACAATGAATTTAATTCTCCCCTCACCCTGAAAAGTGACAAGTCAGAAATAATCACCAATATATGAACAAACTATGCCTCTCTCTCTCGCTATGCTGCACGTTATAAGAAATAATGTAAATAATTTTGAAAAACACCTACATATGCCAACAAATCAGAGACTTGTGGGCTTCTTTTGCATATCCTACACAGAGTTCATCGTTGCATACTGAGAATGTAGCAAATGAGTTCTGTAATATATATAAAAATATAAAAAATATAAAAATAAATTGAAACCAACATAATGTATACCAATATAAGTAAATTGTTCTCCACTTGGCTGGTTTTGGCTTATAAGTCATTTCTGCAATTATTGCATAAATAATTATTAATGTGTGAATCTTATGTGTAAGTGCTACCTGCAAATCTTGTTTTTCGATACACATCTTAGAATTGACTTGTGTTCTAAATGAAAGGCTGTTTTGGTTTCATAGCTGTTTGCTAATATTTAATTATTGGGTATGACTGCTGTGACGCTTAATTATTGAGGTGGTAACCTTCCCATTTTCACTGCAATGCTTCCTCTTTCTGTAAACGGCAGGACACGTATATTCCTATATCTCTTAATCGGGACTGTGACGTTGTGAAAGACGTTTCTGACACTGAGCTTTACGGAGTGCGTTTAGTGAGACACAGCTGGATTCAAACACGCAGATTTAGGACGAGATGCATCAAAGGAGCTTAACAAATGACTGGCAGCATTATGGATACCTTTTCACAGGTAGGACATGTCTTGTCAGATATAAAATGCAGTCAAGAATTTATCATAATATAAAGATGAAAGCTAATATTTCCAGGATCATGACTTTGTGCTTTATAACTGGAACCACCAACTATCTTGTTACCGTGATTCTGTCAAAATGATATAACACGTAGAGCAGGAATGCAGTACCTTGGTTAATACTTATCAGATTTACCATGTCTGTGGAAGGTGGTCTAAAAACCCTAGTCTATATTGCAAGTTTATGATAGGGCATAAAAGCATAATTTTAAGCAAAACGTGTAAACACCACCTGTGTAAAAATGTATGTGTCGTCTTAAAGGGATAAGCATGTCAAGAATTTGTTTTTTAAATTGACATTTAACCACTTTTATTCCTATAGACAAATTAGAATAAATTAATAGAAGTTTTAAGAAAGTGTAAAAAATGTTTATTTTCTTGCTTTAAACTCTGTCATTTAGCACTGTCAAACACTCAGCTAGGGGTGTTTCTTCAGCTCCCACTTCCTGTATATGCTCCTCCTCCTTTCCACCCACTAATCCACTATCCATTAGTGCTTCAGATTAACTAGCACAAACTGTGCACGTGAAACTCAATGTGTGTTTAGGACCTCAGGGTCACTGAGGAATATTAGCTGTTACTGAAAATGTGAGAGCAAGACTCACTTACCCGCTGACACACTCACTTGCACTCCTTCATGGTTTACATACTTCCTCTCACACTCTTTCTTGTGCTGTCTCTTGCGGTGCGCTCTCGCTTTTTCCTTGCTTGCCCTTTGCTTTATTTTGCTGTCTCTCTCTCTCTGTACCTTTCCTTGCTGACTCTCTCTCTGCTGTCTCTTTTTCTCTCTGCGTGAATTGATTTCTTTCCTTCCCTGTCTCTGCAGTAGCTTGGTGTGAAAGAGTTACAGATTGGAATGGCACTCAGCCCTGCCCTCACCTCACAGTGCAGGAGGGAGGAGTAACTCAGTTGCACATGCTCAGTATGGTTTTTTATGCATTCTATAGAATACACACAGATTGGTTGGCTAAGTGTGCCTCCTGAGGTGGGCGTGGATAATGGCAAGAAAAGGAAAGCAGGTAAATCTGAAAAAATATCATATTTACTTGCTTTTTATGCCTGCTGAATGAGACTACTGGCTCTTTCAAAAGGCACTGCACATTTTAAAAGACACATTGACAAAGCACATATGGCCCTTTAAGCAAATCAACTTCCGAGGCTAGGACTGGGTGACTATATATCTATTACATGTCTATAACACTTTAGCTGTCCAATTCATTTTTTTATATGTTCATGATAATGTGTAGTATTTATTTTATTTATAAAGGGCTATATTACAATGTTGGTGCTAAGTTAACCAGAGCTGTTGTAAACTTAAAACCTCCATAGGCTATAATGGCTCTGGCAAGTTTACAACAGCTCTGGTTAAGTTAGCACCAACTATGTAATATGGCCCAAAGTATTTTGCCAGGAAGGATACATTGAGAGTTCTCTCATTTTCAAGTATTTCCTGGGTTCAAGAACATTTAGGCTAGGGTCAGACGAATGCATTTTTCGCGTCTCGTCTGTGAAAAAGTGCGTTTGAACGAATGGACGTATTTTTTCACGGAATACACGATAGCGGTCATACGATCCACATTTTCGGCCGTGATTTTGTACGGATCATCAATAAAACCCTTTTTGCATCTGGACGTTATGTAGGCCGGACATTAGCAGCGTCTGACGTCTCCAAATCACGCACACACGCCGCTAGCGGACGCAGCGCACTTTGTACGTCAGTACTAGCGGTTTCACGTTCTCAAAAAAATTCGTTCGTTTGCTGCTTGCTTTGCCTGGCCGAACCTTCGTGTGGCCGTACTTCGTATATTGCCCGTCATTTTCTGCTACTATGGCCGTGATAAAGTGCGGCTGCACACGCGTTCGCACTGCGTTCGTCTGACCTCAGCCTGAATTGTTACAGTCGTTATAGAAAAACAAAGTAGTAAAATGCAAGATATTAAAAACACACAAATATACAAAATAACACAGAAAATAAATATGTAAGAAATATATTCACTATGTTACATATTTATAGGTGCATTCTGTATCGAGGTATGTTAATAGAGATCTCTTAAGTGACTTAAGACTGGGGGAAGATTTGATGGCGTCTGGGAGGCTATTCCATAATTGCGGTGCTCTGTAGGAAAAGGAGGATTAAGACACTTCCTTTTTGTATTGTGGCCCTGCAAGTAAGGTGCTGGTCCTGGATCGGAGGTTATAGGATGAGAGAACTGCTGGGGGAAGCAGTCTATTCAGGTAGGGTGGTAGCTTCCCAGAAAAGCTCTTAAATACCAGGTTGGAAAGGTAAAGGGTGTGTCTAGATTCCAGCGATGGCCAGTTTAGCTTTTTTAACGGGTCACAATAGTGAGTCATGTCGTTACATTGTAGCACAAAGCAGCAGAATGAGTTAAACAATGTAGTAAGTTTATAAATGTGTGTTTGCAGGGCAGCTGCATACACTACATCTCCGTATTCAATAGCCGCATAAGCATTTGTTGTACAATTAGTTTTCTTACTGCGGGGCTCAGGCAGGATTTGTTATGTTTGGTAAACTGCATTGGAAAATCTCTAGACTTTCGTTTTTAATTACGTCCAAAATCTGAAAAAAAGCTTGGATTTGGCATTGTGTTAAAAAGAATCAGCGTACCTAAGTAGTAGACATGGGCTCAGCAGAAATGTTCAGTTCAGATAAAATTCAGAAATTTCAGAATCCATATATTGAATCTATCTGAAAATAGGGTTACTTTTAAATTTAGAATTACTTTTAGGGTTAGGTTTGGAGTTACTTTTAGGGCTAGAATTAGGGTTAGGGTTACTGTTAAAGATAGGATTACTGTTCATGCTTGTTTTAGGGCTAGGTTTACTTTTAGAGTTATGGGGTTATTCAGAGAGATTCGAAATGTTGCCGCACGTTTGGTGACCTTTCGTTCCCCGCACTTCGGGACGATTCAGTGATTCTAGTTCGCCGACCCTGCAGTGTATTCAGCAAGCACTGCAGAGCCTCCATAGTGAAGGGGAAACCCGCCGCAAACACAAAGAACACTCAAACACTCACCGAAAACCTGCAGAAATCACTGCAAAAACCACAGTGAACATGCCAGAAAAACCGAATGAGCCGCCAATCACAGCGCTGTATGAATGAAACACATCCCCAAGTCTCAATATATTTGAACCATTGCAATATTCAGATCTAAGGAAATATATGCTTAGCAGTGAGGGGGGGGAGTAAGGCAGGCTACTACGTCCGACGTGCGTTTCGCCTGTGTCTGCTCATCAGGGACATATGATCACTTCCTTCCAGCACCGCAGAGCACACGTGCAGTGGTGCCGATCGGGAGGAAGCCAGAACCCAGTCAGAGGGGGCATGGGCTGCCATGCGGTGCGCCCCCTCTGACATCATGGCAGCCCATGACCCCTCCGACTGGGTCCTGGCTTCCTCCCGATCGGCGCCACTGCACGTGTGCTCTGCGGCGCTGGAAGGAAGTGATCATATGGACATCATCAGAGAGGGCTCGTCAGCTGCCGGCCACCATGTTGGAGTCTCCGGGCCCAGGTAGGCTGCAGTATCTCCTCTGAGGCCTGCAGCCTTAAATATACATAACTGCCGACAGCGGGCCTCCCTAGTTGGCGGGCCCCTTACCTGTACACATTGCACTCATATCGACACTTAGTGAATCCCACCCTATGTGTCTCACTCAACACAAATTACATATAATACAATAAACTAAATATACACCTCTCAGTGTTCAGGTGCACAAACTCCACAATAGCGATGAAATCTACTTACTGCTTGAATTCTCTTTTAAATTATGAGAAAGTACTGAACATAGTACAGACAATCCAGGATTACAAAATTACTTGAATTAAAACCAGCAAAAAAAAAGGAATGCACTCACAAACTCATAGTAGCATAAATTTCACCATGAGACATTCATTATCATTACCAGCTCTGCATCTGTACCTGATCTGTCTGGGATCATATATATTCAATGAAATGACCCTTCCCGAGGCAATGAGAGTTGGAGTAACACTTTACAATACAGTGTCTTTGTGAGATATGCTGCCTCTGGCTTTAATGCATGAATGGTTATAGGTCTACTGCCTTTGTCATAATTCAGATTCCTTAGTCTCAAAACAAACATAATACGCATGGATCCTAAGGGTATAACGCTGGCGACACCAGGCTAGCGGTGTGGCCAGGCTCTGGATTAGGTAAAAGCCCCTATAAGCAGAGATACCACTCTTTGCAGCAATTACAGGAGCAAACAGCAAGGGGTTAATGAGAGACCTCTGCACACACTGGTAAAGCAGCCCTAAATTTGACAGGCCGGTCTTTAGAATAGTCGGATCTATGCTAGAGAAAAGGAAACTTAGAAGCTGTGCAGAGTCTTGAAACATACAGATACCAGGGTACACACTAGAAACGATACAGAATGTACAGACATGGAGCATCCAATAGAAACGTCAAGAAGGAAAGCCAGAAGTCAATAACCAGAACGTGTACCTCATACAGAAGCCAGGGATCCAGAACCGAGAGAGTAGTCAGCCAGGCAAAAAGGGTCAGAACCAGGAAATCAGCATATACTGTACATATAGCATACACAGCAACAAGAGATACAGACCACCAGAGAAAACAGAACCAAACACTAAAACCAAAAATATACAGACTAGGACTGGAACACACAGCAAGGAGCTCAGAACACAGCAGACTGGGTGCAGGCAAACTGGAACAATAATAGAGCAATGGGATACAGGCCCATTGCTTTAAATAGGCAGGGGATCAGGACAACGATCAGCGGGTGAACAGGCAGACACAAAGCAATTAGCAGCCTGGGGAAATGCCAGCACAGGAATATACATGAATACAGAGGGCAGGGGGACAGGGCTGGCACAGAGAAATGTGACAAAGGGGCTCTTGTGTATACTATGGCCACTAACATGCCTTGTGTAAATGAAGGGGAAATTACACTTTCTCTGACCGCCATACCAGTCTCTAACAGGAAGGAACAACCACTACATGATTAATAAAAAAATTAGTAAATCTGACAATGTTATCACTGTGACTTATTTCCTTACCATCTGGTGTCAGTATCCCTAACCCCTTACAGCAGGGTGTTAGCAGGGTTCAAGTCCTAAAAATGTAAGTGTGGGAACTCCTCAACAATTCTTACCACTAATACAGTATATATATATATATATATATATATATATACACAGTACTGTGCAGACGTTTTAGGCAGGTGTGAAAAAATGCTGTAAACGAAGAATGCTTTCACAAATGGAAGTGTTACACATTTATGTTCATAAATTAACAAAATGCAGTGAATGAACAAAAGAGAAATCTAAATCAAATCAATATTTGGTGTTACCACCCTTTGCCTTCAAAACAGCAGCATTTCTTCTAGGTACACTTACACAGTTTTTGAAGGAATTCGGCTGGTAGGTTGTTCCAAACATCTTGGAGAACTAAGCACAGATCTTCTGTGGATGTAGGCTTTCTCACATCCTTCTGTCTCTTCATGTAATCCCAGACAAACTCGATGATGTTGAGATCAGGGCTCTGTGGGGGCCATGCCATCACTTCCAGTACTTATTGTTCTTCTTTATGCTGAAGATAGTTCTTAATGACTTTGGCTGTGTTTTTGGGGTCGTTGTCCTGCTGCAGAATACATTTTGGGTCAATCATACGCCTCCCTGATGGTATTGCATGATGGATAAGTATCTGCCTGTATTTCTCAGCATTGAGAACACCATTAATCCTGACCAAATCTCCAACTCCATTTGCAGAAATGCAGCCCCAAACGTTCAAGGATCCTCCACCATGCTTCACTGTTGCCTGCAGACACTCATTATTGTACCGCTCTCCAGCCCTTCGACGAACAAACTGCCTTCTGCTACAGCCAAATATTTCAAATTTTGACTCATCAGTCCAGAGCACCTGCTGCCATTGTTCTCCGCCCCAGTTCCTATGTTTTCGTGCATACTTTAGTCGCTTGGCCTTGTTCCCACGTCAGAGGTATGTCTTTTTGGCTGCAACTCTTCCATGAAGACCACTTCTGGCCAGACTTCTCCGGAAAGTAGATGGGTGTACCTGGGTCCCAGTGGTTTCTGCCACTTCTGAGCTGATGGCACTGCTAGACATCTTCCGATTTCGAAGGGCTATAAGCTTGATGTGTCTTTCATCTGCTGCACTAAGTTTCCTTGGTCAACCACTGCGTCTACGATCCTCAACGATGCCCGTTTCTTTGTGCTTCTTCAAAAGAGCTTGAACAGCACATCTTGAAACCCCAGTCTGCTTTGAAATCTTTGTCTGGGAGAGACCTTGTTGATGCAGTATATCTACCTTGTGTCTTATTGCTGTGCTCAATATTGCCATGACATGAAACTGTCTTTCACAACCTCACCTTGGTAGCAGAGTTTGTCTGTTCCTCACCCAGTTTTAAGCCTCCTACACAGCTGTTTCTGTTCCAGTTCATGACTGGGTTTCAACCTACGTGTGACATTGATGATCATTAGCACCTGTTTGGTATAATTGGTTGATCATACACCTGACTATAATCCTACAAAATCCCTGACTTTGTGCAAGTGTACCTATGAGAATTGATGCTGGTTTGACGACAAAAGGTAGTAACACCAAATATTGATTTGATTTAGATTTTTCTTTTGTTCGCTCACTTTGCATTTTGAAAATTGACAAACATAAACAATCATTATTTATATTTCTGAAAGCATTCTTTGTTTACAGCATTTTTTCACACCTGCCTAAAACTTTTGCACAGTACTGTATATATATATAATTATATATAAATATAAAAAAATAATTATAATTATACATATACAGTAATATATACATTCACAAATCGGTTTATGGAATCATGATAACTATTATAAATATAAATAAGATATATTCATTTTGATTTAACAAGGATAACATCGGATTGGTTAAGGCTAGGGACAGATGAGCACATTTTCTGCGGCCACCGTCAAAATGTACGTCGATGCGTGCGCACGCATTTTTTCACGGAATACGCTTAAGTGGTCAGACGATGCGCAATTCTGGACGTATTTCATGACGATGGGGTGAAAAGAAGTCTAGGGAAATCCGGCTGTTTGAACGTTATGTTGGCCGCACACTAGCAGCGTCTGACATCTCCTAATCACGCACACACGCTGCTATGCGGCCGCAGCGCACTCTGTACGTCAGTACCAGCGGTTTAACGTTCTCGAAAAAATGCGTTCATTTTCCACTTGCGTTGCGCGGCCGGACTTTTGTGCGACCGTACTTCGTATATTGGCTGTCATTGCCCGTCATCTGCTGCTAGTGCGGCCGTGATTATGTGCGCCAGAACGCGCGTTCGCACTGCCTCAGTCTGACCCTAGCCTACAGTGTGTACCAAATGGGAACTTCATTCCTCCGGCAAAAATAGTGGAGGACTATTAATTAATTTAATTAAATGTCATTATTCAGTGATCGGTTGGAAATGCAAAAGTGCCCTCACATGCATACTCACTAGCATATATGTAAATTAATACCTACATACATACGGTAGGGCATAAAATTGACTCCTGTAAAGTCACCTGTCATAAGTACTTTAATTAATATGTTTTTAGTACTGCTGTTACAGGCTGTTAACATAATCTTTGAAGCAGGCTATTGGAAACATAACTCTGTGTTCTAACGTTTATTTTTTTTTGCTCTCTTTAAGTGCTCCTGTGTTTCCAGGCAGACGTATGTTATGCAGTTGCACAGACGACTCGTATTGACATCGAACCAACAAATCCAACTGTTGGACAAAGTGTTTTACTTCTTGTTCGATACACAGATCAGATCTATAACATCAATTGGTTTAGAGGCCAGGAGACCAAAGACAGCATGAATATTCTCACCCACAGTCCTGGATCTCCATATCCTCCTACGAAAGGACCACTCTACACAGGAAGGGAGACTGTAATGGACAATGGAACACTGCAAATATCTAACCTGATGACTAACTACAGTGGATTCTACACTGTGGAAATTACAACCCCGACTGCCGTACTACAGAGGTCTGCTGAGCTCTCTGTATATTGTAAGTACATTTACGTAGATGTCTGTATTTCTGTATTTAACGCCTTTTTATCTGATGCATCTTCTAGTTGTGTCTGGTTTCTCTGAACAAGTCAATGAAAATATCGTTCTGCTTCCTCAGTTATACAAGTTGGTGGTGTGTTCTTTGTATCTTTCTATAACTAATAGCCTAAGAAATTTATGATGTGAGCCTGTCACTAAACAAACCTTGCATTAATCCCTGCATTATGTCATCTACAACACCCTTTAAAAATCATTGGTGGTTTTAGAGATGTTTGTAATTATATACTTTAATCCAACAGCCAAAGACAATACATATGGGTAAAGTCAGCCAGTTCCATTTTCAAAACGTCATGCTAATGTGGAGACATTTGTGGACAGTCCATGTAGTTATTGGTGAAGAACAGAACGATACTGGGCACTCCAAATAAATAGATGGCTTTATTAAAGAAACTCTTAACACAGCGTTTCGTTCGGCGCAGTAAACACTCTTGAGAAAAGTGACTGTGCCGATTGAAAGATTGTAGTAAAGCTCCTTCAATAAAGCCACATATTTATTTTGGAGTGCCCTATACCCCTCTGTTCTTCAGTAGACTGTATAGAGTCTACTCTACAGTCACTCTGGTCCCATGAGTGCATACTTTTATGAGGAAGACTTACTACATACATGAGTGCAACTCACACTTTGAAGCAGTATTCATGTGAAGGTTGGTGACCATTATGTTGCAGGCTAAAATGGGCTTTATTTTATCCACCATCTATTGTTGGAACTCCATTAGCAGTTGCTGGTGTAGAATAATTTAGCATGAGGCACTCAGCCCCTCATTATCAGATGTATTTTAATATACAAGGCCGAAACGATCATCGGGGGTTGCTGCACCTCTCATGCAGGGATGACGTCCTTGGCAGTCAGCACTGGCCACCCTTTTTGGGTGAGAGCAGGCTGATTTGCATATGGAGCATTTGTCCCTGTAATAGCACAAACAAGCTAAAACCTTGTGAGACCTGAGCGGGCCCCACCGTAGAGCAGGCCACTAGTGCTGTTGCTCGTTCTCAGGACCCTCACAAACCCCCCCTTCTCCTCAGTATTTTAATATTCATAAGGAAACATAGTTCTTAATTATAGACTCTCATTTGAGCTTCCCACAGCCAACTGAGTTATTGATGTGCAAGACGCCAAAACGTACCAGCACTGGTGGGCTCTGTTTTGCTGTCTTTTATGGATGCCTTACACACTAAAGTGCCAGCATTGTTTCAGCCTACTGGCATTTATCAAGCTTGCTGGCATCTTAGTGTATAAGGCATCCAATAGAAAGACACTTCAACAGAGCCCACCAGTGCTGGTACTTTTTGGTGTCTTGGACTTCATTTTGGGTGTGGAAAAACCCAAGTATTGAGTGCACCCTGGAGTGGATCTGCCCCTAAGTGATTGAGTGCTGTCTAAACATATTTTTCTAATAGTTATTGATGTGTTATTGCTTACTATAATACAATATAGAATTAGTCTAGCAGACTGGCTTAAGTTACGAACACGCTACATGATTTGAACAAGTAACATTATTTTTACACTACGTGGTAAATGTATGTTGAAAAATATACGAATAAATATGAGAATTGATGGCAATGCTGCAAATTGAATCCATCAGCACTATGTTAACAGGTTTCAGTTACATAACTGCTACTTACTGTTGGCAAATATTTAGGCCATAGATGTATTGCAACATAAATCTTTACCAAGAGTAACTGCGGAAACATACTGTCCTTCCTCTTTCTAATCTAAAACCATTTTTTTGTGGTAAACTCACATGTTGAGTGCATGGTAACAATTGTAGAATATAGCTACGTCAATTTTTCCAAGTCAGGAATTATTTTAGGTGCACGTTCCGCTTTGTCGTTGACCAAAATATTGCTGAAATTTGCTAAAATTAGGTAATAATTTTACAGCAGGAACAGAAATACAAAGTAATAAATGCAAGATATTTAAAACAAAACATAAATATACAGAGTAACACAGAAAATAAATATGTAGGAAATATAGTCATTATGTTACATGTTTACAGGTGTATTCCGTATTGAGGTATGTTAATAGAGATCTCTTGAGTGACTTTAGACTGGGTGAAGATTTGATGGCGTCTGGGAGGTTATTCCATAATTGTGGTGCTCTGTAGGAAAATGAGGATTGTGATGCTTTCTTTTTGTATTGTGGTATTGCAAGTAAGATGCTGGTCCTGGATCGGAGGTTATAGGATGAGGGAACTGCTAGGGGAATGAATATGACAGAAGAAAGAAAAATGTGAATGATGAAGAGAATGAGAATCAGAGCTCGCTCTAAAATTGCGTGAAAGAACAAAGGAATACAAAGAAACCAGAGTGAGTTTTTGATGCAAAAAGGCCGGTCACCTCAAAAAGAACTGTTCAATCTGGAAAGCTGAGCAGCGCAGGAGAGAGGCACCCATGAGAGAAAGAGCTAAAGCAGTCACAGAGGAAACAGCAGGTTTCTTATCTTCTCCTCATCTCGTATATCTACTCTGTCCTCCAACCCTAAACGACTCTGGTCCACTTTCAACTCTCTCCTCTACCCACCCGCACCTCCCACTCATCTGCCTTTAGCACTCAGGAGTGGACCTGGCAGATTACTTCTTAAATTAAACTCTCACTGTCAGAAGCAACATCCTGACACAAAAAAAGTAATCCACCACCTGCACTCCGAGAGACCCCCCTCTGCCACCCTCTGTCGTTTCCTCCCAGCCACTGAGGAGGAAATCAATTCCTTACTGTCCTTCTCACATCTCACTATGTACTCGTTTGACCCCATTCCCTCACATCTAATACCTCCACACTCCTCCTCCCTCACCCCTGCTCTAACACACATGTTCAACCTATCTCTCGCCACCGGCTCCTTCCCATCCGCCTTCAAACACGCACAGGTTACCCCTTTACTAAAAAAACCCTACCTCGATTCCAACTCTCTATCCAACTATCGCCCTGCATCCCTGCTTCCATTTATCTCTAAGCTCTTGGAAAAACTAGTTTTCAGTCGCCTCCCCCTCTTCCTGTTCTCTAATTCCTTACTTCACCCCAATCAGGCTTCCATCCCCTACAGTCAGCCAAACTTGCCCTCACCAAAGTCACCAATGACCTCCTAACTACTAAAAACCATGGTCACTATTCTATTCTCATCTAGCTTGACCTCTCAGCTGCTTTTGACACTGTTGACCACCCCCTCGTTCTACAGATGCTCAGTTCTCTTGGTCTCTGTGACACTGCACTCTCTTGGATTGACTCTTATCTGTCTAACAGGTCCTTCTCTGTGTCATTTGCTGGTATTTCCTCCTCTAAAATGCCTTCATCATTCATTGGTGTACTTAAAAATGCTGTCCTAGATCCTCTGCTCTTCTCTATCTACGTCTCCTCCCTGGGCAAAATCATTAACAGCTTTGGCTTTAATTACTACCTCTATGCTGATGATACTCAGATCTATATTTTCACCCCTGCTGTCTCCTGTCTTTTCCAAAGCCAGCAACTGTTTATCTGGCATTTCCTCCTGGATGGCCTCTCACCATCTAAAGATTAACATGTCGCATACTGAGCTCCTACTAATTCTTCCCTTTAATGCCCCCCCCACCTCCTGACTTCTCTATCGTGGTCAATGGTATCACTATCCCCCCATCAAACCAGGTTCACGGTCACAGAGTTTACACTTGACTCTGCTCTTTCTTTCATTCCTCACATTTTTTTTTTGTTGAGAAAGTATTTTACCAGGAAGGAAACATTGAGATTTCTCTCGTTTTCAAGTATGTCCTGGGTTGGGGAGTATGTACTGTTAGGTGTCTTGCCCAAGCACAGTTACTGGAGAGGTGCTCTTGCAGGGATTCAAACATGTGTCTCCATGGTTGTAGAGCAGTGATGTTACCTCTACTTCACCCTGGCGGTCTCTTTCCTCCTCCTGCTACCAATTACGTAATATTTCCAGAATTCGGCCATTTCTTACAGATGACACCACAAAGCAACTCATCCACGCCCTTGCAATCTCCCGACTTTACTATTGTAATAATTCTGTAGCTGGCCTCCCTCTCTCCCACCTTTCCCTCCTACAATCCATTCTAAATGTCTCTGCCAGGCTCACCACCTCACCCATCGCTCCTTTATTCGAGTTCCTTCGCTGGCTTACCATCTATTGCGGAATTAAATTCAAAATCCTTACCTTGACCTACAAAGCTCTCACT
Source organism: Leptobrachium leishanense (assembly GCA_009667805.1). NCBI lineage: Eukaryota > Metazoa > Chordata > Amphibia > Anura > Megophryidae > Leptobrachium > Leptobrachium leishanense. Next base: position 419,074,028 of record CM019063.1, on the reverse strand, counting down.
AACTCAGCTCCCCACTACCTGTCCTTATTAATCACCAAATACACCCCAGCCTGCTCCCTAAGGTCAAACAGTGACCTGGGCTTAGCTTCTCCCTGCATCACCTCTTCCCATGATAGACTGCATGATTTCTCATGCACAGCCCCCATCCTCTGGAACGCTCTTACTCGTACTGTCAGACTTTGCCCTAGATTCCCTTCTTTCAAACCTTCCTTAAGACATTCCTATTTAGGGAAGCCTACCACCCTACTCACTAATAAACCCCACTGCCCCAACCAGTCCATCACTCTCACCAGTCCATCACTCTCACCTTGCAGTCCTCTCTTTTTGTTTCTACCCCCAACCCTTCTAGATTGTAAGTTCCCACGGGAATTGGGCCTTCATTTCCTCCTGTACTGGTTTGTCAAAATGTTGTTCATTCTCAATGTATTGTAACCCTGTCTATATTGTGCCCAATGTTCAGCGCTGCGGAATATACTGGCGCTATATAAATTAAGAATAATGATAATAATTTACATCATATGGCAGACGTAGATCTTAATAAAATGAGGAATGGGTCTTTGGTCTACGTTTACAAGTGGAAAATGAATTGTGAGGTAGGTGCGCTTAATCTCTCCGGAAGGCAGGGCCATTTTGCCTGTAAGATACATGTACATTTGTTGAGGTCTCCTGGTAATGGAGGTGACAATAAGCAGAAGAGTTTTAGATAAAAGTAATATGTAATATATGATAATATAATTATCATTGTTTGCTTTTTGGGTAAAAAAATGACTGGGCTAAATATAGAGCTTGGCTCATTAGATGGGTGTTTCTTTGCTAGACCGGTATACTTAATTATTTTGTCATAGGCCAATAAAAACATAATTGACTTATTTGAATGAAATATATTGGTATCAGGTCATGCAGAGAAATCTCTTTCTCTTTCTGTTTCAGAGGCATGAAAATATAAATAGTTCAAGATGCTGTAAAACAAGATTTATGATTACAACATTACTCATGAGAAATAAGAAAGCCCATTGCACCTGTATTAAGGACTAATGGGCCATTTATTTATTTTATTTATTTCTAAAGTATTTTTTACCAGGAAGGATACATTGAGATTTCTCTTGTTTTCAAGTATGTCCTGGGTTCAAGAACATTGAATTGTTACAGTAGGTACAGAAATACAAAGTAATAAAATGCAAGATATTAAAAACAACACAAATATACAGATTAACACAGAATATAAATATACTCATTATGTTACATGTTTACAGGTGCATTCTGTATCGAGGTATGTTAATAGAGATCTCTTAAGTGACTTTTAGACTGGGGGAAGATTTGATGGCTTCTGGGAGGTTGTTCCATACAGGGTTATTCAAAGAGCTCCGAATTGTGACCGAAAGGTAACCGAACACTGAAATTCAGCGTTCGGTTACCTTTCCTGGCCATTCAGCTATTCAGAGAGCAGGCAGTTCGCCAAATGTTGCCGAATTGCCTGCACATACAATGCCTGTTCGAGGGCAGTGAAATCCCCATGGAGAAGCAATGCTTTGTCTATTCAGAGAACACCAAACAGCAGTGAAAAGTTGCCGAAATGCAATGCTGTTCAGTGGTTTCATTCAACAGATTTATTCAGGAGAATCCCATAGGCTTCAATGTTAAAAATATTCCCGTTTTAATCCAATATCTAATAAACCGTTTATTGTATTATATTCTGCAGGAAAAGTTATCGATTTTTTAGGATCTGTTAAAATTGTTCCCGTTTTTTTATTTTTTTTAAATAGTCTTTTCTTTTTACTGTAACAGCCCTTTTTATTATCATCATTGCATCTTATATGTAAATTCCAGACATTTTCGCTCAGTAGATTTTTTGCAAACCACGTTTCAATTTTCCAACTTTCAAGCGAACTGGGTTTTTTTTTCACCTCCTTCGTCTGCGTGTCAGCTTTTTCCGGTGGCTGCTCTGCGCTGTGATCGGCAGCTAGCCGTGTTTCTTCGGCGTGTTCGGCGGGGTTAATCCAGATGTTTTTGCGAGTTTCGGTGAGCGTTCGCCGGGTTTTGCGGTGAGTGTTCGTCGGGTTTGCGGCGGCTTTTCCCTGCACTACGACGGCCCTGTGGTGCTTCCTGAATACACCGCAGGGTCGCCAAAATAGGATCGCCGAATTGCACCGAATTGAAGAGAACGAAAAGTCACCGAACATGAGGTGACTTTTCGACTCTCTTTGAATAACCCTGATAATTGTGGTGCTCTGTAGGAAAATGAGGATCGAGACACTTTCTTTTTGTATTGTGATATTGCAGGTAAGGTGCAGGTCCTGGATCGGAGGTTATAGGATGAGGAAACTGCTGGGGGAAGCAGCCTATTCAGCTAGTAGCTTCCCAGAGAAGCTCTTAAACACCAGGTTGTTATACAATGTAGTAAGTTTCTGGAGGTGTGTTTGTGGGGCAGCTGCATACACTACATCTCCGTATTCAATAGCCGGCATAAGCATTTGTTGTACAATCTGCCTCCTTACCGTCGGGCTCAGGCAGGATTTGTTTCTGTACAGGGCACCTAGTTAGGGGCACAATTTAGATGGTATATGGTTCAGGTAAAGTATAATCGTGATATTTAAAATATAACTTTTATTGAAAGTATAAAAACGTCCAGTGATTGTACCCAGATCGACCATATAAAGGTTATAAACACTCACAGTTAAATACAAGCTACATTATATGTAATTTTGTCTCTTGGAGCCAATATACAAGGGCAGAGTTTAACTCAGTAAACAGCTGAAACCATCAATGGATGTTGCTATGATTCCCACTTCTCTGATAACCTCAGATACAAGATTTCTGCCAAAGCAGAGGTACATCAATTAAGTGCAAGATTAGTGCACAGAGTCAAGATTACCCTAATAAACTGCACTTGTACAATGCCACAGATTTAAGAATCTAAGCTATACATGTAATCACATTCCAACTGCATCTATATACTGCAACAATCATTTAACAATACCAGTAATTGCTATCAGGAATGGATATGTGTGATGAGACAGCTGTTCAATTCATCTAGTGGAGGGTTACTTGTTAGCCCGATCCCTGGTCCCAATCGGGAATGTATGCTAGGCATAGCCATAGTTGCCAGTACATTATGGGCCCTATTACATTCTTCACGTAAACGTTAACGCTCAATTGCATGAGCATTAACGTTTCCTGCGGTGTTTACTGCATATTACAATCCCTGTTTGCGTTTAGTACCTTGCGCTTCTCTGAGCAAAGTTACTGTACTTTGTGCTCCCTATGCTTAACATGGGGAGCGCAAAGTGTTAATCAGCGCTGGATTACAAAGTCCCAGCGCTGCTTAGCGTCTGGCTCTGGTCAGCGAAAAGTTAACCAGATCCAGGACTTGGTGATAATGGATTCCGCTTCTGCAGGCTACAAAAATTAAAAAATGAAGCGCATACTCACCCTCTGTACGGCGGCGAGGACCGCTGCTCCAACCGCCTCCTCCGGCCGCCGGGAGCAGGGAAAGACTGGGGGAAAAAGTCCACCCAGTCACTCCCTGCGTATCACTACGCCAACCGGCCGGATCTCGCGAGGCAAGATCCGGCTGGTCATGTGACCAGCAGGGGGGAACTCAATGGAGTCCTATGGACTCCATCGAGTGGATGCTCACGGCTGCGCTCAGCGCTGCTGTGAGCATCCCAAATTTTAACGGGTGGAAACCAGGCAGGCAGCATTTTTTGCACCTGCATTGTAATCCAGCGTTAAAATGCAGGCGCAAGGGGGAAAACTGCGGGCGCAGTTTTTCCTACCTTGCGCCCGCGTTTTAACGCGAACAATGTAATAGGGCGTTAGAAATTTAAGTGATACTGCCTGGAGGAATGGACTGAATACTCCTTTCTCAGAATCCTCGCGTGTCTAATGTATGTGGTCGAATTGCAAGCCTGAATCGGGCTAACAAGTAACCCTCCATTAGATGAATTGAACAGCTGTCTCATCACACATATCCATTCCTGATAGCGATTACTGGTATTGTTAAATGATTTTTGCAGTATATAGATGCAGTTGGAATGTGATTACATGTATAGCTTAGATTCTTAAATCTGTGGCATTGTACAAGTGCAGTTTATTAGGGTAATCTTGACTCTGTGCACTAATCTTGCACTTAATTGATGTACCTCTGCTTTGGTAGAAATCTTGTATCTGAGGTTATCAGAGAAGTGGGAATCATAGCAACATCCATTGATGGTTTCAGCTGTTTACTGAGTTAAACTCTGCCCTTGTATATTGGCTCCAAGAGACAAAATTACACATAATGTGGCTTATATTTGACTGTGAGTGTTTTTAACCTTTATATGGTCGATCTGAGTAGAATCACTGGACGTTTTTATACTTTTAATAAAAGTTATATTTTAAATATCACGATTATACTTTACCTGAACAATATACGATTTACCATGGGTTACCCCCAAAGCTAGGTGAAGTATTTACCTATAGGTCATTTCAAATGAAGTTGGATAATAAAACACCGTGTTTAATATTTACTACAATTTAGATGAGAGTTTTTCAATGTGGGGGCTAAAGGATAGATTTGGGTCTAACCACATATCTAGATATTTGAGAGAACTGACTGTGGGCAGCGTGTCATTTGATTTTGTCCTGACACATAGATGGGGAGTTTGCAATTTGTGTAGTTTAGGTGCGGTTCCAAATAGCATTGTAACAGTTTTGTCAGTATTTAGAAAAAGTTTGTTATCTGCAATCCACTTTTCTACCTCTGTGAATTGTTCTTGCAGCACTGCCAGCAGCTGTGGGAGATTTGGTTTGCTGGTATAGATTACGGTGTCGTCTGCGTACATGTGTACAGTTGAGGCTTTGCAGACTTTGGGCAGATCATTTATGAATATCATAAAAAGCAGGGGGCCAAGTATCGAGCCTTGGGGTACACCACACGTGACTGGGAGGGGGAGGGAAGCGCTGTCAGATATGGATGCATATTGCGATCGATTGGATCGATTGGATTGGAAACATATGATGTAAACCAGGTTAGCGTGCAATCACCAATACCAGAGTTTTTACACTTTTGTAATAGGATGCCATGGTCTACTGTGTCAAAGGCCTTGGCAAAATCAAGGAAGATGGCTCCAGTTAAGTTTCCTTGTTCCAGAATATCATTGCAAACTTTTAAAAGGGCACTCGTAGTTGAATGATTAGGACGAAAGCCAGATTGATCTGGGGGTTAAATAGTTTGAATATTCATAATAATCATGTAATTGCGTGTAGACACATTTTTCTAATAACAGGGAGCAATGATATTGAATGGTAGTTGGATACCAAAGTATTGTCGCCACTTTTATGCATAGTTACCACCCTCGCAGTCTTCCAGAGTTTGGGTATGTACCCAGTCGCCATTGATTCATTGATTAGGGTTGTGACAGGATTCGCAATTGCCGGCACACTGATTTTGAGCAGCATTGCTGGTATTTGATCAGGCCCAGACTTGTATTTCAGTTTTTGATTATGGAGAAGTTTAGTAATGACACTGAAAGGCACTGGTCTAAAACTGAATTTCTCTGTGATACAGAGTCTTTGCACAGTTGGAGTGGCCTGACCTGCGTGTGACTTTTCTGAGTGCGGATCATTTGCTAGTTTAGCAATCAGGGTGGTGGTGCATCCAACAAAATAATTATTAAAGGCATTTGCTACATCTAGGGGTGTTGCAGGGTTTGGTTGTTTACTTTGACAGCAGCCAGTTGGGAGTGGACGGGGGAGGGGGGTGATTGTATGTTACTTATGACTTTCCAAAAATTTCTAGGGTTTGATATGCCATGACTGCTGAATGCCCGCCAAACAATGTGGGTGATCTTGGTTGGGTGCCCTCAAGAGATTGCTACATTTGGAGTTTTGAATGGATACAGGGAGAAGGATATTTAAGGTGTGGGAGCAGCAGATTCCTTCATTTGCTAGGTCAGTGTCAAGGAGTGAAGTTGTTTTTTCTAGTCACCCCTCAGGCAGAAGTGTTGAGAGCAGGGCAGCTGGTGGCCTTACTGGAGCAGGTACAGGACTTTGAAAAACTTTGGACACACAAAACCACCCACCCACATACAACTCTCATCACAAAACCAGCCACCCACACACAACTCCCATCACACAAAACCAGCCACACACACACAACACCCATCACCCAAAACCAGCCACCCATACAACTCAGTCACACAAAACCAACCAACATACAATTCCCATCACACAACTCCCATCACACAAACCAGCCACCGACACACAACTCCTATCACACAAATCCAGCCAACCCAACACACACACAACTCCCATCAACAAATCCAGCCACATGTGTACTTTTGTTCATAGCATGAGGATGGATATGTTGTGAGTTTGCAAAATCACTTAAAATTAGCAATTATTCAAAAATAATCTACACTTGCACAGCACAGATGATGCATGATCCACCATCGTCAGATTCATAATATATCATTATTATATATATATATATATATATATATACACTTTTGTTTCCTTTCATTTTAAACTTGGGGGCGGGTGCCAAATATAGGATCCCCCCCGGGTTCTAAATGTTCTAGGTACGCCCCTGGATTGTGGGAAAAGCCCTTTCCTACAAACGCACAAGCTTAATGACTTTCTGAGGAACTTGCATTTCAGTTGAGACATTCCCCTTAGGAATTTCTCCCAGAACGCATATTGGCAGACCTGCGAGAGTGTGGAGCTTCAATCCACAATGATCAGGCTTGTAATTAATAATAAACTCGCGCATGAGTGTCACTTCTTTAAAGTAAAAATGCGGCTTTTACAATACGGAGTTACATGATGAGGACTGCTTGTTTTTACATTATGGAGTTATGCGTTGAGGACTGAGAAGGCAGTGTGTGTTTTACAATGTTGAGAATTTAGCATATACAGTGCTTATTTTTACATTACAGAGTTTTGTTTTGAGTACTTAGCAGGCATAACTTGTTTTTACAATAAGGAGTTTCGTGTTGAGAGCAGACTACGCCCTGCGGGCGTACTCTTTAGGCACAGTGCGTATTACTCATTTGCATGTAAAACAGGCGGCACTCTCACTTTAGGCAGACCGCTCACTGCCCATTTGAATGTACAATGGGCGATCTCACTTAATGCAAACTTCTCTGGGTGCATTGACTGTACAGTACGAGATTTCACTATAAGCAAAGTGGATGTTCAAGGTTAGATTTTAGAAGTGCAGGTTTTAGCTACATGGATTTTGTGAATTATTATTATTAGGTAAAATCAAGTGTTTAAAATGTTTAAATTTAAACAGATGGGACAGACAAGGTGTGCATGATGACTTGGGGATAAAGGAAGCAGCGGAATCCGTTAGCACCAGGTCCTGGCTGTGGTTAACTGTTGGGTTAACCGCAGCCGGACGGTAATTAGTGTTAGTATATTGTAATACTAACGCTAATTAACTCTTTGCGCTCCCCAGGTTAAGCTTAGGGAGTGCAAAGTACAGTAACCTCATGCTGAAAAACGCAAGATCCAAATCGCTAACGGGTTTTTTAACTCGTTAGCGTTTGGATTGTAATATGGTGCGCCCGCGCTAGGGCTACCGCGGCTAACGTTAACGCTCACACAGGTTAGCACTAAAGTTAGCGTGAAGAATGTAATAGGGCCAATAGGAGTTGTTGTTTACAACAGCTCCGGTGAAGATAGCACCAACTTTGTAATATTGCCTCAAATGTATTTCATATAATTTATAATGTTTTCCTCTTCGCTCTTTTTCAGCATCTTCTGGAAGTGTCTATTCTACAACAGCATCCATCCCTCCTCCAAATCAATCTGAAGGTACAAACATAACAGTTTGACATGACTAGCTGTCAGTGTTTATAAGTTAAGAGCCATCAAATCCCACGAAACCAGACAGATAAAGGTCTAAACGTGATTGTTTGTGATGAGAGTTACAATCCAAATCATGTGCCTCCTAACCTGATGACTACTCCAACCACGGATCCCTTGACAATAGGGGCAACACACTATGCAGTCAATAATGGTTCTCTGCTTTCTACAGTGAGATGCGTGGTTGTATTGCTATAATGACACTCCTCATGTTAACATCACAGTTGAGTTAGCAAATGGGTAATGAAGTTTGAGCAGTTGGTTAGAATTTGAAGGAACTCTATAAAGCAATTTAAACTGAAGGAGATTACCTTTGGGGACAGAGGGGGGTGCAAGGTCTTAATTTTTTTGAAAGATCAGCGGATTCATTTGAAAAAAATTCTTCTGGAGATAATATTTGAAAATGCTGCTGTACCGAGAATAAGCTGGCTGATAAAATGGCCAGTTCCCTCTATTGACCCGGCCTGAAAATCCATTTATCAACAGCTTTGAGCATTTGCCATTTTTCCGCAGATCGGCATACAGATAAATTTAACCGATATAGCTGACATTTCCATCTAAAAAAATAGCCGTGAGAGATAATATTTGATTCAAATTTTTATCATGAATCGAAATGCTGATAAACCCACATTTGAATCTCACGAACCGGAAAAATGGCCAAAAATCGGCCACATATAAGGTCCTGATTTTTTCCTGACATCGGGCCGAGTTAAAACGAGCACCTCGTCCAATATAAAGGAAGAACTTATCGATGGTGCTGGGAGTGTGAACAGAAATGGAAGGAGATGATGTAAAAAGATGCTAATGGTAGCTGGTCAAAGGTTTCTAGGATGAAGGGATGAGGAGTCAGCAACACTGGGATAATGTATGTGCGGGAAAATATTCTTCTTGGTGTAATATGACTGAGATTGGGAGCAAGGTATCAGGATTTGGGAAGCTGCTTTGGGGTTTATGGAATCATAGAACCTGGTAGGCCCTGAAAGTGTTTACTTAGTGAACAGACCGCTACAATATTGTTTATGTAAATATTAACTATTTTAGAAACACATTTTTCAACTGGTTCAGCATTGTTTTAATATATTTTACTTTTCTAACTTACTATTAGGAAGAATCCCTCTGACTTCCACACCCATTCTTTTTATATATAACACAATGCAATACAGATGCAATTTGTGAGTTTAATACATGTACCCGTTTTAGCATTTATTATTATTATTATTATCCTTTATTTATAAAGCGCCAGCATATTCCGCAGCGCTGTACAATAAGCACAGTATAGACAGGGTTACAATACATTGAACAACATTTGACAAACAGTACAGGAGGAGATGAGGGCCCTATTCCCGTAGGAACTCACAATCTGGGAGGGTTGGGGTTGGAAACAGGAGGAGAGGACTGTAAGGTGAGAGTGATTAATGGTTGCGTCAGTGAGTTGGGTGGTAGGCTTCCCTAAATAGGAATGTTTTCAGGGAGCGTTTGAAGGAAGAGAAGTTAGGGGAAAGTCTGACAGTACGAGGGAGAGCGTTCCAGAGAGTGGGGGCTGCGCGTGAGAAATCCTGCAGTCTATCATGGGAAGAGGTGATGCGGGGAGAAGCTAGGCGCAGGTCACTGTTTGACCTTAGGGAGCGGGCTGGGGTGTATTTGGTGATTAGTGAGGACAGGTAGTGGGGAGCTGAGTTAGTGAGGGTTTTGTAGGTAAGGATAAGGATTTTGAACTTAATTCTGCAGTGGATGGGGAGCCAGTGAAGGGACTCGCAGAGGGGAGCGGCCGAGACAGAGCGGCGGGTGAGGTGAATTAGCCTGGCGGAGGCGTTCAGGATGGATTGTAGGGGGAGAGGCGGGACAGAGGGAGGCCAGATAAGAGATTATTGCAATAGTCGAGTCGGGAGATTACCAGGGCGTGTATGAGTTGTTTTGTGGTGACAGCGGTAAGAAATGGCCGAATTCTGGAAATATTACGCAGTTGGTATCGGCAGGAGGAGGAAAGAGACTTGATGTGGGGGATGAAGGAAAGAGCAGAGTCAAGTGTAACTCCAAGGCAGCGAACTTGGTTTGATGGGGAGATGGTGATACCCTCCACTGTAATAGAGAAGTCAGGAGGTGGGGAGGCATTGGAGGGAGGAATAAGTAGGAGTTCAGTCTTTGACATGTTGATCTTTAGGTGGTGGGAGGCCATCCAGGAGGAGATGCCAGATAAACAGTCACTGACTTTTGAGAGGACAGGGGGAGAGAGATCAGGGGTAGAGAGGTAGATCAGAGTGTCATCAGCGTAGAGGTGGTAATTAAAGCCAAAGCTGTTGATGATTTTGCCCAGGGAGGAGGTGTAGATGGAAAAGAGCAGAGGACCAAGGACAGAGCCTTGAGGTACACCAACAGATAGAGGCAATGAGGAGGAGGAGTTACCAGCAAAGGACACACAGAAGGACCTGTTGGATAAATAGGAGTCAACCCAAGCAAGTGCAGTGTCACCGAGACCCAGAGAGTTGAGGGTCTGTAGAAGGAGGGGGTGGTCAACAGTGTCAAAAGCAGCCGAGAGGTCAAGCAGGATGAGAATAGAATAGTGGCCGTGTTTTTTAGCAGTTAGGAGGTCGTTGGTGACTTTGGTGAGGGCAGTTTCAGTTGAGTGTAGGGGACAGAAGCCAGATTGCAGGGGGTCAAGTAGGGAATTGGAGGACAGGAAGAGGGAGAGGCGGTTGAAGACTAGTTTTTCTAAGAGCTTTGATGTGAAGGGAAGCAGGGATACAGGGCGGTAGTTGGATGGAGAGTTGGGATCTAGGGATGGTTTCTTTAGTAAAGGGGTAACTAGCGCGTGTTTGAAGGCGGATGGAAAGGAGCCAGTGGAGAGAGATAGGTTGAAGATGTGTGTGAGAGCAGGGGTGAGGGAGGAGGAGAGGGGAGGAATTAGATGTGAGGGAATGGGGTCGAGCGGGCACGTGGTGAGATGTGAGGAGGACAATAAGGAATTGACTTCCTCCTCAGTGGCTGGGAGGAAGCGGCAGAGGGTGGCAGAGGGGACCTGTGGGAGTGGAGGTGGCAGATAACTATCTTGTGTTGGGATGTTGCTTCTGATAGTTAAAGTTTTACTGAGGAAGTAGTCTGCCAGGTCTTGAGCACTGAAGGCAGCTGTGGGGGGAGGTGCAGGTGGGTAGAGGAGGGTGTTGAAGGTGGACCAGAGCCGTTTAGGGTTGGAGGACAGCGTAGATATAAGAGATGAGAAGAAGGATTATTTGGCCAAGTGGAGGGCAGAGGTGTATGACCGGAGAATAAACTTGAAGTGAACAAAATCAGCTTCAGAGCGGGATTTCCTCCAGGCACGCTCTGTGGTGCGGGAGCATCTTTGCAGGTAGCGAGTCTGGAGGGTGTGCCAGGGCTGAAGCTGGCAGCGTGGGGCCTTACAGAGTCGAAGAGGAGCAAGAGTGTCTAGAGCAGAGATAAGCGTAGTGTTGTAGTGATTAGTGGCAGCATCAGGGCAGGTGAAGGATGAGGTATGAGGGAGGTGGTGAAGTAGGTTGGAGAATTGATGGGGGTCCACAGCATGTAGATTTCTGCGAGTGTGTGTGCGGGGTGGGGGAGCAGAGTGTTTAGGAAGTCCAGATAGGTTGAAAGAGAGAAGGTGGTGGTCAGAGATGGGGAAAGGGCGACATTTGAACTCAGAAATGGAGCAGAGGTTGGAAAAGACAAGGTTAATAGCGTGACCATCGCGGTGGGTAGGAAGGAGGGAGGATTGTGTGAGTCCAAGGGAGGACGTGAGTGAAAGAAGTTTGGAGGCAGCAGGGGCGGAAGGATCGTCAATGGGAATGTTGAAGTCCCCGAGAATTAGGCATGGAAGATTAGAAGACAGGAAGTGAGAAAGCCAGGTAGCAAAGTGGTCAAAGAACTGGGAGGTTGGTCCCGGTGGGCGGTAGATGAATGTCACCCTGAGAGCCAGAGGAGAGAACAGGCAGGCGGATGCAGTATGTCTCGAAGGAGGAGAAGGAGAGGGATGGGGGTGGAGGGAGATGCTGGTAGGTGCAGGTGGGAGAGAGCAGGAGTCCGACCCCGCCACCATTTCTCTCACCCGGTCTGGGGGTATGGCTCAAGTGTAGAACGCCATGTGAGAGAGCAGCAACGGAGGCTGTGTCAGAGGGAGTTAGCCAGGTTTCAGTTAAAGCTAGGAGGTTGAAGGAGTTTGAAAGGAAGAGGTCATGGATTGCTGTGAGTTTGTTGCACACAGAGCGAGCGTTCCAGAGGGCACAGGAGAAAGAGGACAGGCGCTGAGGGATTATGGGAATGAGGTTGCTGGGCTTGCAGGTAGGTGATTTATGTGCGATGGAGATAGGATGAGAGGGAAGTATTGGATGTGTTGTGGGGCCAGGGTTAGGGCATTTATTCTTTTATTTGGATTTACTCACATTATTGTTGTGCATACATATTAATGTAGGTTTTTTTTTAATTTCAGTTTACACTTGACCCATACAGTATATAGTCACTATACAGTCAAGTAATTTTTGTGCTCTCTATCCCTCTTTACTTTTCCCCACAGACTCTAAAATTGCCATTCCAGTGGGCATTTCTGCGGCTGTAATAGTTGCCATTGGTTTGATTATAGCAGCTGTGATAATGTGGAAGAAAAAATGTTTTAAAAAGTCCAATAAGCCAATCCATGAAGAAAAAAAAATATCATCTTTTGCAGTACCGCAAAGTAAGCATGTGGGAATGTGCATTCTAATGTAATAACTGTTTTCAAGAAATGTTATGTATTCAGCAGCGCAGGCGAGCTCAATTGAAATATGCAACCGAATGAACAAATTCAATTGTAATTCAGAGTCATTTTGACATTCAATAAATGTCTGAATAGTTGTTATTTCTATGTAGTCTGGATCTGTTGTCAGACTAAAAATTTATTTCAGAGTTTATTGCAGTGTAGGGTAAATACTTACACTTGCCATATCATACTTTTAAAGAAAAACCGACTTTTCCACATATGCAGACCAGAGTTTTTCTATCCTATTACATACAGACCCAAGTTTAGAGGCAGACTTTTAACCCTTTCGCGGCTGAGCCATTTCACCTTGCGCACTGAGCTCATTTTGACAATTTTTTGATCCTCACTTTTAAAATGGTTTAGTTTAGAACACAGCAACAAGAAACACAAGTTAAGAACACCGACATTTCGGTGCTCTCCCGTTCGCCGCACTTAGGCGGAGGATCAAAAAATGGGATAGGAGTTTTTGGATAATGTATGGACCGATATATCTTGGTCCTAATTTTTTGAGGGGCAGGAGAGGTGTATGTTTTTGGTAGACAACCATACTTTCTGTCCTACAGTGTAGTTGTCTGAGGGGCGTCGGTTGTATCAGCGGCATGTTTTTGATCTCGTTGAGCCTGAAGGAGATGTTTTCGAAGCAAACGGAAGTGTCGTTGTAGGTTTTGTATGTGGATATTTATATCAGGTACTTGGCAGGTTCGGGGAAGATCGGGTAGAAGAGAAGGATGATATCCGTATGAAGCAAAGAAAGGTGATTGGTTAAGAGAAGAATGATGTGATGAATTGTAGGCGAATTCTGCTGCTGGTAATAAATCCAACCAGTTGTCTTGTAGATGACAAGTAAAACACCAGAGATACTGTTCGAGTGTCTGATTTACTCTTTCGTTCTGGCCGTTAGTCTGTGGGTGATAAGCAGTAGATAACTTAACTTGGATACGTAGAACTTTACAGAAGGCAGCCCAGAATTTGGATGTAAATTGGGATCCGCGGTCTGACACTATGGAGGATGGGACTCCGTGTAACCTGAATATTTCATGGTAGAATAAGTCGGCCGTTTGTTTGGCAGTAGGCAGTTTGTGTATTGGTATGAAGTGTGCCATTTTGGTGAATCTATCGACAACTACCATTATAACTGTATGATGTTTGGAAGGTGGTAGTTCAACGATAAAGTCTACGGAGAGATCTGACCAGGGTTGGACGGGTATGGGTAGAGGTTGTAGAAGACCGGCAGGTTTAGAGGTCAATGATTTGGATGCGTTACAAACTGGGCAAGCCTTTACATATTGGTTGATTGATCCCCTCATCAAAGGCCATGTGAAATACCGGGAAACTAGGGCACTTGTGCGTTTTATACCTCCATGACCTGCCATGGTAGAATCATGACACAGGGAAAGGACTTCAGGACGTGCCTCCTGTGGTACAAAGATTTTGTTGTTTTGTCGAAGAAGACCGTCTGGAGATAGTCCCGAAAGTGCTGATAGGGTCAGACCTTTTATACGGGAGAGGAGGGATGACTGGGTGATCAGAAAGTGGCCTTTTTGGAGGATAGTAGATGTTTTATCGTCGGAAGATTGATCGGTTGAAAAAAGACGTGAAAGAGCATCTGCTTTCTGATTTTTTGATCCTGGGCGGTAAGTGACATGGAAGTGGAACCGAGAAAAGAATAAGGCCCACCGTGCTTGACGTGGTCTCATTCTTTTGGCTGTCTTTAGGTACTCCAAATTCTTATGGTCTGTGTAGACAGTTATAGGGTGTTCAGTTCCTTCAAGTAGATGTCTCCACTCTTCGAAAGCATTTTTTATCGCCAATAATTCTTTATCACCTACATCATAGTTGGATTCAGCTGGTGATAGCCGTTTGGAGGAAAAGGCTACCGGATGTAGGTGGTCATTGTTCTTATCGCGTTGAGAGAGGATTGCTCCGGTGGCGACTTCAGAAGCATCGACCTCTAGGTAATACGGTATTGTAGGGTCAGGTAGGGTAAGGATGGGTGCTGTGCTGAATCGGTGTTTGAGGTCCAGGAAGGCTTTTGTTGCTTTATCGGTCCATTTGAAAGGTGTGGTGGTACATGTAAGTTTGGTAAGTGGGCGGATGACACTGGAAAAGGAGCGAATGAATTTTCGATAGAAGTTGGCGAATCCTATGAAACGTTGTGTCTCCTTTCTAGTAACGGGGATAGGACATGACTCCATGGCTTTTATCTTCTCTGGATCCATTTTAATGTTACCTGCTGTTATGATGAAGCCCAGAAAGGAAACAGAGGAAGTCTCGAAGAGACACTTTTCGACCTTGGCATACAGGTGGTTTTTGCGTAGCCTTGATAATACTTCTTTCATATGGATGTGATGTTCTTGGAGGTTATCGGAGTACACCAGGATGTCATCCAGGTACACTATAACGTATTGATCTAAGATGTTGTGGAAGATATCGTTTACTAAATATTGAAAGGAAGCGGGTGCATTGCACAAACCATAAGGCATCACCAGATATTCAAAGTGGCCGTATCGAGTACGGAAGGCCATTTTCCACTCATCTCCCTTTCTGATACGTAACAAGTTGTAGGCCCCTCTTAGGTCCAACTTAGTAAAGATAGTTGCAGTTTGAAGGCGTTCCATCAATTCGAGAATTAAAGGGAGTGGGTATCGTTTTTTTATGGTAATCTTGTTTAATTCTCGGTAATCGACGCATGGCCGCAGGCCACCGTCTTTCTTCCCCACAAAGAAAATACCGGTTGGAGATGTAGAGAGTCTAATGAAGCCCTTTTCGGTGTTTTCTCTCAGATACTCTTTCAAGATTTTAAGCTCTGGTTCGGACAATGGATATATATGTCCGTACGGGATAGGGGCACCAGGGATGAGGTCAATAGGGCAGTCGTAAGACCTGTGAGGTGGTAGGGTCTCTACCCCTTTCTCATCAAACACATCTTGGAATGCGTGATAAACCGTGGGAATTGTAATTTTGGCACGTTTCATATGGATATCCAATATGGAACATAGTGGTGCAACGATTTGACTCTTGGGAAGGAGACATGTAGTCGTGCAGTGTTTTGAAGGAAAAATGATGGTGGCAGAACTCCAGCGAATTACTGGATCGTGGAGACGGAGCCAGGGAATCCCCAGGACTAGAGGAAACATGTTAGAGGGAAGTACATCAAAGGACAAAGATTCAACGTGTTTGGAACCTATGTGAACTTGAAGTGGTATTGTTTCTTGAAACACCGGCCCTGTTTTCAAAGAAGATCCATCAATGAGATGTATGCTTATAGGAAGGCGTTTATTTTGTACAGGTATAGAAGATTTAGCAGCAAAGTCTACGTCAATGAAACAACTGCTTGCTCCGGAGTCGATCATCGCCTTTACGGTTATACAATGGTTATTCCACTGTAAGACAACAGGCATTGTGAGAAGAGGAGAGACTTTAGACGTGTTGTTTGAGTCAGTAGAGATATCTTTGGCATTGGGCTTACCTCTTCTCTGGCCTCTTACAGGGCAAGAACGGAGCTGATGGTCCGGGCAACCACAATAGAGGCAAAGACGACCCTCTCTTCGGCGTGTCATCTCCTCAGGAGGCAGTCTACGATTGGCAGCTCCGATTTGCATGGGTTCACCATTAGCCCCAGGATGGATATAGGGAACCATCGTGGTTGACGGATCAGCGGGGGTCGGAGGTGCCATGAGACGACGGGTCTGTGCCATTTGTGGAGCAGTCCGTTCTTGGCATCGATCCCGTAATCTTCTATCCACTGAAATACAAAATTGCATTAGTGGTTCAAGGGATGTAGGAATCCCTACTCTCGCGAGTTCGTCTTTGAGAGCATCAGAGAGGCCCCAACGAAATTGGTTGATCAATGCTACTTCGTTCCATTCGGTCTATAGAGCGTGTTGTTTGAACTCCATGATGTATTCCTCTACGGGACGTCTGCCCTGATGGAGTGATCTTATCTCTCCTTGAGCGGAGTCACGCTGAAACGGGTCTTCATAGAGGTCGTCAAGAGCCTCTTGGAACGATCCCCAGGTGTCTAGAATGGGGCTATTAATGCGTAGTAGCTGGTGAGCCCAAGCCTGGGGTTCTCCAGATAGAAGCGTGATCACGGTCTGCACTTTAATTTGTTCAGTGCAATAGGTACGTGGTTTTAGCGAGAAGAGCAACTGGCAGTTGGTGATAAATGCTCTATATTTTTTCTTGTCGCCGGTAAAACGTTCAGGTAGCAACACCGGATGTTCTGTTATTGGGGTACCATCTGCAAACATAGGGTGGATTGGAGGAGGAGGTACAGGATACGGAGGAGGGGTTCCAAGGTCTCGTGCTGGGTACCCATAGGGCGGTGGGCGTTGTTGGATCTGAGCCAGTAACAACGCGTTGTTTGCCTGTAGGTCCTGCACAGTCTGGGACAGGGCTCCTACTTGATGGACAAGAGTGGTTAAGGAGGCAGCCATCTCCGCGGTCTCTGGATCGTGACCTGGTTGTTCTGTCATGCCTTCCATGGGCAGAGACCAGTATGCAGTAGATGGCGGGTGGAGGGTTAATTTTAAGCAAGGTATCCGTGGGAGAATCCAATAGAATAGTCGTGGAAAGCCAAAAGGTCAGGGCGGGTGGAGTTCGTTGCGAGGCCAAAAAGAGGAAGCCTGAAGGGTCTGGAGGAATAATACTCAGAAAGGGTTAACAAGAATGAGGAACCAGGAAAGCCAATACAAGGCAACAACCAGGTACCTGACCAAAGGAGGAATGGGGTTTAAATAGGGAGTCTGAAGGAGCACACCCCTGCGGGGAGGAGTCACAGCCTCCAGTCCACCTACAGGTGAAGGGAGTGCCTGGTACCATGGCCCCTCCCTCCTTCTCCATCTCACTGGTCTGAGGACACGCCCCCCGCCGGTAAACGCCTCCCATGGCCACCCCTGCCCTCAGTGCGATAGGCCACGCCCCCACGCCGAGGGCATGTGATGGCCGCCATCTTTGGCACCCCCCCGGGAGCCGCGATTACCAGCCAGCTGACCGAGAGGGTGAGCACGGCCCCTACACCCCTGAGCGCCGGAGTGCCCAGAGCGTCAAGCGGCTGTGGGCTGCAGAGGGTTCGACCTCTAGTCTGCACTCGGTGCCTGCCGCCATGACTCCCGGCGCGCCGGCACCCCCCGCTAGATGGGTGAGTCCTGACAGAGAATAATATATAAGGTCATGTGAATAATAATAAAAAGGTCTGTTATAGAAAAAAAACGCCATTAAAATATTTTTTTTCTTCGGAAACCAACAATTTCACTGAATAAAATCCCTAAAAAATAAAAAAGAGACCTTTTGTTGCAAATGAAAAGAATAAAAGGTTGAATAAATATTTAATAAAAACTGGGATTTTTTTAACAATGAAACCTAACAGGTCTATTCACTAAAGGTGAAACAGAGGAGAATTGGCAGAAGAGAACAATCTAGACCAAATAGACGATTTGGAAAGTGAGATAAATGCGAGAATTTTTCTGGTTTGGCTATTTTGACCTAGAATTTTCACTCCTCCTGCCGATTCTCCTGTGTTTCACCTTCAGTGAGTAGACTTGTATGGTTTCGCCTGTTTACATCTGTCGAATGAAACCATCAAAAATCAGGACATTTCACTGGCATTACGGTGCTGTTTGGTGTTCTCTGAATAGATTAACCATTGCTTCTTTATGGGGAATTTCACTGCCGTCGAAGATCACCGTATTTCGCTGGCATCTGCCTCTTTCTTTCCTCTGTGCCTATTACTTTCATCTGCCTTTCTTTCCTGTGCCTCTTACTTTCATCTGCCTCTTTCTTTCCTCTGTGCCTCTTTCCTCTGTGCCTCTTATATTTGCGCCTCTTTCTTTCATTTTCCCTTTTCTTTCCTTCTTCTGTGCCCCTGCAGGTGGCACCCGCGCATCATCAGGTGGCGCCAGTGTGTCACCAGGTGGCCCCCGCACGTAACCAGAAGGTGCCCACCTTCCGTGCCGCTAGCGGGGGTCTGCTAGCTGACACTGGGCCCTATTACAATGTTAACGCTAACGTTAGCGCTCACTTGTGTGAGCATTAGCATTGGTGGCCCTAGCGCGGACGCACGATATTACAATTCGAACGCTAACGGGTCGAAAAACCAGGCAAGGTTACAATACTTTGCGCTCCCTATACTTAACATGGGGAGCGCAAAGTGTTAATTAGCATTAGGATTACAAAGTCCTAACGCTAATTACCATCCTGCTGTGGTTAACTCGAAAGTTAACCACAGCTAGAAACTGGTGCTGACGGATTCGGATTTTTGCCGAAAAATGCCTGAAAAAAATAGACTTTTTGCTGCAAATTAAAAGAATAAATGGTTTAATAAATACGGAATATTTTTTACATTGAAACCTATGGGATTTGCCTGATGAAACCACCGAACATCAGGGCATTTCGCCAACTTTTCGGTGCTCTCTGAATAAGTTAACCTTTGCGTTTCTCTATGGGGATTTCACTGCCGTCGAACAGGCACTGTATTTCGCCAATATTTGGTGAACTGACTGCTTTTAAAATAGCCAAATGGCTCTGAAATTGCACCGTACGGAGAAATTCACTGTTCGTGCCAGTTCACCTCTCTTTGAATAACCCCTTACGTGTCTAATTATGTACTGCGTCATCTCCTCCTCACTTTTTCCCAGCATGGGATATGAGAAGGCAAGTACTGGCAACGGCATTGTTCGCTTTGAAAGTAAAAAGTGTAGGGGGGGCGGGTTCTTATGTTTCTAACATTTTCCACGGTCAAGTCTGATATGAGTGGAAAGGCCAGACTCCGGCCCTTCAAAAGATATCTCCTATAGGGGATTCATTAAATTCACCAAAATCACATGGAAGACCAATTTTGCAATTCTTGACACGAATGTCCTCTGTAAAGAAATGCCCAAGGAGAAGTGAGATGAGAGGTTAGCATAATTATTATTACACTCTGTGATGCTAAACCAATGTTATGCATATCTTTCATGTCACAGACAAAACATCTGAGGAAAACCTGCAACCCATAGATAGACGATTACCCTCCATTCCACCTCGGAACGATGACTATCAGGTCAGTAAACGTTTTTGTTTTTGCTACAAAAACAGGTTTCATGTTTGATTTGGTTTATAAAACACAAGATGCAACTACATTACAAATAAAACAATATTACAACGGCTTCCAAAAAGGAAATATTTCTAAAATGAGCACACTCCTCATAATACATGCAACTTAAACAACGAGGAAGTATTTATCTTATCAAAATAACAATGATGTTACATACAGAGGATATAGAGTTACAAGTATTTATAAAGCGCTAACAAGTTCTGTAGTGCTGTACAATGGGTGAGACAGAATAACAAATATACATATAAGTTAAACACACAAAACCATAGGAGGACCCTCTTTGAGAGTTTACAATCTAAGAGGAGAGGGATGACACACTAGATAAAGTTAAATAGAGAACTTGAAGTAGCGGGTCGCATGTGGGCCGGGTGGGAAGATGGTGCAAGAAATGTACAGTGGGGGAATCATGGAGTGAGTCGATAGGCTTCTCTAAAGTAATGTGTTTTCAGAGACTTATTGATCGACTGGAGAGATGGGAAGAGTCTAATGTTGAAGGGGAGGGAGTTCCATAGAAAGGGGGCTGCTCGGGAGAAGTCTTGAAGGTGAGAGTTGGGGGTGCAGGTACGTGGAGCTGACAGCATCAGATCATTGGTAGAGTGAAGTGGCTGGGACGGGATGTACCTGCTAATAAGGGAGGAGATCAAGGCAGGGGCGCGGTTATGGAGAGCTTTATATGCGAGCACCAGTAATTTGAAATGGATTCTAAAGGAAACAGGGAGCCAGTGTAGAGATTGACAAAGGGGAGAGGTGCATGAGGTGAGGTGGATGAGCCTAGCACAGGCATTCATAACAGACTGCAGAGGTAAAATGTGGGACCTCTTAAGACCAGAGAGAAGGAGGTTACAGTAGTCAAGGCGGGAGATAAAAAGAGCTTTGATGAGCATTTTAGCAGAGTCCTGATTAAGACAGGGACGGACACGTGCAATGTTTTTATAGGTGGATGTATCAAGATTTGGATAGTGACTGACTGTTAGGAGTGAAGGAGAGATCAGAGTTTAGACCTAGAGTCAACAAGCCTGAGAGGTAGAAGTAATGGTGGCACCATTCACCTGACGGGAAATAGGTGCAGGAATGTTGGTTTTAGAGGGAGTGAAAACCAGAAGTTCAGTTTTGGAACGGTTAAGCTTTAGAAAATGGGAGATCATCTAGTCGGAGACAGCCGATAGGAGAAGAATGATCGGGGAGGAAAGGTAGATTTGGTTGTTGTCAGCATAGAGGTGATATTGGAGCCCATAGGAAGAAATGAGGTTGCCCAGATAGGAAATATAGATCGAGAAGAGTAGGGGACCCAGGACAAAGCCTTGAGGTACCCCAACTGAAAGAGGAACTGGGGGTGAAGAAGCACCAACGAAGGAGACACTAAAGGAGCGAAGAGAGAGAAAGGAAGAGAACCAGGAGAGAGTGGTGCCACTGAGGCCAAGATGACACAGCGTGAGGAGCAGGAGAGGGTGGTCAACAGTTTCAAATGCAGTAGAAAGGTCAAGAAGAATAAGCAGGGACAAGTGACCTTTGGTTTTAGCAGCAACTAAATCATTAGTCACCTTGGTCAGAGCAGTCTCAGTAGAGTGCTGGGAGCGAAAGCCGAGTTGGTGGGGGTCAATTAGAGAGTTAGCAGTGAGAAAACCGATGAGCTGGTTATAGAGCAGGCGTTCACAGGTTTTGGAAGCAAAGGGGAGCAGAGAGATGGGACAGTAGTTCGAAAGGGAGGTGGGATCAAGAGATGGCTTCTTTAGAATGAGGGTGATCAGAGCACATTTGAATGCAGAGGGGAAGAGTCCAGAGGAGAGTGAGAGGTTGAAAATATGAGTCAAAGCAGGGACAATGACTGGTAGGACAGACCGAAAAAGATGCAAGGGTATGGGGTCAATGGGACAGGTGGTAGGGCAGGACATGAGAACTGCTGAGACATCCTCCTCCGAGACCAGAGAAAAGGTACACATAGTAGAAGAGGGGTCAGGGAGTGATTGGAGGAGGGCAGTGAAGAGATTTCTAGTCTAAGTTTAGTAATCTTATCGGTGAAGTAGTCAGCAAAACTGACAGCTGTGAGATCCGTGGAAGGTTGCGTGGAAGTGGAAGTGGGGCACATTCGAACATTGAAAGTGCGAAACAGACGTCTAGAATCATGAGAAAAGGTGGAGATAAGGGACGAGAAATAAGATTGTTTAGCGATGGATAGAATGAGACTGTAGGAACGGAGCATGAACTTGTATTGCAGGAAGCCAAGTCAGTCAATGTGCGAGACTTCCTCCAATTGAAAAAGATAGTGGAGATAGCCAAAGAATAAAATAAAACTTAGCTTTTAATCAGAGATGCAGTAAAAGAATGCTTTCAAAGCTGTATTGTGGTAGGCAGACAGAAACAGTTGCAGTGCTTACCGAGGACAAACATAACATATACATGCCTCAGTGGAGGCAGGAACATAAGTAAAATAAAGGCCACTTCATAAAAGAGGCCATAAAGCAAGCTTGGGAGTATGCTAGACCGGAGATACTAGCACAATACTGGACCCTCCCTGGAAACTGATATAGGGAATAAAGGCAGTGTGGAAACATTGCAAGTATCAAATATAATGAATGGAAACAGGCCTTTGAAGGTCTGTGGATATAGGAAAGTATGAGAAAACACAGCCTTTATGAAGAGCCCTATCAGGAACAAACAATACAGGCTTGAGAAAATAGAAAAGAAAAAAAAAAACACAAACAAACAGCCTGGCCTCAGTGCATTGAAACTGTTAACTAGTTGCCTAAATTGGGAGCGCTCCCAGTAGGTAAGGAATATTTTTATCAAGCCAGAAAAGTCAGTTTCCAGAGCAAGGATTAAAGGGTCCCTAAAGCATAAAGAGCTAAATGAACATCTCTATTGGCTCAACGCTTTTCACTGGTATAAACCAGCGTAATCAGGAGCAGAGAGTGCAGCCTAGTTGTTGCATAGGCTTGAGAGTAAGAGACTTCCTCCAACCATGTTCAGCTGCCCTAGAACACTGCCGAAGATAGCGTGTGCCATGGTGCCCAGTTAGGCCTGCGTGTAGGACGGAGAGCGGTAGGAGCGAGTTTGTCAAGTGATTTGGAGAAGACAGAGTTGTAGATATCAGTGGCTTTGTCAGTGCAGTTGAGCTCGGAAGGAGAAGAGGATATTTGGACTTTGACTTAGGAAATACTCAAATTCGCTGATAACCATAAAAACAGATAAGTAGTATTTCTGCCCAATGATTTACCGTAAATGAATTGTTCCAAATATTACACTATACATTTTTATCTTAGGAGGTTGTTCAAGGTGTACTATAGAAATAACACCTCCTTGCCATGTCTGAAAACAACATGAGAAGAACAATGTGTATTAAAAATAGATGCTTCATTTCTTGTACCTCTCAACTAGATGCCTTGCATAATTTTTGGAATCGTTCTTCAGTAACAATCGGAAACATTTGGGTCCACTTGAAAACTTTCGATTAGGAATGAATTTAAAACGTGCAAATTCAAGAGCAATCAAAAATTTGAGCTCTTTGAATTCGTTTTAAAAAATATTTTTAAAAAAGTCTTTACATTTTTTTAACTTTTGTCATGATGATAGTCATGTTTTAGGGTTAGGGGTGCATTTGGGGATAGGGTTACAGTTAACCTTAACATTTTGCTCCATTTGTACACAACTGATTTTTCTTTTTAGAAAAAAAAAAGCAGACGTAAGAAGAAGCAGAATCTGTTACCTAAAAGTGAAGCAAAAATGGAGCAGGGTTTGGGTTTAGGGTTATTTATAAATGTAACCCTAAACCTGAAAGTAACCCTATGGGTGCAATCAATAATTGAGTGGATCCAAAATTTTAGGATTGCTTCCAAACTGCCCACACAGTGGGCTCTATTATGATCTTTGCATTAAAACGCGGGCGCAAAGGAGGAAAAACTGCGCCCACAGTTTTCCCCCTTGCACCTGCGTTTTAGGCTGGGGTCAGACGAGCGTAGTGGTCACGTCCGTGATTGCGCCTAAAAGTACGTCCGTGATAGCATGACAGAAAGCCCATTGGAGCCTGACACATGAAGTACGTCCGCACTGAACTGCGGACGCACAACGGCCGCGGCAAACGGACGCAAGGCAGGCAAGAACGTACAACTCCTAGAACGGCCGCACAAAGTGCGCTGCGTCCGCAACGTCTGCATAGCTTTGTGTGTGAGTGATGGAACGTGGTCAGACGGACTGCATTTATACGTCCAGCATTTTTCACGGACAAAATGGTTTTGCTTTTTAATTTATTTTCCCTCCTACATCCGTCAAAAATTAAACGTCAGTGAAAAAAACGGACTGTGTGGCCACTACTGCGTCTTCCGTACTGACGTA
Source organism: Leptobrachium leishanense (assembly GCA_009667805.1). Lineage (NCBI taxonomy): Eukaryota > Metazoa > Chordata > Amphibia > Anura > Megophryidae > Leptobrachium > Leptobrachium leishanense. The sequence continues at coordinate 419,050,008 of CM019063.1, read as the reverse complement.
CGTCCGTGTGCACGGACGTACAGTCCGTAGAAATCACGCTCGTCTGACCCTAGCCTTAACGCCAGATCATAATGCAGGCGCAAAAAACTTAACTTTTCGCTGACCAGAGCCAGACGTTAATCAGCGCTGGGACTTTGTAATTCCAGCGCTGATTAACACTTTGCACTCCCTATACTTAACATAGGGAGCGCAAAGTACAGTGACCTCGCGCAGAGAAGCGCAAGGTCCCAAACGAAAACGGGTTTTTTAACCCGTTTGCGTTTGGATTGTAATATGCGGTAAATACTGCAGCAAACGTTAACGCTCACGCATGCGAGCGTTAACGTTTGCGTGAAGACTGTAATAGAGCCCAGTATCTTTACAGCACTTCTTCCTCACTGTGTGACAATGGCCATACAATGGACTCTGTGCATCAGAAGTCCAGAAAACCGACCTATTGTCTTGTACTGTGTGGAATATATGTAAATAACATCACTATGGGCTACCATTAATTGTTGCTAGTCAGCTATCAGATCTCATTCAGCTACCACCTCTTATCAAGGGTAGCCTGGACAACACAATAGAGCCCCTGCAGCTTTGTCTAAACATTCCTTCCGCAACCCATTGCCTTTTAACTACTGATTTATCCTATACCACAGCTGTAAAGTGAAACTTGCCATAACATTTTGGTAAATTTTGCTTCATGGGAAAAATCCACAAAATGGAAATAGGAGAAGAAAGAAAACTTTATTTTTTCATTTTACATGCAATTACTTGAAAGGAAAAAAAAAACAGTGGCATGTGTTTTTTGTAAGGCTCAAGTAATCTAGTGACAGTTTATGTTAGAGGTAGTGTTCATTTAACCCCTTCACTACCAAGTGATTTTCCAATAAAACATTGTCAGAAACAAGTGGTTTTTTGAAAAATCATTTTTAATTAATTATACATTAATAGTTTATTAATGTAAATAACCTAGTTGGCCAGTATATGGCGCCATCTACTGCCAAATTGAGTAACAGAGGTTTGAGCTGCAGGTCTATGTTTTTTATTTCCCTCCATCGGTTGCTGAAAGGTTGCTGATATTTCATAGCTTTTGTCAGCTGATTTTACAGTTTTAGCTCTTTGCACATTATGCCCACAGGATTAAAACTTTGGGGGCACCTTCTGCAGCCCAAAAGTAAACAAAATTATTTTGCAGCAAACAAATTTAATTTGCTTTTGGGCTGCAGATCAGCATATCGAGATGTCTCAATATCGGGGCAGCAGATGGTACCTTTGAGGCCCGAGATATCTCGCTCTCGGTAGTGAAGGGGTTAAGGTACTGAAATGCACAAGGTTTACAATTAACAATTTTGTATGGTGTAGAGAAAAAAATTCTACATTCCCTTCTAGAACACAACAAAATGACTGGAAATATACTCAAAAATACAATATCTAAATACAAATGTATTCTTTCTTTTCCACAAAATGAGAGTGGGAATGTTTCAAGAAGTTAATTGGTCATTGTGGTTTTAAAAAGCAGAGAGTCTTGGTGTGGATAATTCTTGCACCAGTGAAAGAGAATATAGAGGATGGTGGGTAACAAATTACATTTTTATATTGTCCATTATATATTTATTTACATTTATTTATATTTCTACTATAGAATGAAATAATCTTTGAAGAAGAACATCCATACGCGGTAAGTACAGTCCGAAAACGATAAATCAAAATTGTTGACTATACTCGTACCGATGTATGTACTTAAAATGCACTTTTACATTGAAACAGTGCATTGACACTATCCCACCTACATCTAGAAAGTATCACTGATATGTCCCTGCCTTCTTCACGAGAACGAGGACATTCCTCCATTGTCAAGAAATACCTAAATTGGAACACTATCCCTATGGTGGGGCTACTACCTGGGGTGAGAGTTAAGGGGTTTAGGAAAAGAAGCTTTTAATTATTAGGATTTAAAGAAGATATGTCATAGTCATTTCATATCAGAATCTTACAGTCCTTAGAAGAGGTTAAGAGTTAGATTTAAGAGCAATATGGAACATAAAGTTACTGAATGGGGTACACTACTACAAACAATGTCACAACAGCACTGGGAGGAGTAAGGTATCTAGAACTGTCACGTTTATTGTGTATATGTTACAATAAAGATTCAAATTCAGTAAATAGGTGTTTTGACTTGTAAAAATGTGCTCTTGCAAAGCTCCTTTGAGACTTCTAGTTTTAACTTTGTACATTTCAGTAAATTCTAGTTTTGCCTGCTTCTGCTTAGTAACCTCTAGTTCTGAATGAATGTTGTGTGCTGAAAATGGGTTTTAACTAGGGCTGCAACTAACGATTATTTTCATAATCGATATAGTTGACCGATTATTTTTCTGTCTATTCGATTTGAATCGATTCATCGGATAAAATAAAAAAAGTTTCCTTTTAAAGAACATTATGAAAAAAAGAAACCCCTCCCCCCTCCTTTTATTCTTAAGCAATTTGTGTAGTGTGCATAACATTTGTACGTACATACGCAAATTGCATACTTGTCGCACACAATGAATACGAGCACCTGGTCACAGTGATGGATTGATGCATCGTACGTTCTTTCTCCACAAACGCTGCTACAAGCGCACAGATAGACATGATGATGTCAGCACAAAATCAGGGTAAGAACGGGGGGGGGGGCTCTCATCGCAGCCTGACCACTTTAGCTTATTAGAGTGTCCCTTTACAATAATTTCATGAACAAACTGACCAGGAGGGGGGTCCAGAGGTGGAAGGGAGTAAGTTTGTTCAAGGGACTTGACCCGAGTGTGAGATCGAGTGGGTTTTGGCAAAAGACCGGACCTGAGTGTGGGAGGGAGTTTGTGGGAAGATATACATATAAAAAAAATTAAGAGTGTATATTCTGTACAATACCATGACAATCCTGAACAATTTAAGGAATACACCAACTAGTTACAATTAGCAAAATGGTTTAATTTTTCACTGAAAATAGTTGCAAGCCTTTACAAGCCACTGTCACTATATACTGTACGTTTGTTCAGAGTAGCACTTAGTGGCTCCTTTGTGACTTCTACAGGTTAAATGGTAGATTCCAGTGGCCTGTTGACTAACCTCCCATTATTTCCTTGATTCTAGGATCTTAATTACATATATTTGAGCAGCTCATACCAAGACCTTCGGAAAGGAAACAAGTGACACTTCACCTTGGATTTTCTGTTTTGCGTCTTTGCGGACAACATTCACAAGGATTTGCTGAAGAGTGCGACCTGGGGGAAAAAAATCAAACAGATCCATTCATTTTGGAACAATATATGTGCAAGATGAAATCATAATAGGAACAAGAGACTGCTAAGAAATATGTCTCACGGATTCGTTTCCAGTTGTGGATATTTGTTTTTTATTAACGCACACATAAAATCATACATACACACTTATTTATGATTGCAACCTATAAATTGTACAGAATAGAATATGGGTTGATGTTACTGTTGAATAAGATTTTACCTTAGCAATGCAACATCCAAGGCATACCCGAGGGTCAGTTCAATCACACATACTCTGGCTCCAAAACCCACTGTTGGCATCTCTTGAGGTCTGTTCAACACTAGTCAACGAGAGAAACAGAGTCCTTGCTTTGTTACGTGTTATCCAGCCTTGACCAATCTGATGCATTTTCATTATCACTTAACCTCCCTAGCGGTATGATTATGACTATTTTAATGATAAAGAGGTACATTTTTTTGATAGGAATTTATTTTGTATCTCCCGCCGGGTCCAGCCCCCCTGCGTCACGGCACACGCAGGGAAGGGAACTCGGAAGCAGGACGCCGCGATTGGCTGGAGGAAACTGCAGGAGGACATTGAGGGAATGCAATCAGTCCAAGTGTGGCTCTGGGTTACCGCTTTCGGCACTGAAATTTAACCTGAGCCACACTGGGGATTACTTCCGGGGAGGTTAACAGAAAATCCTATATATTTTTCCTATCGTTCTCTGTGTATCAAACTTATCTGTTAATTTTATTTTTGTTTTGTCCTACGTATTGTACAGCACTGCAGAATATGTTGGCGCTCCATAAATAATTGTAAATCCTACCTCATTTCTTGTACCCCTTTGACTCCCAGCATCATGAATCAAGTGGTTATTATTTATCATAAAATTACGCAATCCTCCCTTTTTTCATCTTTGTCATCAGTTTATTTCCAAATAATCATGTACTCCAGGAAAGCCCAAATGTGTTAAACCTGTACTGTTTTGTTTTTTTTTTAGCAACAAATGTTATCTTGTATATATACTAATAAACATTCAAACAACGTATAGAACAGGAATTATCTGAAGGCTATATGTGATTCAGTCTACGTGCCGTGCAGATTATTTTTATGTGCGTTGTTTACTGTAGTTGAGCTTCATACATGTATATAACTCTGACTACTTTGCATTCTGGCAGTTCAAATTGTTTAATTTTCTGTTAATGTTCACTTAATATCATCTACTTTAAAGCGGTTCTCTATGACAAAAAGAAAAGTGAGAAACAAAGAGAAAAATAGAAGAGTTAAATATTAACATCTCCTGATCATCCCCCTCCTCCCATTTTTAACCTGTCTCATTAATACCAGGTATGTGTCAGCTCTCTTCCATCCCTACAGCCAGAGGTCAAGCCCTAAAATACTTAAGGGGTTATTCAAAGAGAGCCAAATTAATAATAATACATTTTGATACTCAGCAGTCCTGGAGTGCCGCTACATCATTCATCTCGTCTCTATCATTGAGCCAAGCAGCAGGCACCAGGCAATCAAGATCCTCGAACCTGGAGTGCATGGTATACAGTCTGTGTGTGTATTTGTACCATATTGGTACAAATCAGATGGATTAGTGAAGTCTTTATGATAATTATTATAAATATTGTATGTTTATTGTGCCATAACAAAGATAACATATGACTGGTCAACTAAACAAAAGATTCAGAGTGTGGAACAAATGGGAACTCTGTTCCCCTTGCAAAAAATAGTGAAGGAACTCCATGTTCCCCCACCACTTCACCCCTGTCTACAGTCCAAGCTTCCCTTCAACTTTCAGTCATACCATCCTCTTCATGAATCACCTGTAAGATTAACAAGAACTGCAGGTGACACCTAAAGCTGACAAAATCACACCTTATAGTCAGGGTTGCCACATCGACCATGTTTCCAGGACACGTATTACTATTTCATGCAGAGGGGAGCACAGGGAAAAGTGCTGCCCTGCAACATATATAATTCATCTGCTGCAGGAAGGAAGTTACGGCAGGTCACCTGTGATTACTTGTTTTATTTCCTACATGCTGTGGGGTGGCATTTTTCATGCACTGCCCATCCACATGAATGAATTATGTGTCCTGGAAAAGATGCCTGATGTGACAAACCTACCTCTAGTTAACCTGTCATGCACAAATTCACTTTACTTCAAAGTGCATGAAATTATGCTTATGCGATGAGATAGTGAAATGTGCTTACAAATTAAATTTCCTGAATTCTTTTTAATGATAATAAGGACCTCAAATTTTCAGCATCAGTCAGCAGAGACTCTGTGCGAAGGATCAATTGACAGGAGGGAAAAGAACCCCCTACATTATATGGTTCTCTTGCTCCCTCTGCTGGTCAACTGGTGCAGACTGTGAAGGTCGTATGTAAGCATTTTCTGTGCTTGACCTGAGGCATGTATGAATGAAATATCTCTCAGCAATCAAATATGTCGTTGATCATTATTATATTTTTGATAAATGATATAATTTATTAATGAGATGGTGCATGAAATGTATTTTTTTATGATAGGTTTACTAGCCAAGGTTAAATATTTAGATAATATTTTACGAAAATATCTGTAGTTTGGGTAATTTCATTTGAATTCACTAGTTTAAATGTTTCAGAATACATTATTCTGAGGAGTCCAATTTCCCCTGCATTCAAGTTATTTATAGAAAGTAAAAATCTGTATTCAGACCATTTTTTTTCTTCAGCCAGTAAACATCAATTAGCATAACCCAGCTACTGCGCATTCAGCTGCGGATTGGCTTTGTACCAACTTTACTGCGTTACGCAACTCCATTTTTGCATTTAAAAATCCTCACAGCTTTTGCTTTCTTTACATGGATGGATATCACCGCAAAGACCCTTTATTTCCGTCTTTTTTTTTTCTTTCAACTAAAAGTAAGGCTCTTTTAACCTCTTCACTACCAAGCTATTTGTTAAAACAAAATATCACATTTATTTGAAACATGGGATGTAAAGTTAACAATTAAATATAGGGTAAAATAGAAGTTTCGTACAGAAATTGTTATTCTGAGATAGTTAAATTAAAATAATGTTAATTTGCGAAATTTAATTTTTCATGTATTTGTTTATCCGTTACAGAAATATTGTTGAAATGTAAGATTCTGAGCTCTAGATGGTGTCCTCTATCTTACACAATTTCAAACGGGGTCTGCATTGTTATCATACAGGCAGAAACGACTTTTGTGTTAGATACAGTAACTGTGATAAAGATACATAATAAAAATGTCCAGATCTCCTGCTTAGGTTGGCGGCACACGAGCATACAGGTACTGCGTTCAGTGCGTCCGTTACGGACACACATTTTGACAGGATATATTGTGTGTACTGCGTGAAAGGGCGTCCATAAAGGACGCACATTTTGACGGGAGATATTGTGTTCAACAGATGATCTGAAGTTATAAACGTGGATCAGAAGATGGCAGATGCTTCAGTGTGCCGGCCTTCGCGCTTGCGCAAATATTCACGCACACAGGAAGCAGCACGTAGTTCCTGCGGGACGCCTAGCTTTTTCACGTCCATGCCATTTCTGCATCCGTAGCAATACGTGAAGGCCGTGCGTGAACCAGTGCGCAGGTGCATCGTGTGGGGTTCTTCATTGACTACAGCAAAAAGCTACCACGGACAGCAAATTGCGCACACAAACAGACACAAAAAATCTGCTCGTGTGCCGCCAGCCTTATGGTGATTTGTAGTGATCATAATGAGATTGTTAGCAATGCAGCTTCCATAAAAAATATATAAAAATAATAACTGTATGTGGGGATTACAGTAACCCCTTGTATCTGTACTGTACATAATTTCAGTCATTATAACCCCCTGAATCTTATCCCTGAACAGCAGTGAGTGACCCTAGAGCTCTCCTTGTATTCTGACAAATCCCTGGCAGCTACAGTATAATGCAGCAGTAATCTATTTGAACTTTTACAGTGAGGTTTAGGGCTACTATTTGCAAATGGTTTTATGTCTCTCCAGGGTGCTTGAGAGACATACAACAAAGGATTTAGTTTCTTCCCAGGGAACACACTGAGTGCTAATGAGTGCTTTTTCAATGCATTACGATGCAAAATCAAGATAACTTCATTTTTGGGTGTGAAGAGGTTAAATATGTGGAAAATAATAGAATTAAAGAGACAGTAACATTTACATAAGCTGTAACTAGATTACACGTGCATTACGAATAAAAACATATTATAAAACACATGCTGCTTGTTTTTTTCTTTGGAAGTAATTGCATGTAAAAAGGAAAAATATAATTAGTTAAAAACTATCTCTTGTTTCCATTTTGTGGATTTTTTCCTTTGATGCAACATGTACCAAAATCTGTGCAAATGGTTTATTGTACTGCAGTGTCGGGTCTCACCTGTCCAGCAGGGGGCTCTGGCATGCTGGGCATCATGGCGGTGGGCGTCTTGTTCGTCTGATAGGTCTGGTGTTTCCAACGCGTCGGCAGCTGTGTGGCACTCGCAGCACTCCTGTGCAGGCTGGGTGTCTGGACTGGGCATCCCTTCTGTTTCGGCTGGCTGGGAGAGCACGGCGCCGGGGGGGTGGCAAACATGGATGCCGTCATGCAGTCTTGATGTGGGGGCTTGTCTCCACATGCTGGGAGCAGGAGGCAGTCGAGGGAGGTGTTCACTGCCCAAAGGGGATGTGCCTCCTGGCTAGGCAGACAGACCGGGAGGCCATGGCAACCAGGCACCATTCTGGCCTATGGAGTTGTGACTGGAAGCTGTGGGCCCTCCCTGTGGGGGGGGGGGTGTTCCTTACCGGCTCCCTATAAATCTCCAGTCCTCCTGTGGTCAGGTACCTGGTTGTTGCTTCATAGGTGTCTTCCTAGTCCCCCTAGTGTTTTCTACTGTTGTTTATTTCCTCATGACCCATTGGCTTTCCCTTTTGACTTCGCTAGTACTTCATTGGCCACTAACTTTTGGCTTTCCTCAGGACTACATAACTAGATTCTCTCTCCGGCAATGCGCATTGGCTACGGTCAGGCCCGGACTGGGACAAAATATAGACCCGCGCATTTTGGACTGACAAGCCCACATTTTTTTCAACAGCGCACATTACTGTGAGTTTTATTGCTGTGGAGCTCTGTGATATGCTCATACACTGCACACATTACTGTGCAGCTCTGTGATACCCATACAACACCGCACATTACTGTGGAGCACTGTGACACCCCCATAAACACTACACATTATGAGGCTGTCACAGAGCTCCACAGTAATGTGCAGTTTTAGGAGGGTGTCAGAGAGCTCTACAGCAATAAAATTCAATGTAATGTACCGATAAATTTATTCATCCCACCCAGCATATCAATTCATTCACCCCCCCAGCATATCTCCTGCCCTATTGACACAGCCCATCCAGCATCAGATGTTTACCTATTAACTGCCAGAATGCAATTAGTCTGCCCTATATAACAGCTAAGACTGGCTCCATTTGAGCCTTGGCTCTTGTGACATCCCCAAGTGGCATCCTAAGTGGACGTTTAGAGTTGATTTCCTGGACTTTTTACTCTGGGTAAACACACGTCTATATCATGCTTTCTCTCACGCTTCTACCCTTTACTTCTACCTTTTGTCACGGTTCCCGAATCCCACCACGCAGTACTTAACACCCAACACTCCACAAAACCCAGAAGCTACCAACAGTGTAGCTGTGAATGATCCCTATCTGTCTGGTCCTTAGAATTGGCCAGGTAAACTAGCTAGACAGAAAAGGGTTAACAATACGGAGAGGAGTCAGCCGAGCCAGAATCAGGAATACAGAGTTCAGAATGGTCAAATGGAATAGCCGGGTCGGTATCGGAGCAGTAGCGTAGTACAAGCAAATAGTCTAGGGCAACAGAAGGCAGAATGGTCAGAACACAAGCAGAGGTCAATAACAGGTTAAATCAATATAGCAGTCAGGTACAAGGAGCTCAGGATGGATAACCACGATCTGGCAACTTCTGAAACTATACTGAGGGTTTTTAAAGACCTTCACCAGACCACGCCCCCCACTCAAGCCACACCTCATGCAATCACCTCCCTGCCTGTCTCCATTTAAACCAGGCAGTGGTCAGCGAGCAGCATCAGACCAGGGCCGTCTTTAACGCGGGGCAAAAGGGGCAGTTGCCCCGGGCCTAGTCACTTAAGGGGCCCAAAGCAGCTGCCCCCTTGGGCCCGCGGCAACGACCGCCGCCGAAAACGACTTGTTAATTGTCATCCTCAGCTCCGGTATGAAACTCACTGCCGGCGCCATCTGACTGTGTCACAGAGGGGCGTGGCTGGCAACCGCTGCAGCGTGCGTGCCTTCCTTCCAGCAGACACAAGGCTGGGAACGGCACTCACGCTGTTGGCACCGCCCTCTTCACCACGTGGTGGCTTGGGTTTATGGTACACTGCACATCAGCTAAAGGTCAGTTCAGTTCTGGCATGTACTGGCCATGGGGGGGGGGCTGATGGCTCAGTGGGCTGAGGTGCTACGAGCGCGGCAGTAACCGGTCAGACCCGGTGATGGAGCTCATCCACCTTTGGGGCAGGTGGAGAGCTGCCTCCCGAACCAGCACGTCTGCATCGCCGACATCCTGCTGGATAAGGGCCTGGGAATCACCTGGACTGGGCCCTGTCTCCCCAAGCAGCGGCTACAGAGAACGCAGACTAGAGTTAACCCCTCTGTGCCCAGTGCATGGGGACTGCCTCTCATAGAATGATACCCAACCATTCTATGAGAGGCAGTCCCCATGCACTGGGCACAGAGGGGTTAACTCTAGTCTGCGTTCTCTGTAGCCGCTGCTTGGGGAGACGGGGCCCAGTCCAGGTGATTCCCAGGCCTCAAAGGGTTAACCAGCTAACGAGTTTAAGATTTGGATCTCGGCTGGGGGTGGTAGAGGAGGGGGAGCAGCCACTTGAGCCTCAGAGTGAGGAGCCTGACCAGAACCTGATAGACAACACCAACGCTGCTGTAGTGCAGCACAAGCCACCCTCTCTGCATGATGGTGCAGCTGGTGAGTTCACAGGCCTTCCTTGATTTCCTCCTACCTGTGTCTATTCTTTACACCAAACTCCGGTGTTACTCGCCTTCTTTGTTGAAAGCAGCTGTCTGGGGGATCATGGGAAATGTAGTCTGGAGCGCCAGAGCCAGTGTTTACAGCCCTGGGCTGGTGTCAGTGGGCCTGGAATCTTAGTAATCAGTTACCCTGTGTGTTCTGCTTTACCACCTGTGCTGGGAGGCCGATTAACCCCTCAGTCTCTATGAAACTGTGTCTTCTTTACAGCATCATTTCCTGATCTGTATGTCTAATCTGGTCGCCCCAGAGCCTTGTGAACTACATTTCCTTTTGATGCTTTGCTATTTCATCCTTAAATCCTATTTCTTAGTTTTTGGATTGCTGCTACCAGGTAGCCATCTGGCATCATGGGAGTTGTAGTTCTAAGGCTGGGGTCAGACTAATGCATTTTTAACGTGCGTTTAGGTGCACTTAATCATGGCTGCACTAGCAGCAAATGACGGCCGATATATGAAGTATGGACGCACAAAAGTCCGGCTGCGCAACGCAAGTGGAAAATGAACGCATTTTTTGGAGAAAGCAGAACCGCTACTACGGACGTACAGAGTGCGCTGCGTCCACTAGCGGCGTGTGTGCGTGATTTGGAGACGTCAGACGCTGCTAATGTCCAGCCTACATAACGTACAGACGCAAAAAGGGTTTTATTGATGATCCATAAAAAATCACGCACGAAAATGCTCATTGTCTGACCGTTTTTGCGCATTCTGTGAAAAAATACATCAATGCGTACGGACGCACTCTTTGACGGTTGCTGCGAATAATGCGTTCGTTTGACCCTAGCCTTAACCTTATGGACTCTCCACAGGTCACGATAAACATACACAGAATGAAACACACTGACACAAGTTACACAGACATTAACACGGCAGTCCTTACAGTCCCAAAGAAAGTATATTTTATATAAAGGTGAAGGTGTAATGCTTTGATACTGAAGAATGTGTGAGTTTTGCATTTTTGACAACCTTAAACAAACTCTGTCTTGATCACATCAACACATTTATTACAAATGCTTAGTGGGAAATCACTCCTTATGCCCCTTTTATGTGACGGCTGCTAGTCTATGAGAGGAAGCGGCTGATGTGTCCCAGCTAATCCTGGTCCTCAGCACATCCAGCGCAGCGCTGCCCAGTGACAGACACAACAAAGTGTAATTTATATGGAGAATGAAAGGAACATAGAAGCCCACTTCTGTGAGGTTACAATCTAAAGAGGGGAAAATAGGAGCCTTCTCCAACCCAAGCGCTTACAATCTCTAATATTCATCCCCTTTCAAGGAGGCACATAGTGAATTATCCAGGAGCACAAATCCTCAGACATGTGGAAGAGAGCCAGACAAGGAAACCTACTCTTTCACATGCATTGCGTGTGGCGTGCGTGTGTGATCGGCATTCCATGTTGTATTCATGATAAAGAGCAGGAAAATAGATAACGAGTAATTATAGTAAAGCATAAAACGTTTATGTAAATCACAGCCCTCTCCTCTGAACTGGTACAGAGTCAGCAACTTTGGAACTACATCTCCCATTATGCTCAGCTACTCATTAGATTGGGTGAGTCTCATGGGAAATGTAGGCTCAAAACATCTGTACAGCCAAGGTTGCTGACCCTGCACATGTATCACAGAGCTGCACAAGAATAAGACTCCGTCACATTAATATATACAGGGTTATTCAGAGAGCAGTGAAAAGCAGGAGAGTGACTGGAGAATGAAAAATTCTAGGTCGAAATAGCCGATTTGGAAAGTGAGATGAAAGGGAGAATTTTTCTGGTTTGGCTATTTTGACCTTGAATTTTTCATTCTCCAGTTATTCTCCTGCTTTTCACCTCTCTCTGAATAACCCTGATAGTGTGTGTGCGTGAGTGTATTGCAGTGCTTTACCACAGCAATAAAACTCACAGTAATGTGCTGCGTGTGGGTCAGTTTTTTTTTTTTTTTTGTTTTGTGATGTTGGGGGTGGAGAGCAAAACTATGTGGTTGGCGAGCTTTCGGGGGGGGGCCCAAAAAAATGTTTGCCCAGGGTCCAATCAATATTAAAGACGGGCCTGCATCAGACATGCTGTCCTCAAGCACACAGGTAGGGCTGGAAGCCCCCAACGTTACAGTACCCCCTTCTCCACGGGAGGCCACCGGACGACCAACAGGACGAGCGGCAATACGACCACCAGGGCGATCGGGGTGCGAGGCATGGAACGCCCTGACCAACCTAGAGGCAGACATGTCGGAAGCTGGAATCCAGGACCGGTCTTCCGGGCCATAGCCCACCCAATCGACCAAGTACTGCAGAACACCCCTGCACAGCCTAGAATCCAAAACCCTCCTAACCTCATACTCTGATTCACCATCAACCTGAACAGGTGGAGGAGGAGGAACGACCCGCGTGTACCTGTTACACAACAAAGGTTTCAGTAGGGAGGTGTGAAAGACGTTGTGCAAGCGAAGATGTTTAGGAAGGGCAAGAGCATAAGCCACAGGGTTAACGCGGCGAATGATCTTATATGGACCAATAAACCGAGGTGCCATTTTCATAGAAGGCACCCGTAACTTCACGTTCCTTGTAGACAACCAAACTCTATCCCCCACGTTATAGGAGGGAGCTTGTAACCTATGCCTGTCAGCCTTGCGTTTCTGGACAGCAACATTGCGCTCCATATTTACGCGAATCTGTCTCCAAATCTCTTGTAGTTGAGTGAGATGATCATCGAGAGCCGGGATGGCCTGTTCATTAAACTGAAGCGGTAGAGCCGGAGGGAAAAAACCATAGATAGCAGAAAAAGGAGAGTGGCCAGTGGTCTCATTAACAGCGTTATTACGTGCATACTCAGCCCAGGGCAACAACTCCGACCAATCGTCTTGTTGTTGTGTGGTAAAGCAACGTATGTACTGCTCGAGACCCTGATTTGCCCTCTCTGCTGCCCCATTGGTTTGTGGATGGTATGCTGAAGAGAAGGCCAATCGCACCCCCATCTCCGCACAGAAAACCCTCCAGAAACGAGAGACGAACTGAGCTCCTCTGTCAGAGACTATTTCAGACGGAACCCCATGTATTCGTACAATCTCTCTAGCAAAGACAACCGCCAGTTCTTTGGCTGTAGGAAGCTTAGGTAAAGGGACAAAATGAGCCATTTTGGAGAAGCGGTCTACAACTGTCAGAACCACAGTATGACCTTTGGACTTCGGCAAGTCCACAATAAAATCCATAGATAGATGAGACCAAGGCCTCTTAGGCGTGGGTAAAGGCTGCAATAGACCGACAGGCAAGGTTTTACTGGTTTTGCTTCTGGCACAGACTTGACAAGCCAAAACAAACAGGCGTACGTCCTGTCGCATGGTGGGCCACCAGAACTGTCTGGAAATACTGGTAAGAGTCTTAGTAATACCAGGATGACCTGCTGGTTTAGAATCATGAAACATTATGAGTAATTCTTGTCTTTCCTTTTCAGGTACAAACAACATATCTGGAGGCTTATCAGGTGGAGCCCCCACTTGAGCTGCCTGGAGGCGTTCCAGGAAAGGCGAGGAGACAGACAAGACTGTGGAAGCCACAATACGTTCAGGAGGAACTATAGGATTGTGGTCTTGTGTATTAGATTCATATGGGTCATATTGACGAGATAAGGCATCAGCCTTTACATTGCGGTCACCTGGTCTGTAAGTCAATACAAAATTAAACCGAGACAGTAGCAATGACCACCTGGCCTGTCTCGAGTTCAAACGTTTAGCATCCCCGATGTACGTAAGGTTCTTATGATCAGTGATTATCAACAAAGGATCAAGAGTACCTTCCAACAAATGTCTCCACTCAGACAGGGCAGACACAATAGCAAGCAATTCTCTGTTGCCAATGTCATAATTGCGTTCTGCTGGTGATAATTTTCTTGAAAAGAACCCACAAGGATGTAGTGGTTTCCCTGGAGATTCTCTTTGAGACAGGACAGCCCCAATGCCTATCTCAGAAGCATCAACCTCAAGAATAAACGGAATCCTGGGATCAGGATGCCGTAACACGGGAGCGGAAGTGAAAGCCTGTTTGAGGGCTTCGAATGCTTGTTTAGATTGAGAAGACCAGATCTGGTACTTCAGACCTTTACGTGTCATATTAATTATAGGAGAGGCTATAGCGGAATATATAATCTCCTATAATAGTTAGAAAACCCAGAAACCTCTGTATGGCTTTGAGACCTTGAGGAAGAGGCCATTCTGAGATGGCCGTGAGTTTAGAAGGATCCATCTCAAAACCCTCTGGAGTGATAATGTACCCAAGGAATTTCACAGTAGTAATGTCAATAAACACTTCTCTAGTTTGCAATAAAGACCATTGTCCAGTAATTTAGCTAATACCTGTCTGACATGTGCATGGTGGGTTTTCAGATCGGGAGAGTAAATCAATATATCGTCTAGGTATACTATAACAAGGTTTGCAAGAAATCTCTGAGCACATCATTAATAAAATCCTGGAATACCGCTGGAGCATTACAAAGACCGAAAGGCATGACCAAGTATTCATAATGCCCACTCCTGGTGTTAAATGCTGTTTTCCACTCATGCCCTCTTTTATGCGTATCAAATTGTAAGCTCCTCTTAAATCAAGTTTAGTGTATACTGCTGAACCTCTTAACCTGTCGAACAGTTCCGATATGAGAGGGATAGGGTACACGTTCTTAATGGTGATCTTGTTAAGCCCCCTATAATCAATACACGGGCGTAAATCTCCCTCTTTTTTCGACACAAAAAAGAATCCAGCCCCTGCTGGAGAAGAGGAACGTCGGATAAAACCTCTCTCCAAATTCTCCTTGATATACTCCTCCATAATTTGGTTCTCCTTTATGGAAAGAGGATATACTTTGCCTCGAGGAGGCATGGTACCCGGATGAATATCAATAGCACAATCATATGGTCTATGTGGAGGTAGTTTGTCTGCCTCTCTTTTATCAAATACAGCCCTGAGGTCTGCATATTGTTCAGGAACTTCAGTAGACAATGGAGGGGCTGTGGGTGTGTTCAGGGCACCGACATGCTGAATGGGTATTAAACAAGTCCCAAAACATGCAGAACTCCAAGACAGTATCTCTCCTTTAACCCAATCAATAACGGGATTGTGTTCCACCAACCAGGGGAAACCAAGTACAACAGGATTGGAAGGTGAGTGGATAACTTGGAATATGATCTTTTCTTTATGCAAGAGACCAGTAGTAAGAACTACTGTAATCGTATCGTGAGTAATCCTAGGGCAGGATAACGGCCTGCCATCTATGGCTTCAACGGCTAAGGGTGTCTCTCTTACAACCAGAGGTAGAGAGAATGGAAGAAGCGTAGTTAACATCAATAAAGTTACCAGCAGCCCCAGAATCCACAAAAGCGGTGTTATGTGTGGTCTTGGTCTCCCAAGCCAAGGATACTGGTAACATAAGTTTAGTGTCTTTGATAGGAGACATGCATGTCACACCCAAGGCCTGTCTCCTCAGCTGCCTTAGGTGCGGTAGTTTTCCGGCTTATCATGCAGCTTAGGACGAGTAGGACATTGAAATCGTACATGTCCCTCCAAACCACAATACAGGCACAATCCCTGACGAAAACGCCTTGTTCTCTCCTCCTCTGTAAGCCTAGTACGGCCTAGTTGCATAGGCTCTGAGGGAGGAGATAACTCTCTGGGTGGTGCTTGAAAGACAGGGGCCAACCTAGGTAACGGTCTCTTGGGTCTCTCTCTTGGAGTCCTTCTATCCCTTATCTGATTATCCAGATCTATACAGTAATCAATGAGTTCACACAATACCTCAGGTAGTTTACGTGGAGCTAATTCATGCATCAACGACTCTGATAACCCCTCCATAAAAGCCAGAACCAGTGTCTCATTTGTCCAGTTCACATCAGAAATTAAGGTTTTAAATTCTATGGCATAATCAGACACAGTCCTGTTCCCTTGACGTATGCGGAACAAGGATTTGCCGGCTATCGTGGCCTTTCTGGTAGGATTAAATGTACGTTGTAACTCGGCTATGAATTCTTTATAATCCCGTACAATAGGTTTTTCTGCCTCCCATAAAGGAGTCGCCCATGTCAACGCTCTGCCAGACAGATGGTTAATAATAAACCCCACTTTGGCAATGTCAGAGAAAAACATTTGTGGATTTAATTTAAAATGAATATCCACATGGACCAAAAATCCCCGGCACTCAGAGGGAGTACCGTCAAACCTCATAGGAGCGGTCATGTGTACCTGGGATGTCTGAACGACAGGAGGCTCAGGTATAGCAGGCGGGGGTGCAACCCCAACCGGTTCCAGGTGTGCAGTACGATTCAGGATAGTTTGTAAGGCAATGGCAAACTGATCCATCCTATGATCCTGCTCATCCTGTCTGGATACAAAGGTAGCCAAGTGCTGTGTTAAATCTGCGGGATCCATATTGGCCAGATCGTAATGTCACGGTTCCCGGATCCCACCACGCAGTACTTAACACCCAACACTACAAAACCCAGAAGCTACCAACAGTGTAGCTGTGAATGATCCCTATCTGTCTGGTCCTTAGAATTGGCCAGGTAAACTAGCTAGACAGAAAAGGGTTAACAATACGGAGAGGAGTCAGCCGAGCCAGAATCAGGAATACAGAGTTCAGAATGGTCAAATGGAATAGCCGGGTCGGTATCGGAGCAGTAGCGTAGTACAAGAAAATAGTCTAGGGCAACAGAAGGCAGAATGGTCAGAACACAAGCAGAGGTCAATAACAGGTTAAATCAATATAGCAGTCAGGTACAAGGAGCTCAGGATGGATAACCACGATCTGGCAACTTCTGAAACTATACTGAGGGTTTTTAAAGACCTTCACCAGACCACGCCCCCCACTCAAGCCACACCTCATGCAATCACCTCCCTGCCTGTCTCCATTTAAACCAGGCAGTGGTCAGCGAGCAGCATCAGACATGCTGTCCTCAAGCACACAGGTAGGGCTGGAAGCCCCCAACGTTACACCTTTCTCCTTAAATGGAACTCCTGCCCCTCTACCACCGACCCCTACTCTATCTGCATCTCTCCCTCCCTCCTCTCATCCCACAAGATGGCCTCACATGAGCTCCTTTGTTTCCTCAGAACATGGTCTCCCTCTAACTCTTGTGCTGCCAATCACTTCCACTCCCACAAATCCCATTCCCACCTTCTCTTTCTCACCCTCCTGCTGTTACTCTATGCAGGTGACATATCCCCTAACCCTGGCCCCACAACACATCCAATACTTCCCTCTCATCCTATCTCCATCACACATAAATCACCTCCCTGCAAGCCCAGCAACCTCATTCCCATAATCCCTCAGCGCCTGTCCTCTTTCTAATGCGCCCTCTGGAACGCTCGCTCTGTGTGCAACAAACTCACAGCAATCCATGACCTCTTCCTTTCAAACTCCTTCAACCTCCTAGCTTTAACTGAAACCTGGCTAACTCCCTCTGACACGGCCTCCGTTGCTGCTCTCTCACATGGCGGTCTACACTTGAGCAATACCCCCAGACCGGGTGAGAGAAATGGTGGCGGGGTCGGAATCCTGCTCTCTCCCACCTGCACCTACCAGCATCTCCCTCCACCCCCATCCCTCTCCTTCTCCTCCTTCGAGACACACTGCATCCGCCTGTTCTCTCCTCTGGCCCTCAGGGTGGCAGTCATCTACCGCCCACCGGGACCAACCTACCAGTTCTTTGACCACTTTGCTACCTGGCTTTCTGACTTCCTGTCTTCTAATCTTCCATGCCTAATTCTCGGGGACTTCAACATTCCCATTGATGATCCCTCCGCCCCTGCTGCCTCCAAACTACTTTCACTCACGTCCTCCCTTGGACTCACACAATCCTCCCTCCTCCCTACCCACCGCGATGGTCACGCTATTGACCTTGTCTTTTCCAACCTCTGCTCCATTTCTGAGTTCAACTGTCGCCCTTTCCCCATCTCTGACCACCACCTTCTCACTTTCAACCTATCTGGACTTCCTAAACACCCTGCTCCCCCACCCCGCACACACACTCGCAGAAATCTACATGCTGTGGATCCCCATCAATTCTCCAATCTACTTCACCACCTCCCTCACACCTCATCCTTCACCTGCCCTGATGCTGCCACTAATCACTACAACACTACTCTTATCTCTGCTCTAGACACTTTTGCTCCTCTTCGACTCTGTAAGGCCCCACGCCGCCAGCTTCAGCCCTGGCACACCCTCCAGACTCGCTACCTGCAAAGATGCTCCCGCACTGCAGAGCGTGCCTGGAGGAAATCCCACTCTGAAGCTGATTTTGTTCACTTCAAGTTTATTCTCCGGTCATACACCTCTGCCCTCCACTTGGCCAAACAATCCTTCTTCTCATCTCTTATATCTACGCTGTCCTCCAACCCTAAACGGCTCTGGTCCACCTTCAACACCCTCCTCTACCCACCTGCACCTCCCCCCTCAGCTGCCTTCAGCGCTCAAGACCTGGCAGACTACTTCCTCAGTAAAACTCTAACTATCAGAAGCAACATCCCAACACAAGATAGTTATCTGCCACCTCCACTCCCAGAGGTCCCCTCTGTCACCCTCTGCCACTTCCTCCCAGCCACTGAGGAGGAAGTCAATTCCTTATTGTCCTCCTCACATCTCACCACGTGCCCGCTCGACCCCATTCCCTCACATCTATTTCCTCCCCTCTCCTCCTCCCTCACCCCTGCTCTCACACACATCTTCAACCTATCTCTCTCCACTGGCTCCTTTCCATCCGCCTTCAAACATGCGCTAGTTACCCCTTTACTAAATAAACCATCCCTCGATCCCAACTCTCCATCCAACTACCGCCCTGTATCCCTGCTTCCCTTTACCTCTAAGCTCTTAGAAAAACTAGTCTTCAACCACCTCTCCCTCTTCCTGTCCTCCAATTCCCTACTTGACCCCCTGCAATCTGGCTTCCGTCCCCTACACTCAACTGAAACTGCCCTCACCAAAGTCACCAACGACCTCCTAACTGCTAAAAAACACGGCCACTATTCTATTCTCATCCTGCTTGACCTCTCGGCTGCTTTTGACACTGTTGACCACCCCCTCCTTCTACAGACCCTCAACTCTCTGGGTCTCGGTGACACTGCACTTGCTTGGGTTGACTCCTATTTATCCAACAGGTCCTTCTGTGTGTCCTTTGCTGGTAACTCCTCCTCTTCATTGCCTCTATCTGTTGGTGTACCTCAAGGCTCTGTCCTTGGTCCTCTGCTCTTTTCCATCTACACCTCCTCCTGGGCAAAATCATCAACAGCTTTGGCTTTAATTACCACCTCTACGCTGATGACACTCAGATCTACCTCTCTACCCCTGATCTCTCTCCCCCTGTCCTTTCCAAAGTCAGTGACTGTTTATCTGGCATCTCCTCCTGGATGGCCTCCCACCACCTAAAGATCAACATGTCAAAGACTGAGCTCCTACTTATTCCTCCCTCCAATGCCTCCCCACCTCCTGACTTCTCTATCACAGTGGAGGGTATCACCATCTCCCCATCAAACTAAGTTCGCTGTCTTGGAGTTACACTTGACTCTGCTCTTTCCTTCATCCCCACATCAAGTCTCTTTCCTCCTCCTGCCGATATCAACTGCGTAATATTTCCAGATTTCGGCCATTTCTTACCGCTGTCACCACAAAACAACTCATACACGCCCTGGTAATCTCCCGACTCGACTATTGCAATAATCTCTTATCTGGCCTCCCTCTATCCCACCTCTCCCCCCTACAATCCATCCTGAATGCCTCCGCCAGGCTAATTCACCTCACCCGCCGCTCTTTCTCTGCTGCTCTCCTCTGCGAGTCCCTTCACTGGCTCCCCATCCACTGCAGAATTAAGTTCAAAATCCTTATCCTTAGCTACAAAACCCTCACTAACTCAGCTCCCCACTACCTGTCCTCACTAATCACCAAATACACCCCAGCCCGCTCCCTAAGGTCAAACAGTGACCTACGCCTAGCTTCTCCCCTGCATCACCTGTTCCCATGATAGACTGCAGGATTTCTCATGCGCAGCCACCACTCTCTGGAACGCTCTCCCTCGTACTGTCAGACTTTCCCCTAACTTCTCTTCCTTCAAACGCTCCCTTAAAACGTTCATATTTAGGGAAGCCTACCACCCAACTCACTGACGCAACCATCAATCACTCTCACCTTACAGTCCTCTCCTCCTGTTTCCAACCCCAACCCTCCTAGATTGTGAGTTCCTACGGGAATAGGGCCCTCATCTCCTCCTGTACTGTTTGCCAAATGTAGTTCAATGTATTGTAACCCTGTCTATACTGTGCCTATTGTACAGCGCTGCGGAATATGCTGGCGCTTTATAAATAAAGAATAATAATAATTTCCCCCCCCCAGCATATCAAGTCATTCACCCCCCAGAATATCAATTCATTCACCACCCAGCATATCAATTCATTCTCCCCCCCAGCATATCACTCCATTCATTCCCCCAGCATATCCATTCATTCATCCCCCCAGCATATCAATTCATTCACCCCCCAGAATATCAATTCATTCACCCCCCCAGCATATCACTCCATTCATTCCCCCTAGCATATCACAACTAGGGATGAGCTGTTCGGTTCGATCAGTTCGGAGTTCGACTCGAACATTGGCAGTTCGAAAGTTCGCAAACTTCAAACTTTTTGGCGTGTTCGGTTCGAGTTCGAAAATAATTTTTTTTTGAAAAAAGTATAAAAAATGCTTAAAAAATCTAGAAATAAAGAGACTCTTTACTGCAGAATATTATAAGCAACGGTTTATTAGATATTGAATTAAAAAACTACCTAATGTCTAGGTGCAAAGATTCTCACCTCTAAATGACCTGTGCTCTCAAACGGCGTAAACAACAGGTGTTTAATTAGTGTTTGGAAATAACATGTGCTTCTAATTAGTATGGTCTCATGAATTTGATACATATTTGATACATTGCCTGCAGACTGGATGTGGCCTGCACATGTATGAACAAACACTGTGCTTGTTCTGAATTCTAAGAAGTGTTCATTTCTACTATATGATCCTCTGATATGCTGTTTAACCCCTTAAGGACCAGGGCTCTGTAAGTTCGAACTCGAACTTTTGAAATTGTTCGAGTTCGAATGCGAACCGAACACAGGGGTGTTTGGCTCATCCCGAATCACAACATTCATTCCCCCCAGCATATCATTCCCCCCAAGCATATCACTCACGAAAAAAGCATTATCCACCCCCTAATGCAGTGATCTGCACTGTTTTTTTGTTCAGGAGCCACAGCGGCAAGGGATCAGTCAAGAAGAGAGCTGCATTACTGAAATACCTGTGGCCTATCAGTTTGGCCCCCCGGAATACTGTATATTTTAAGCCTGCAATGCAGACTACTGTAACACTTCTATATCTTTTTCAATTGAACTAAGAAGAAAAAAATCCTAGCTTTATTCAATACGGAGATGAGCGGAAAAATACATTAATTACCTTGACTGTAATTTTGTCTCAGCTTTTGACTTCCCAGATTTAGCTTTTTTTCCCCCTCAGCTTCGTTCTTTGCAAACTCTGCTCTCTGTCCTTCTTTCTCTCATTCTTTTTTTCCTCTGCCCTCTGTGCCTCTTCCTTTCCTCTGCCTCTCTGTCTTTCCTCTGCACCTCTTTCTTTCTTTCCTCTGCGTCCCTTTCCTTCTTTCCTCTGCCTCTTTCTTCCTTTCCTCTGCCTCTTTCTTACTTACCTCTGCCCTCTGTGCCCCTTTCCTCTGCCTTTTTGTCACTTTCCATGCCATCTTCATCCCAGACAAAGGCAGCGTCTTCCTTGCTGGCCGGGCGCCGAGTGATATGCCGGTCACTCAAGATCACATGGGTAGCCATGCACGGGGTGTGGTATGATGACACGGCGCCCGCCGGGTTTAAAACCGGAGGATTGAGAGACATTCATTGCCCTGACGTGGTTTTCACTCCTCTCAGTGCTCTTTGTGATTTCTATTGAATATTGCATATCGACCCTGGCTTGTTTGACTTCTCTCCTGGCTCTTAATCCTTATTCTGTTGACGACTCTCTCTGGCAATACGACCCCTGTCACTTGGCTGACACTCACTCTGGTAAATGACCCCTGGCATTTCTGATAACCCACTCTGGTATATGACCCTCGGCATTTCACTGATAGTCTGATTTCGTATTAACCCCTGGTGTGTTGTTGTGAATACGTACTCCTCCGATTCTGTTCTAGATAGATGTACTGACCATTCTAAGGATCAGAAGTGTAGAATAGTTGTGCTGCGTACAGGGACCAGTATTATAGTTATCAAGAAGGATTGTGACCCTTTCTTTCCGCTGCCTCTTTCCTCTGCCTCTTTCTTTCCTGTGCCCTCTGTGCCCCTTTCCTCTGCCTCTTTCTGTCGTTCCTCTGCCCTCCGTGCCCCTTTATTCCGTGCCCCTTTCCTCCATGCCCCTTCCCTCTGTGTCCCTTTCCTCTGTGCCCCTCTAATCCTTTCTTTCCTGTGCCTCTTCTTTCCTCTGCGCCTCTTTCTTTCATCTGCCTCCTTCTTCTGTGCCTCTTTCTCTTCTTTTTTCTGTGCCATCACGACGAACCACGTGACACCCGCACATCATCTGCTCAAGCATCATTGGGTGGCGCCAACATCACCAGAAGACTCCCACCTTCCATGCTGCTAGCAGGGATCTGCAAGCCAACACTGTCGCCTAGGCAGTCCATGAGCACTAGGCCAGACGAGCTACTTGCGCCCCCCCAAAAAAATGAAGGCAACACGAAAAAGCTTACTGATCAGCACCCAGGGGGATGGCGGTTGGGTTCTGCAGTCTGAGTTGTATGGCCAAATCAGCTGC
This sequence comes from Leptobrachium leishanense, assembly GCA_009667805.1. NCBI lineage: Eukaryota > Metazoa > Chordata > Amphibia > Anura > Megophryidae > Leptobrachium > Leptobrachium leishanense. The sequence continues at coordinate 419,026,868 of CM019063.1, read as the reverse complement.
TTCTCTCCCTCTGGACCGTAGGACCCAGCGGCTGTCACCCTGGCAATGCACCCCCAGTTTACCCTTTACAGTGTGACCAGGTTCTGGTCACCAGAAAGTGGAACGCGCGGCTCAGGGGGATGAGCTGTCTGTGGAGTGGGATGTGCCCTGTACTTCCTTGTGGCTAACCTCCTCCTTCCCGCACCTCAACAGCGATTGACATCACTGGTGCAGGCGGCCGGCCTCAACCACGCCAAGAAAGAAATGGCACTGAGTAGCAGGACTTCAACGACGTGCTGATTACATCTTCTGAACACAAACAAGAAACCAGAGGATGCGCTCAGCACGTCGTCAGCAGCAAAGAGGTTAAAGGGAAAAAGGGAGTAAAATTTGAGTAGATTGCTCATTTAACCTCTTGCTGCCCTGCACCACTATTTAGTCTCCTACCTGTACCTCATAATGCTGTCCTTCTTATTTTTTGGAGTGCAGGCAGCAGATATTGTGATTGCTGATTCTAGGAGCAATACCATTCTTTTGGGTGCAGGGCTAGGGGGCAACATTGGGCTGCGATAAGGACATAGGTGCAGCGTTTATGCACGAGAGCCTGTTTAACCCCTTCCATGTGGAGGACGCGCTCTGCGTGTCCTGCCACATGTACTCTCGGCTGCGGAGGATGCGCTGAGCGCATCCTCCCTTTGCAGCCGCGATCGCCAGGATTCCGGCTGATCGCTGTGGCCCCTCAGTGAGGGCTGACATCTTGGATGTCAGCCCAGCCTCAGGGACCCCGGCAGGCAGGAATAGCGTCAGTGCGGGGAAGGTGCCTGAGCGGGAGGGGGATCCTTTGGACCTCTCTCCCTCTCGATATGCATGGCCTTTCCAACGATAAAAAACATGACCATGTAAAAAGTTTTTTTTAAAAAATTCAAAATAAAAATATTTTAAAAATAGAAATAAAAATAAACAAGTTTTTTGTTTTTATTTTGTTTTGTTAATGCAGCAATATTGTTCCCATTTCAATTATAATGTGAACAATGATGCTGCACTAACAATTTTTAACAACACCTGCTGAGGAAGCGAGGCCGCTCGCGAAACGCATTTAGGTGTTTTACCCATGTGCCTGTTTTATTTATTTTAAATAAATTTTGCCTTTTAAATCTATAATTGGCGTGCAGCACTTTTTGGGATTACAAGACTACGTATGCAGGGGAAATTCGGCATTCCCATCTAATTTTGCCGATTGATTGGAGCATCTAGTGTCTGATTGAGACACAAAAAAAAATGTGAGTGCATCCTCCTTTTTTTATCTACATCTGTTTACAAATTTATTACGCTATGGAAGCGTTTCTGTTTATTTTAAAGGTACACAGAAAAAAAGAAAAAACACTTTGAAGGAAGCACTGACTCGATCATCTCTTCTTTTTGCTATATTTATTATCCTTTGGTGGGTTTGGATATACCACCTATTGAAAGAGACAGCTGCTGATTCATATCAAGAACTGATTCTATTCTCATACCGATTGTTTGAATTTACATACGAATAGTGTTTTGTGGAACAGTTTACATCCATCTCCTCTAGGTGGCGCCATTGATACAGCCTTTTTTTTCTCCATATATTAAAATATGGCTTGAAAACCCGGTTAAACATGATGAGCGAAAGCAGTAAAAATGACCTCAGCACAGAGGTGTGAAATGCCTCAGCAGCGAAAGGGTTAAAAAAAAATAATAAAAAAATAACATTTTTTTTGTTTTATTAATGCAGCAATATTGTTTCCATTTCAAATATAATGTGAACAATTATGCTGCACTAACGATTTTTTCTATGGGGGGCGTTTACTAAAAATCACATAATTTCCCCCCAAAAAATGTAACGAGTCCCCATTTCTAATTTTTTTAACAAGCGCACCCCATAGAAAATATAACCACAGAGGCTTACATGATAAAATGTGAAAAAAACCACTTTACACTGTAGATGATTGAAAATTCTAATTTTATTGCATTTTTTTTGTTACAATATTCAGGCAGGACATGACGTATACATATAATAATGATAAATAAGGAATCTGCCGAGTCTGCTTGAAAAAGCGATATATAATTTGTCTGGGTTGTATAATAAAACGTGACTTCAAATCGTGTTTAAACATGATGTGCGAAACCGGTTAAAAATGCGCTCAGCAAACAGTGGTGAAATGGCTCAGCAGCGAAAGGGTTAAAGACCAATACATGCATTTACACAGATAGCCACACGTTCACATACATAGCCATAACCCCTCTACACCCCGGGGATACATAGCAATTAAACTCATAGTAATGTGCGGTGTGTATGAGGGTATCACAGAGTTTCACACCAATAAAACTCACAGTAATGTACACCGCAGGTGAGAGAGGTGCCTGTGTGGAGAGGAGCAAAGTGTTTTTCGGTCCAAGCGAAAACAACAGTTCTAAGGAAACAGGAAAGAATTTCTTCCCATATTATTTTCTGACGGTACCCTCGAATTGAGTACTTCAGTGTTCAACCATCGTAGGACCTGTGGATTACCCGGGATTTCGATAGGACACCAAGGCTACACGACGGGTCAACCGCTGAGGGCTATTGGGTGAGCCGATTGAAACACCCGCAGGCGGGGTGATCGAGCCTAACGAGGCTCTGGAAAGTGTGAGTGGATCCATCCCCCCCTTTCTTTCTATATATTGTGAAAGCTGGACTTCACTATTATACTTTTTCCTTTTCTTTTAGGAAAATCCTGACGAACTATGAACTGTCACTAAACATTCATACATATTTATGTCATATATGCATGTATTTTCTATATACAAGAGATACTCTCTATATTGTGAATGCGGGAGCGCTGAGCACCTGCCCTCTGTATTTTTTTTTTAAAAAAAAAAACGAAAATTCTAAAATCTGGAAATTTGGTATTCTGAAATTTGCTAAAACAAAATTTTGCACTGTGGACATTTCTAGGACCAGATGGTTCATTAATGTTCCACAGCCCCGTCCCAAACCAAGGACATACAGTACTTGAAAACGAGAGAAATCTCAATGTATCCTTCCTGGTAAAATACTTTATAAATAAATAAATAATAAATCTGTCACGGTTCCCTGTTCCCACCACGCAGTCCTTAAAGCCCAACACTCCACAGAGCCCAAAAGCTACCAACAGGGTAGCCATAGAAGAATCCCTAACTGTCTGGTCCTTAGAATTGGCCAGGTATACTAGCTAGACAGAAAGGGTTAATCAAAGACAATGGCGTAATACAAAACCAGGTCAGCAACACGGGGATAGTCAGACGAGGCAGAATCAGGAATACAGAGTATAGAATAGTCAAAGGGAAAAGCCGGGTCGATATCAGTGCAGGAGCGTAGTACAAGAAAATAGTCTAGGCCAACGGAAGGCAGAATAGTCAGAAAACAAGCAGAGGTCAATAACAGGTTCAATCACGATAGAATACAAGTACAGGGAGCTCAGGTATGGATAACCACGATCTGGCACTGCTTAGACGAAACTGTTGCATTTTAAAAGACCTGGACTCCTCTGATAGGTCTGCGTCACCAGACCACGCCCCCTCTCAAGCCGTGCCTCATGCAACCACCTCCCTGCCTGTCTCTATTTAAACCGGGCGTTGGTAAGCGAGCAGCATCAGACATGCTGCCGCCGAGCACACCGGAGGGGCTGGAAGCCCCCAACGTTACAAAATTCAGCTCTAGCACCATCTGGGTGCTTTCTGTTTTTATTTAATAAGAGCTTCCAGGACCCCTATTAAACAGTGGTAATCTGAATAGAAGTTTCTTGCATGCTCAAGATCACTCTGCCGCAGTGTTTAGTGTTATTTACTCATGAAAATTGATAATTTGGTTTGTACAAAAATGAAATAAAATGTCTATCAAACTTGACTAATCTGTAAGAACAAGTTTTGCCCTGGAACATGGACGTGTTTGGGCTTGGTGCTGCCCGAAGCACTCCAAATTTCACTGCTCCACCCTATATCTAATAAATGTGAAGATGTACATTAATATAAAATGGAGACAAATAGTCATGATCTATCAGTGCTATTTAAGCCAATAAAATGTAATTCACAGCAAGAGCAACATATCTTATTTCTAATAACACTTATTATAGTTTAGACACTCATTCCTGTTACACACATACAGTGGCAAAAAACGTATGTGAATCCTTATGAATTAGTTAGGTTTCTGCATGTATTGGTCATAAAATGTCATCTCTTCTTCAAAGTCACGAATATAGACAAACACAATGTGCTTAAGCTAACAATCCACAAACTATTATACAGTCAGGTCCAGAAATATTAGGACATCGACACAATTCTAACATCTTTGGCTATATACACCACCACAATGGAGTTGGAATGAAACAAACACAATGTGCTTTAACTGCCGTCTGTCAGCTTTAATTTGAGGGTATGTACATCCAACTCAGGTGAACGGTGTAGGACTTACAGCAGTTTGCAGATGTGCCTCCCACTTGTTAAAGGACCAAAGGTAATGGGACAATTGGCTTCTCAGCTGTTCCATGGCCAGGTGTGTGATATTCCCTCATTACCCCAATTACAATGTGCAGATAAAAGGCCCAGAGCTCATTTCAAGTGTGCTATTTGCATTTGGAATCTGTTGCTGTCAACTCTCAAGATGAGATCCAAAGAGCTGTCAACATCAGTGAAGCAAGCCATCATTAGGCTGAAGAAACAAAACAAACCCATCAGAGAGATAGCAAGAACAATTAGGCGTGGCCAAAACAACTGTTTGGAACATTCTCAAAAAGAAGGAACGCACCGGTGAGCTCAGCAACACCAAAAGATCCGGGAGACCACGGAAAACAACTGTAGTGGATGACCGAAGAATTCTTTCCCTGGTGAAGAAAACACCCTTCACAACAGTTGGCCAGATCAAGAACACTCTCCAGGAGGTAGGTGTATGTGTGTCAAAGTCAACAATCAAGAGAAGACTTCACCAGAGTGAATACAGAGGGTTCAACACACAATGTAAACCATTGGTGAGCCTCAAAAACAGGAAGGACAGATTAGAGTTTGCCAAACAACACCTAACAAAGCCTTCACAGTTCTGTAACAAGATCCTATGGACAGATGAGACCAAGATCAACTTGTACCAGAGTGTTGGGAAGAGAAGAGTATGGAGAAGGAACTGCTCATGATCCTAAGCATACCACCTCATCAGTGAAGCATGGTGGTGGTAGTGTCATGGCGTGGGCATGTATGACTGCCAATGGAACTGGTTCTCTTGTATTTATTGATGATGTGACTGCTGACAAAAGCAGCAGGATGAATTCTGAAGTGTTTCGGGCAATATTATCTGTTCACATTCAGCCAAATGCTGCAGAACTCATTGGACGGCGCTTCACAGAGCAGATGGACAATGACCAAAAGCATACTGCAGCAGCAACCAAAGAGTTTTTGAAGGGACAGAAGTGGAATGTTATGCAATGGCCAAGTCAATCACCTGACCTGAATCCCATTGAGCATACATTTCACTTGCTGAAGACAAAACTGAAGGGAAAATGCCCCAAGAACAAGCAGGAACTGAAGACAGTTGCAGTAGAGGCCTGGCAGAGTATCACCAGGGATGAAACCCAGCGTCTGGTGATGTCTATGCGTTCCAGACTTCAGGCTGTGATTGACTGCAAAGGATTTGCAACCAAGTATTAAGAAGGGAAAGTTTGATTTAGGATTATTATTCTGTCCCATTACCTTTGGTCCCTCAACAAGTGGGAGGCACATCTGCAAACTGCTGTAAGTCCTACACCATTCACCTGAGTTGGATGTACATACCCTCAAATTAAAGCTGACAGTCTGCAGTTAAAGCACATTGCGTTTGTTTCATTCCAACTCCATTGTGGTGGTGTATAGAGCCAAAGATGTCAGAATTGTGTCGATGTCCCAATATTTCTGGACCTGACTGTAATTTTTAATGTCTTTGTTGAACACATCCCTTTAAATATTCACAGTGTTATGGAAAAAGAAATTGAACACTTGGATTTATTAGCTAGTTGATCCTCCTCTGGCAGCAATAACCGGTCCTTAACCAAAGGGGTTATTCAGAGAGAAATTTCTTCAAAACTTCGGTGCTCGCTCATTCGATGCACTACGGCGAGTTCAATACGCTGTCCGTGTGGTGAATTCAGCATTCACCGCAGGGTCCCCGAAGTGTGTTGAATGGCTCTGCCGAACACCACTGAATAACCCGCCGCACAAAGCAACAAACTGCCTAACGCAGCCACAAACCGCTGAACAGAGCCGACGATTCTCTGAACACCGCCGAAAAAAGCCAATCAGCTGCCGAACAGAGGTTAAAAAAAAACCTGCAAGTTTTAAAAACATTTAAAACAAAAAAGATGCATGACAATGCATGGAAATAATAAATAAGGTCCTAAGAATATTGAAACAGTCCTCACACTTGCAAATGTTCAAGTATAGTTCTTTGTGTCCTAGAATATAAAAGACAAGACATGCATTGCACAGTAGGTCCTGGCATTCTGGTCACACACACATGGAATGAGCATAGTCAAACTCACTTTTTAAAGAGCCATATGAAGCCGGCTCTAAACTTTATTCACAAATATAATACAATGTTGATAAGACTCCTCACCACCAACACCATACCGACAAATCCTTCCTGATATGGGTTGGGCCAATGGTGAGCTTGTACAAAGCTCCAGTGGGGTTGAAGAATGCACCTCCTCGGCTCGATTCAGCAGGTAAGATTTATTGCAACATATAAAATCCAATACAAAGAACAAGACCTTTTGGTCTTTATCAAAGTGCATACATTAATATTATACAGACAGTCTTTTAAATCCATAAATCCAGAAGTTCAGAGTGGCGCCATACCGGGCAAGAATCTTCCGGCATTTTCCCATCTCTCCCTTTTTTTCCATGTACTCGGCTCATACAAGTGACGTACTTCAAGTTCTAGACAGGTGCGCAATGCTCCCACCGGCTACAGATGATTGTTTGCTCACTTGAAGCCACATGCACCATTTTACAGATGGGCAATCTCATAATAACAACACAACGGCTAACATTAATTCCATATATAAAAACATATTAAAATATTGACTAATAATGTGGACAAAGCTATTCTTATAGTCATAAGTGATACCAAACTGGTGCCTAACATAAACAGATTACAGATGCCTCATAAAAAAAAAATGTTATTTTCTAGATCAATATTCAAACAGTCCGGTGTCAAGCACTCCATGTAAAATATCCACTTTGACTCCAGTTTATTTAATTTTTTTAAGTGATCTCCTCCCCTCCAGTGTCTATTGACTTGTTGAATCCCAATGAATCCCAAAACACTGGGCTCTCCTGCATGATGTTTAGCACAATTTGCTGATACACTATGTTTGTCATATTGCCTCTTGGTACTATAGATGTGTTCGGCAAATCTGGTTTTAAGCATCCTAGTTGTGCGCCCAATATACTGGAGACTGCAAGTGCACCATAATAAACAAATAATATTAGCAAAATGACATGTTAAAAACGTATTAAAGGGGAATACCGTTTATTGAAGTGGGATCTAAATGCCAAGGTGCATTTGTCACCCATTTTCACAGTTCTACAACATTTGCACATCCCACTATCTATAAAATACATTTTTTTTAATATTTATACTCAGAAAGAAAAATACTCTTTTTTTCTTTGACTAAAAAGCTCCTGGTTAGTTGCATCTTCAAATTTTTTGCTCCTCTCTATACCAACCTAGGGTTTTCTCCAATTAATTCTTTAATTTCCTTATTTTGTTGTAATATATGCCACTTTTTCTTAAGGATTCTATTTATAATACCATTATTAGTAGAATAATCAGTAATGAATGGTATCTGAGTATTAGATATACTACTGCTTTTAGTCTTATATTTTAACAGATCTTCTCTGTTCATCATTTTGATCTCCTCATGATGCTTATTCATTTCAATCTCGTAGTAACCTTTCTGTAAAAATTATTCTTTCAGGATCCCTACCTGGTTATCAAAATCTTCTATTTGGGAACAGTTATGCCTAATTCTTTAAAAACAGGCCTCTAGGAATATTTTTGAGCCAGGGAGTGTGATGGCAGCTGTCTGTGTGAATATAACTATTAATGTCTACCTGCTTAAAGTAGTTTTTTGTAGCAAATGCCTCTTCTTGAATAAAAAAATCTCCAAATCTAAAACGTTCAGCTATAAGGGGCAATCCCCCTGAATTAGAATTAAGATAACTTAAAAACAAAGTTAAAGATGAGAGGTCCCCCTTCCATACTAAAAAAATATCATCTATATAACATTGATAAAGGACCAGATTCACCTCCCAGTTACATTTAGAGAGAATATGTTGTTCCTCCCAATAGGACATAAAAAGATTTGTGTAACGGGGCAAAATTGGTCCCCATTGCTGTACCTCTCCACTGCACATAAAAATCTCCTTCAAAACCAAAAAAAGATATTATATAAACGTCATTTGATGCCCTCTATGATAAAATCCACCCGAGTCTGTGGAAAACAATTAGACAATGCCATACAATGGCGTAATTCTTAACATCCTTTCTGATGTTCAATGATAGTGTAGAGACTGCAGATATTGAAGGTAATCCTATACATTCCCTTTGTCCATACTAAATTTTTCAAAATTTGCAGTAATATGATAGAATCCTTTAAATATGCTGGCTGTGTGACTGCCAGTGGTTAAAGTATGTAATCTATATATTCTGACATCAGGGATAATTTTGGCCCTATACTAGAGACAACCTGAGTGGACAGATAGGGTCCTTATGTAATTTTGGTAGGATATAAATGACCGAAACTCTAGGATTTACAGGTAATAAGAAATTAAATTCTTTAGTATTTAAAATAGCTAACGTTAATCCTTTAGCCAGAAATTCTTTATAATCATTTAGTATTTGTATGGAGGGGTCATCTTGTAATTTCTCGTAAGTATCTCTATCTCGTTGTTGTCTAGAAATATCCTCTAGATATTTACTTCTACCTAGAACAACTATACCCCCCTTATCGACTGGCTTTATACCTAGCCCGTTTTCCTTTATTAAGTCATTTAAGGCTCTAATTTCTGTTATAGTTAAATCGCATTGATATTTATTCCAAGGTTTTATTCTCTTAATATCTTCTATACATGCCTTTTCAAAGGTTTTCATGCTATCTGTCTTCAGAAAGACTGGATAAAAATTTGATCTATTTTTGAGGGAAGTATGAAAAAATCCTTAAATAATATCGACTGGGATAGCAGCGTCTTTTTCCAGAAAATAGTTCTTTAGACATAATTTTCTGATATATCTAGTAATATCCAAATATGTTTCGAATTTATTCAAACCAACACTGGGGCAAATTTGAAACCTCTTCTAAGTACTTTTTCTTGTGCTGCATTTAACGATTTGTGTGCAAGGTTAAAAATAGTTATCTTCTTTCCTTCTTTTCTCTTCTTTCTTTGGGCTCTATTCCCTCCCCCTCTGACTCCTCTTCCACCTCTCTTGTTCTTTTTAAGAGTGATTTTGTGTCTTTTTTCTTTTGGTTTGGGAGTGGCCTTCTGTCTAACAAACTCACCCTGGAAAAAGTGGAATCAACATCGTCCTCTCGTGGTCTCAATATTTAATGAATAATAATAAAAAGGTCTGTTACAGAATAAAAAAACACAGCCATTTAAAAAAACAAATCGGAATCAAATATTTCACTGAAAAAATCCTGAAAAATGCCTGAAAAATAAATAAATGGGCTTTTTGCTGCAAATGAAAAGAATAAATGGTTGAATAAAAAATAAAAACTTTTTTCTCATTGAAACTATGGGAATTGCCTGTTTAGACCTGTCGAATTGAAGCATCGAAAATCTGGGCGTTTCTTCAACTCTTCGATGCTGTTTGGAGTTCTCTAAATAGATTAACCATTATTTCTCTATGGGATAATTTCACTGTCCCATAATTGTGGCAAATTGGGGCAATCAAGAGTCCTTACTGGTAAAATCCTTTATAAATAAATAAATAAATAAATTTAAAAAAAAATAGTAGATACACTGAGTCCGATAAAGTTTGAAACACGACATAATAATTTATTATCCCAAAAATAATTATCCAAAATAATTCAAATAAATGATATTCAATAAAATACAACAAAAAACACTGAAATCTGTCTGAAAACAAGGGTGAGACGATGTATGGTCTGTTTCTTATCCTGTAGTGCCACCTGTGGCAGACTAGATCTATATTTCTATCTCTATATAAAGATCTGCCTGTATATATGTGTTTATCTCCTCCATATAGAGTTATGTTCATATTTGTGTCTGACCATTTGGTAAGTTTATCCCTGGGTTCACAGCTGACATGTAATCAAAAGGTTTAGCTTTCTCCCTTGGGGGGAGGATGTAACACGTAGCTGTAAAAAGGGAATTTCTTTTGTACACTGCCATAGCAAATCACACTTTAACAGACAGATCGGCACCCAGAGCCTGGACCCAATCTTCAAAGACAGGAAACAAAATCCTTGATCTCGAAGGGGGGTCTGGAGGCAAGAGGGATGCCTTTAGGCAATTAAAGATTAATTGACAAGCTTACTGAGCGTGACAGAGAATTGCACGCTGGGAAATGAAGTCCAGGACACTGGGCCACTTATGGGTGGGGGCTGGAAAGATCAGGAAGTGTATAAATTCGAACACTGGCCATGTGCTTGGGGCTGATCACTTGGGATTCCTTCCAAAAGAGGACTGATTTGCCCCAGCTCTAATCTCCAGATCCCAGGAGGCACCGATGCCAGTTATTGATTAGTGTATCGTAAGTAAGGCTCTGTGATTAAACCATTTTCTTTTATATTCTGCTGTGTATTGTATAAGTAATTGATTTATTCTAGTTATGATTTTGTATGTAGCTAAGCACTGATTTTTCTATCCTAAATAAACAAAAAGTATTTAAGTTTTGACTCTGGCTGATGAAATCCACGCTAACTAAGAGATTGGGAGAATTGCTATTTGCCTTAAGCTCGGTTATATATAAGAAATTGCGTGTTGCGGTCGTCAGGAAACGGCAGGGAATTGTGGGAATTGTAGTCACTGTCCGAGTCTAGGATAGTGCGGCTGCTAAGTGTATAGAAAACGAGAACAAGAAAATGTGGCTATTTTATCTTGCCAAAATGGCTAATAGAACTGATGCCACAAATAGCTGGTAATCAGTAAAATACCGTAATATGTACTATAAAAATATATTAACTTTATTAATGATCAAATATAACACATATAACCAAGAACAATACATAAACTGTGCAATAAACGTGTAATTGTGCTAATGACAACCTAGCGATCTATGTATGATTGCGTGACTAACCATACAATGTACCCTATAGATACTAAGTGTTAATTATGTATCCAGTATGAAAATGTAACATAGGCTAACGGGAATGTCCCTTGTTAATATGAATCTAGCATATACTTCACCACTCTGACTTACTGCATCATAAACAAGCTGTAACAGGTTCATGTAGCTAGATAGATATATAGGCAGTTAAATATTCCCAAAAACATATTCTGCCCACTAGTGGTATAACCGTAGGCGTATGTATGTATAAGGAGGGATAACAAAATATGTAGTAAACAGATGTGAATACTCGATTGTAAGGAAATAATAAATACATAGACACTCTATTGGGGATAACCGAGTAGCCAGTAATGCTGCTTTGAATAGCGTTAATCCTGGCTGTACTCAGTGTGAGTCGTTGGAAAAACCGCATTAGTTATGAATTATATCCTTCAAAGTGTATGTCCTACGTTGTTAGTTCACAATTTGTTCCTAAAAAAAAAAAAAAAAATTCCGATGTTCGAACATTAAACTCCCTGGTTTAACACATTCTAGAGCAGCAGTCGTTTTGAAATTATACGTATTAAGGAACCCGCTGTGAATAGCTGGCTAATAGCAAAACCACCAGGATTGAGGTTCTTATAAAAGATTTACCACAATTGTGTGGGCACCATAAATAAGGTTATCCCTAAAGGATAGGGGACTTCAGATAGTGCTTGAAGTGCCCCCTAAATATATGCACATCGCATTTATAGCCCAAGGCGTCCAATCTTGGAAAATAATAGGGTTTAGTCCCTGTTTAAACGTATAACAATGTCGGCAGTTAAATTAATGGAGTTTGAAAAACAATCGTGTATACACAATGGGATATCGATCAGAGTGCACCAATTTGCAGTTGACAATCTAACCGGTTGCCTCTAGGTAGATACATATTGAAATAAAGGGACCAAATCTGCTATTGTTAGGACACAATAATAGAGGAGGGAGCAATAGTTGATAGATTAGACAGTTAGCCACAGAATATAGTTATTCCCAAGAAAAAGGGGCATCCATGGGTGATATTCGATAAACTAGATTGCCTTTCAAATACATACATATAACAAGTAGATTGACTATCATTAGGGTAGGTTAGAATAAATTCGCTTATGTCACGTGTTGCTAGTAGTTAGCATACTTTTGAAGATATACAGGTTTAGAACTTTTTGGGAAGCAAAATAGCTGTATGCTAACCCATAGAAATGCAAGTATTTGTACGAATTATAATAATTGTTATTCCACTAATTGGTGTTGATCATCGACCAGAAAATGACAGCAGTTTTAGTAGTTGGCAGTTACCTTAATTGCCCCTAAATAGGTGTACATCGATATGAAAAGCCCTAAGAATCCATTGTTTGAACCCCGAGTACCAGGGGATTCGACAAATTTGGCCGATGGATACCGCTAATAACAGCTAAAGTGCAGTCCGCACATTGTTGGCATATATTCGCCTAACACAAGCAAAAAATAGATAACCAGAAATGAAAATTTAAGCAAAGTCTGCACATTCCGGTTCGATGATTGATAAACTATTTCGTCAGTATTCGTCCACACCGATGGATACCGCTAATAACAGCTAGAGTGCAATCCGCACATAGTTGGCATTTAGTCACCTAACATAAGCTGAAAGTAGGTAACCACAATGAAGGTTTAGCAAAGTCTGCACATTCCAGTTCGATGATTGATAAACTATTACACCAATATTCATCCACACCAGTGGTCACATATTATGGGCAATTAACATACAATAAATTGCAGGTATATCCTGTATCTTGCCAATATTTCCCTAGGTATAGCCAATTAATTCATTTCTGTTCTGTCCCTGTATACCATTCGTATATTGTCTAATTTAGATAGTCAACTACATACTGCAAAATAGCAATCAAGCGATCATTAGAGTTGCCAAATTTGAAAAAGTGAAAACAATGCACCCCGTGCTAAATCATTAAAACCAAAATATATAGTGCGGCTGCTAAGCCCTGCGTCTCCTGTTGCGACGCGCATTGTGTCCGTAGAGGACTGGTGGCAGCGTTACTAATAGAATAAGAAAGTGAGTTCCAGGATTGTGGGAGACGGAGTTATTTTGCACTTCAGGAGAAGACTGGCGCTGTGTTGCAATCCTGGGATCAGTATATCGCGCTCTACGTGCCTGTTGTGAGAGGTAGTGTGGCCAGGACGGGGAGAGAAGTGAGCGTAATTATCTGGGTCTAGTATAGACAGATAGTGCGCGGCTTAACCCGGCGTCCTTGCGCAGCAGGGTGCGTAGCTAAGTCGTGACACCACCTAGTGGCCGTTCATAAACATTGCACCTTGGATTATACAGTGTTTTATAATTTTTTTGTAAATTTGCTGCTGGTCCCGCCCCGGCATCGTGTGACTCGCAGGGAGCCTTACCAGGAAGCAGCTCGCAGCGATCACACTGCGGGGACAGCCAGGGAGCCAGGAGTAGGGGAGTATGCATCCAGCCGAGTGTGGCTCGGGGTTACCGTTCACGGTAGTGAAACACACTCGGGAATACCACCAGGGAGGTTAACAGTTTGGATGTTGTTTTCATGTTGGTATGCGGTGTTTCAAGCCATACGTAGCACTGCATATTCTTTCCAAACATCTCTACCTTACAGATCTATTCAATAAGGGTGAAACTCAGGCGAAGTGAATATTCTAGGTCAAAACAGTTCAAAATAATTCACCCATTTATCTCACTTTCCAAATCGGCTATTGGGTATAGATTGTTCTGTTCTCCTGACAATTCTCCGGAGTTTCACCTTTTAGTGAATAGACCTGATAGTTTCATCAGTTCACAAACCATTTTCCATGCAGTGTTTCGGAGCGTCTAGCTGGTCTTTGGACAATTTCCAACTTTTAATTAGCTTTTCTTGAAGTCATTAGCCTAGGGTTTCAAATACTTTTCCCAACCTATACTGTGAATATTTGAATATATACGATATGTACAAGAACAATACAATGATTTCTGTGTTATTACGTAAAAATATTGTGTTTGTTGATTATTATAACTTAGGTGTAAATCAAGCCAGATTTTAATACACATATAGACTTAAATGCAGCCATTTATAAAGGGTTCACATAATTTCAGTGGCGTCCCTAGGGGCGGGGGGGCAGCCTCCTCCGGGTGACACCACCCCCTAGGGTGATATCCTAAAAAAAAAATTTTTCTTTACTTTTACAAAGTTTTTTACCAGGAAGGATACATTGAGATTTCACAAATTTTCAAGTATGTCCTGGGTAGGCAAGGCCTAGGCTGGAACTTTCCAGGGGGCAGCAAAAAAAAAACACCACTAAAGGGGTAACTCAAAGAGCACCAAAATGACGCCAACATTTTGGTGTTCTGTTGTTCCCTGCACTTCAGGGAACCAAATTTTAGGCTTGTGCACTGATTTTTTTTTCAGTTCGATTCGGTTCGATTTTTCGGATTTTTAAACTTTTCAATTCGGCTCGTTTCGACCGATTTCTGTTTCGATTCGGTTCGGCTCGACTCGTTTTTCGTGTACATATTTTTTCGGAATATCGACCATTTTTCGTATTTTCGTGTCACTTTGCTCGTTTTTTGTATCGACTTTTCGTAATTTCGGAAATTTTCGTTTTTCGGAATTATACATGTTTTCGGAATATCGACCGTTTTTCGTATTTTCGTGTCACTTTGCTCGTTTTTTGTATCGACTTTTCGTAACTTCGGAAATTTTCGTTTTTTCGGAACATCTGTTCTCCTCGTTTCAAAGCAATAAATTTCGATTTGACACATTTCAAGTCCATTCGAAAATTCCGAAAATATTTCGTTTCGGCTCGGAAAACTTTTCGGATCTGCCATTTTCGGATCTAAAAATTTTCGGAAATTTGGCCGCATCCGAAAACACGAATCGGGAAATTTCGTGAAAATTCCAAAATTCCGAAACCCGAAACGCACATCCCTACCAAATTTCCCCAGCCTGCTGTTCTGTGTTCTCTTAATAGATTAACCATTACTTCTCTATGGGGATTTGCAATGCCTTCAAACAGCACCGTACTTGCTGGCAGTTTGCCAAAATTTGTGTGTGAGCATATCACAGAGCTCCAGTGGCGTACTTTGGGGAGGGGTGTGGAGACGGGTCACCCCAGGTACCAGCGATTATTGGAGTGTCATTACAGGGTACTAGGAGGTGCCACTGTCACTGTGTGTCAGCTTTGAGCTGTGGTCTCAAACAACAAGCAGTGGAGCAGGGCGCTTGCATTAGGAAAATAAAAATCCCTCTCTCCTCCCTCCATAGCTCCTCCCATGCCCAGCTATAGGAGAGGGGAGGGGATGTGATTTGTGTGCAGAGAGAGAAGATGACAGTAAACAGCAGGTAAAGGGGGTATCAGCAGAATATGAAGCCCTGTCTGCTTACTGCTGTTTAAAGTGGACCTTTAGGCTAGGGTCAGACTGAGGCAGTGCGAACGCGCGTGCAGGCGCACTTAATCACGGCCGTAGTAGCAGCAAATGACGGGCAATGACGGCCAATATACGAAGTACGGTCGCACGAAAGTCCGGCTGCGCAACGCAAGTGGAAAATGAACGCATTTTTTCGAGAACGTAAAACCGCTAGTACAGACGTACAGAGTGCGCTGCGTCCGCGGCGTGTGTGCGTGAATTGGAGATGTCAGACGCTGCTAATGTCCGGCCAACATAACGTCCAGATGCACAAAGTGTTTTATTGATGATCCGTACAAAATCACGGACGAAAAATGCGCATCGTATGACCGGTATCGCGTACTCCGTGAAAAAATACGTCCATTCGTTCGAACGCACTTTTTCACGGACAACGTGAAAATGCGTTCGTCTGACCCTAGCCTTACTTAACCAGCCCTGCAGTGATCAGAAATTTGTCACTGAGCTGCCTGGCCCCTGGTGAGGTCCTGCATAGAGGGGGCCAGGCTGCATTCACTGCATCACCAGGGAATAGGCAGCCAAGGGGAAAAAGGAACAGGGAAGAGGGAGTCTTAAAAATCTGGAACAGTAAAGAAAAAAGACCATAGCAGCATCTCATACCTGCAAAACACACACCCATTCTCTGCTCAGCAACTCCAGTCCACAAAACCAGCTACCCAGCACACAGACACACACAACTCCCATCACATAAAAACAGCCACCCAGCACACACACACAACTCCCATCATATAAAACCAGCCACCCAGCACACACACAACTCCCATCACACAAAACCAGCCACCCACACACAACTCCCATCACAAAACCACCCACCTACACACAACTCCCATCACACAAAAACAGCTTCCCACACACAACTCCCATCACACAAAACCAGCCACCCACAAACTCCCATCACACAAAACCAGCCACCCATACAACTCCATCACACAAAACCAACCAACACACAACCCCATCACACAATACCAGCCACCAACACACAACCCAGCCACCAACACACAACTCCTATCACACAAAACCAGCCACCTCAACACACACACAACTCGCATCAACAAAACCAGCCACATGTGTACTTTTGTTCATAGCATGAGGATGGATATGTTGTGAGTTTGAAAAATCACTTAAAAATAAAAAAAAAATTTGTTTCCCAATGTTGTAAAAGCCGTTACTTTTTAATTCTGTAACAGATGTTTTTATTCTTTTTTTTAAAGGACCTTTTTTATTATTAGACACATTTTAATACATTTTTTTTGTTTAAACATCTTTTTTTGCAGTTCGATGGAATTCAGCGATGTCAATTCGGCACAGTTCGACTGTTATCAACTGTTCGATAACTGCTTTAGCGACTTCAATGTTAGCAAAATACGGTGACTATTCACTAAATAGTGAATTCACTATATTTTTGGCAAAATTGAAGTGCGGCAAAAATCAAATCACCGAATTTGCCTGCAGTTTCGGGGCTTTGTGCATAGACCCTTAAGTAACACAATTCAATGTCACACATACAGACAGCATGGGATTTACATGTGACACAGGTCATAAACAACTTGTAAAACCAGTGGGGTTGAATGAGGGACATAATCTCCACGCATGGTCTTAAGAAACAGAGGCAGAAGGTGTAAAGCGACTTCTTTAGTAACAAAGGGGAAAATACACTCCTGCAATTAGCAGGAGCCTAGACAACAGAGTATTATATGCACCTTGCAGTGGTAATGAGTAGAAGGTGTTAGTGCTATCACAGGCTCTATATATAGATGTGCATGATGAGGGTCAGAGCAGAGCTTGTTGCATGACACGGATAATAGGCATTGCTGGGTGCTCTCCATGATCTCATCCCACAGCCCAGCCTCCCCCCCCCCCTGCCTGGGTGTCTGACTGCTTCTCCTATCATAATCCCAGGCAGTCAGGCAGCAGCACCATACCCCCTGCCAGGCAGGGCTCCTCACACAGGCACTCTGCGCTCTCTGCAATGTGCTCTGCACCTTCTCACACACTGGGACAGAGCAGTTCTGCACAGTGACTCTGCAATCACAGAGCTACTCTGAACAGTGCACACTCTCAGCCACAGCTGCACTACAAACACACAGACACTGACACTCAGAGCTGCTCTGCACACATTGACACACAGAGCTGCTCTGCAGACACAAGCACAGCTCTGCACACCCTGACACACAGAGCTACTCTGAGCAGTGCACACTCTCGGCCACAGCTGCACTACAAACACACACACACTGACACTCAGAGCTGCTCTGCACACACAGATACACAGCACAGCTCTGCACACACCCTGACACACAGCATAGCTCTTCACAGACACCCTGAGCTGCTCCTTGCTGTCAGCTGGGAAGGTCATTGCTGTGACGCTGGTTCCCACTGCAGTCAGGGCTCCCCAATCGCTGCCTGGTGCCTGTGCAGTGGCTGCACCCAGAGAGAGGAAGCTGTGCCAGCAGCAGGCAGGACTGGCAGAGGCTGGGCACAGCAGAAGGAGGCAGTGCTGCAGTCCTAGGAGAAAGGTGTCTGCAAGGGACGAGCCAGAGCCTGGAGTGCAAGGGACGCACTGAAAGGAGGGAGGGCCCAGGGGCCCCGACTACTGGAGTATGGCCTCTCCCACAGCAGCCTCCACTCCAGGGGGTGGGATGTCTCCTTCTACCCCTTCACGGATGCGTCAGGTGGGTGATGATGGGTGTAAGGTGCACGCAGGGCTGGGGATGGGATACAGCCGTTCCCTCATTTGGCACACTGCCACCTGCTATGGCAACCTGCTGCATGGGCAGATACCCTCTGGCACATCTACTGGAACGGAGTACAACTCCCATATGGAAAAACAGCCATCAGAATATGCAGACACGGTGCCTAACGGTGCCAGGGCATGCCTGTTTAGAGGGTGAAGGTGCCAAGGCATGCCTAGTAAGAGGGTAAAGGTGCCATGGCATGCCTAGCCCTTATGCTTCTGAGGGTGCCAGGGTATGCATTGCTTAACCTTTTTATGGGTAATAGATGAGATGCAGCACTGACAATGACATTGTGGTCCCTCCTCTGTATTCATCCTTTATCTTATGGAGACCCCCCCCCCCCATGTCACATCTTTCATTCGTGATGCTACCCCTGGCAAGAAGTGGTCTAC
Organism: Leptobrachium leishanense; assembly: GCA_009667805.1. Taxonomy (NCBI): domain Eukaryota; kingdom Metazoa; phylum Chordata; class Amphibia; order Anura; family Megophryidae; genus Leptobrachium; species Leptobrachium leishanense. The sequence continues at coordinate 419,008,007 of CM019063.1, read as the reverse complement.
ATAGCCCCATGACGTCACACAAACTGCTGTGTCATCCTGATGCAGAGACCTCAGTGTATTACCTTTTAATTCAGAATACTATGAGATGTATGACCACCTGTAAAATAAGGCAGGGATTAGTATGGCAACCTAATCACGTGACCACCGCCTGAGTGTGTATGAGATCCAAAGTATAAATCAATGGTTCCTCCCTTAGTGATACATACTGTTTCTGCAGGGATACAGACACATCTGAGAGCTGCTTACATATACAGGGCTAAATACTCCATTAATTGCGATCAATGTCACCTTGATACTTTTTTTTGTGTATGAAGAGTTTGATATTTATCTACACAAATGTATATATTTATAAAATGTTTTATCAGGGAGAAATACACTGAGATTTTTTCCTATTCAGGTATTTCCTGGAAGAATAATATTTTAATTAATAGAACTATATATATATCTACAGTTATGCATTTCAATTCCTAAATTAGAATAGACTAGTTTACTGTACAATATAACTTCCAAGAAAGCTTAATTAACCCTCCATGGACCAGTGTTTTGTATCAAAAGACCTCATCCGCAGAAATACAGAATGTGGATTGTAATCCATGTTAATTTATAGAAAATTTAAGTAGCTGGTACATTAAGTGACGTCCTGCGATATGTACATTATCGTTTATGACTTTTTATTACTGCTATTGAAAAATGAATTGGGAGGTGTGTTTGTGTGTTTTGGAATATATCATTTTAGAAATTCTGCTTGTAAATCTCCGCTACCTTTTGGTGTGTTTACTGTAATCTTCCAGATTGCTACAGCATTATCTCAGCAATCCCAGACTTCCAGTACATTAATATGAAGATGTCTCATGTAAATGATGTGTAGATAAAAATGCATACATAAAAACACACGCAAGCACAACTGCTTGTAAACTAGCAGGGTTATTCAGAGAGCGGTGAAAAGCAGGAGAATGACTGGAGAATGGAAAATTCTAGGTCAAAATAGACGATTTGGAAAGTGAGATGAAAGTGAGAATTTTTCTGGTTTGGCTATTTTTGACCTAGAATTTTCCATTCTCCGGTCATTCTCCTGCTTTTCACCGCTCTCTGAATAACCCTGTATATTTCCAAAGGTTGAAATAAATCTCAGTATGTCGTTACCTTGTCATGTTATTTTGTAAACATATTTTTACTTTTGAACACACCCTGTGCACCGTGATATCGAATGAATGAAAATGACATTTTTTTCTCTGCTGTTGATCCATCAGAAATAAAAAAAAAATGGAATTTAAGATAGTTTTTACAGTATTAAGAAATATTATTAAAAATTGCAATGAGATTTCTTTCTTGGATCCACAAACAGTTACATTTATATATCCCAGAAATTTATTTTTTACAAAGAATGCATAAATTATACACATTTTTTATAATATCTATAGAAACCTATTAAGTAGCTCCTTGAGAGAGATTTTCACACCTGTATTATTTTTACTGTAAATAATCCTTTCATCAGCTTTTGAGAAAAATCTGAGTATGACTTCTTATCTTTTGTCCAGTACTGTTATTGAACAGGTAACTGTTTCCAGATATCTGTTGGCTCTAGTTCTGTGTAAAGTTTTATAATGTTGTATTTGATACCACTTTGTTGTATATTTTGCTAAAGTAATCAAATACAATTTCATATTTTAAACCCCCTTTTTTAATGCCGTACCTCTGTATTCTTTGCATATCTTTCTGGCTAAAACATATCTGGCTAAAACAATGCAATAGTTTGAGTACTATAAATATGTGTAGCTTGGGGCACAGACGGGATGCTAGTGACATTATGAACACTCGCAAATATGGAAGGGATTTAGGAAAATACAAAAACGCGACAGGCAGCTATCTGAACCATGTATAAGGCCCCGCATAACCTCAATCCACCCGTTTGCTCCACTTTATCCAGATCTGTTAACTACGTGAACTCCTCCATAATTTTTTTTTGGAGCTGTAATTTCTCTTCTATGCACATAGTTTTTTTTTTTAAGTACTCTTCAAGTACCATTAGTGGTGCTGAATATTGTAGTGGTTGTGGTGCGGGGTTCTGCTATACCATCTCTCTGGTCTACATCAAACCATCTTCAACAAAGGATAGAGCAGAGCTTTCCAAACTTTTCATCTTGGTGACATACTTGTTAGACGTGCATCATTTGGTGACACGGTAATTCAGTTTTACTGGCAAGCCCAGTTTAAACAAACTCGTTATAATAGATACGGACACACATTGTATCAACAAAATATATGGGGACACAACATATCTCATGAAAGCTTTTCATTTAATATATTTTTGTAATATATGATTTGTAAAGTTATTATTGTAATTGTTAGTTATTAACTGATTATTAATACACTCTGTCCCCCCTTCTGTGCACATTCTTTCCCTCTCTTCCATTGTCTTCCTATGTTTTTCATATCCATTTTCACCCCCTCCCTTCTTTCCATGTAAATTCACCCCCTTATCATGTCCATCTCCACCTTTATCATGTTCACCCCCCCCCCCGATCCTTCCACCATCCTTTGCATGGCTTTCTTTGAGCCAGCAACAGGGGGGCTTTGCTTCCATCAATGGCAGCATGGAGAGCAGGGAGGAAGTGATGTAATCTGATAACTTCCTCCCAGCGTTGCCACTGAGTAAAGGTGACTGGCTGGGAAGAAGCGGGTCCTAGCGCCTTCCAAAGTGCCAGAGGAGGCGCGTACGGATAATCGATGCTCTGCGCCAATGCATCTTGGCATCGATTTGCCCTACTCCCCAGCACGGTGACACACTGGAAGCCCGCTGACGACACACTAATGTGTCGTGGCACACCGTTCGGAAACCTCTGGATTAGAGCCTGCTCTGTCTGATACAATGTCATGCTTCTGCTGTATCAGTCCTCAAAGACTTTTAATTCTTATTCTTGAAATGGCTTGGTCAACACACACTTTTAAAGGACTGAAAGATCTGCAAGAGAAATTTTGGAAATGTGAAGGAACCGTTCCCTTCCGTCTGTCCTGGCTCTCCAGACACCCCTTCGTTGCGGTCAGCCCGGCTACTGGGACCGCTGTCCTCAGCGCCTCGAGCGACTTGACCTGCCTGCTTCTGTTCCTCTGCCCTGGAGCCGTTAGGAATCTCCAGAAGGCCGCTCTCTGCCTTCTGAGGGTGATAGTGTATAGTGTAGCGTCGCTGAAATAAAGACACCAGGCGCGGCTGTATGCTTTAAAACAGGATTCTCTCTCTCTGAGCTCTGAGAGTTCTCTGACTTTTTAATGAACAAAACACCACCTTTTATGCTGAAGTCCAACAGTCATAATTTGCATACCCATACTAATTACTAGTCATAATTTGCATACCCATACTAATTACATTATGTCAGTTATTTACAATAAACATTCTTTACATTCTCTAGCCTTCAGCTCACACAACATTTGTATATCCATTGTTCTGACACATCAGATTAAACACACACTATCAGAGATCCCTTGAATTAAACATGCAGCTAGATAATGGGAAAAGCCCTGGTGCATAAATTACACAGCAGTAAAGCTTGTTTACTGTATACACAAAAACACATTTACCTACAGGAATATAAGTATTTTTAAAACCAAAGCTATGCCATTTTACACTAAACTAAATTAAACTAAAACCAAACGATGTAAAATATATTTAAAACCACACGATATAAATGAACATAAAGTCTCTTGGGGTTTGAAGCATGGAGCGTTACATGAGCTCCATGACAGGAAATACTTAAAATGTCTTTGACTTCTCAGCTTTCTTAAAGCATGACAAAGTCAAGATAAAAGCCTGCTCGTATTATTCATTGAATTTAAAGATACGATATATCACTTGGTATTTATCTGCTATTCAGATATACATTTCTATGCATCGAAAGGTTATTTTGACATAATGTGGTAGTTTATTATTATTATTATTCTTTATTTATAAAGCGCCAGCATATTCCGCAGCGCTGTACAATAAGCACAGTATAGACAGGGTTACAATACATTGAACAACATTTGACAAACAGTACAGGAGGAGATGAGGGCCCTATTCCCGTAGGAACTCACAATCTGGGAGGGTTGGGGTTGGAAACAGGAGGAGAGGACTGTAAGGTGAGAGTGATTGATGGTTGCGTCAGTGAGTTGGGTGGTAGGCTTCCCTAAATAGGAATGTTTTAAGGGAGCGTTTGAAGGAAGAGAAGTTAGGGGAAAGTCTGACAGTACGAGGGAGAGCGTTCCAGAGAGTGGGGATGCGCGTGAGAAATCCTGCAGTCTATCATGGGAAGAGGTGATGCGGGGAGAAGCTAGGCGCAGGTCACTGTTTGACCTTAGGGAGCGGGCTGGGGTGTATTTGGTGATTAGTGAGGACAGGTAGTGGGGAGCTGAGTTAGTGAGGGTTTTGTAGGTAAGGATAAGGATTTTGAACTTAATTCTGCAGTGGATGGGGAGCCAGTGAAGGGACTCGCAGAGGGGAGCGGCAGAGACAGAGCAGCGGGTGAGGTGAATTAGCCAGGCGGAGGTGTTCAGGATGGATTGTAGGGGTGAGAGGCGGGACAGAGGGAGGCCAGATAAGAGATTATTGCAATAGTCGAGTCGGGAGATTACCAGGGCGTGTATGAGTTGTTTTGTGGTGACAGCGGTAAGAAATGGCCGAATTCTGGAAATATTACGCAGTTGGTATCGGCAGGAGGAGGAAAGAGACTTGATGTGGGGGATGAAGGAAAGAGCAGAGTCAAGTGTAACTCCAAGACAGCGAACTTGGTTTGATGGGGAGATGGTGATACCCTCCACCGTGATAGAGAAGTCAGGAGGTGGGGAGGCATTGGAGGGAGGAATAAGTAGGAGTTCAGTCTTTGACATGTTGATCTTTAGGTGGTGGGAGGCCATCCAGGAGGAGATGCCAGATAAACAGTCACTGACTTTTGAAAGGACTGGGGAAGGGAGATCAGGGGTAGAGAGGTAGATCTGAGTGTCATCAGCGTAGAGGTGGTAATTAAAGCCAAAGCTGTTGATGATTTTGCCCAGGGAGGAGGTGTAGATGGAAAAGAGCAGAGGACCAAGGACAGAGCCTTGAGGTACACCAACAGATAGAGGTAATGAGGAGGAGGAGTTACCAGCAAAGGACACACAGAAGGACCTGTTGGATAAATAGGAGTCAACCCAAGCAAGTGCAGTGTCACCGAGACCCAGAGAGTTGAGGGTCTGTAGAAGGAGGGGGTGGTCAACAGTGTCAAAAGCAGCCGAGAGGTCAAGCAGGATGAGAATAGAATAGTGGCCATGTTTTTTAGCAGTTAGGAGGTCGTTGGTGACTTTTTGGTGAGGGCAGTTTCAGTTGAGTGTAGGGGACGGAAGCCAGATTGCAGGGGGTCAAGTAGGGAATTGGAGGACAGGAAGAGGGAGAGGCGGTTGAAGACTAGTTTTTCTAAGAGCTTTGATGTGAAGGGAAGCAGGGATACAGGGCGGTAGTTGGATGGAGAGTTGGGATCGAGGGATGGTTTCTTTAGTAAAGGGGTAACTAGCGCGTGTTTGAAGGCGGATGGAAAGGAGCCAGTGGAGAGAGATAGGTTGAACATAGGCGTGCGCACGGGGTGTGCCGGGTGTGCCTGGGCACACCCTAATGCCGGCCCTCGGCACACCCCGCGGAACACTCTGGGTCCCCTTCAATTCCGCAGGCCTGGCGGCAGCCTCCGCTTCCCTGGTGGTCCGGTGGATGTGGGTGCTGCACCGCGATCTGTGCTTACAGACCGCAGTGCACGTCCCACAGCGAGTGACTGGACTCGAGCTGAGCGCCGATTGCAGGTGCCCTGTCACCTGACCGCCGGCGCTCTGACACAGTCAGTAAGCGCCGGCGTTCAGGTGACCGGTCATCAGCAATTGTCGGCGCTCATTCATTGCGGCTATCCATTGGATGCGGCCAGCCGGGTTCCCCCTCCTTGACCCCCCCCCTCTGGACCAAAATTCAACCCCCTCCCTGCAAATGAAAAAAAAAAAAAAGCAGAAGGGGCAACTTTTATATATTATAGGCGCCGCACATTACTGGGGGTTTATTTCTGTGGATTTTGTGATACGCTCGCACACACAGCACATTACTGGGGGTTTATTTCTGTGGATTTTGTGATATGCTCATACACACAGGACATTACTGGGGGTTTATTTCTGGATTTTGTGATACGCTCACACACACACAGCACATTACTGGGGGTTTATATCTGTGGATTTTGTGATACGCTCATACACACAGCACATTACTGGGGGTTTATTTATGTGGATTTTGTGATACGCTCGCACACACAGCACATTACTGGGGGTTTATTTCTGTGGATTTTGTGATATGCTCATACACACAGGACATTACTGGGGGTTTATTTATGTGGATTTTGTGATACGCTCGCACACACAGCACATTACTGGGGGTTATTTCTGTGGATTTTGTGATATGCTCATACACACAGGACATTACTGGGGGTTTATTTCTGGATTTTGTGATACGCTCACACACACACAGCACATTACTGGGGGTTTATATCTGTGGATTTTGTGATACGCTCATACACACACAGCACATTACTGGGGGTTTATTTATGTGGATTTTGTGATACGCTCGCACACACAGGACATTACAGGCGGGTTTTATTGCTGTGGATTTTGTGATACGCTCACACACACAGCACATTACTGAGGGGTTTTATTGCTGTGGATTTTGTGATACGCTCATACACAGAGCACATTACTGGGGGGTTTCATTGCTGTGGATTTTGTGATACGCTGATACGCACAGCACATTTCTGGGGGTTTTTATTGCTGTGGATTTTGTGATACGCTCATACACAGAGCACATTACTGGGGGGTTTTATTGCTGTGGATTTTGTGATACGCTCATACACAGAGCACATTACTGGAGTTTTATTGCTGTGGATTTTGTGATACGCTCATACACACAGCACTTTGCTGGGGGTTTTATTGCTGTGGAATGTGTAATACGCTCATACACAGAGCACATTGTTGAGTTTAATTTCTGTGGATTCTATGATATGCTCATTACACGTTGCACATTACTGTGAGTTTTATTGCTGTGGATTCTGATACGCCCATACACACCAAACATTACAGTGAGTTTTGTTGTGGAGCTCTGTGACACGCTCATACATACCGCACATTACTGTGCGTTTTTATTGCTGTGGATTCTCTGCTACGCTCACACACATACCACACACTACTGGGAGTTTAATTGCTACATACCCCCGGGGTGTATAGGATATATAGTTATGTGAACGTATGGCTGTGTGTGTAAATGCAGGTATTTGTCTTTAAACAGGCTGCTGTGTGCCAAATTCGGCACCCGTGTCCTTGTCTCAGCCCGGCGTTGCCCCCTTGCCCTGCATCCAAAAGGCTGGTATTGCTCCTAGAATCGCTGCTATATCTTCTGCCTGCACTGCACAAAGTAAGAATAGTGAATAAAGCATCGTGACATACAGGTAGGAGACTAAATATTGGTGCTTGGCAGCAAGACCTTAACCTCCCTGGCAGTCCGATTTTGACATTTTTATACGTCAAAATCAGTGCATTTGTTCAGCCCCCTGGCGGTTTTCCCACGTGTGGCTCGCGGTTAAATTTCAATGCTGAAAGCAGTAACCCCAAGCCACACCTGGGCTGTTACATACCTGTCCCTGCGTTCCCTCGCTGTCCTCTCGCAGTCACCTCCGGCCGATCGCGGCGTCCTGGTTCCTGTTGCGAGTGGCTGATTCCCTGCACTTTGGAGGCCCTGCGGTGAATGGTGAATTCACCGCAGGGTGGGGCAATTTGATTCCCCGAAGTGCGGGGAACAACAGTCGGCAACATTTCAACGCTCTGTGAATGACCCCTAGAGTAATGATATATTTTGGCTGAATGCGTGAGTGTGTGTCTGTGTATGTTTGCATAAGGGTGCGTGAATATATATATATATACAATGTGTGTGTGTTTGAACTTTTGGGTGCACACCCTAATGCAATAGGCTGCGCACGCCTATGCGGTTGAAGATGTGTGTGAGAGCAGGGGTGAGGGAGGAGGAGAGGGGAGGAATTAGATGTGAGGGAATGGGGTCGAGCGGCACGTGGTGAGATGTGAGGAGGACAATAAGGAATAAGGAATTGACTTCCTCCTCAGTGGCTGGGAGGAAGCGGCAGAGGGTGGCAGAGGGGACCTGTGGGAGTGGAGGTGGCAGATAACTATCTTGTGTTGGGATGTTGCTTCTGATAGTTAAAGTTTTACTGAGGAAGTAGTCTGCCAGGTCTTGAGCGCTGAAGGCAGCTGTGGGGGGAGGTGCAGGTGGGTAGAGGAGGGTGTTGAAGGTGGACCAGAGCCGTTTAGGGTTGGAGGACAGCGTAGATATAAGAGATGAGAAGAAGGATTGTTTGGCCAAGTGGAGGGCAGAGGTGTATGACCGGAGAATAAACTTGAAGTGAACCAAATCAGCTTCAGAGCGGGATTTCCTCCAGGCACGCTCTGCGGTGCGGGAGCATCTTTGCAGGTAGCGAGTCTGGAGGGTGTGCCAGGGCTGAAGCTGGCAGCGTGGGGCCTTACAGAGTCGAAGAGGAACAAGAGTGTCTAGAGCAGAGATAAGCGTAGTTTAGAAGCCCTTCTGTAATAATTGGCTACAGGGCACCAACATCTTGACAATAGCATTGGCGCAGCACTGGCACGGCAAACTCCCATCTAATCACAGTTGCCGTTTTTCTCTGTCCGAGATCAGCGGAGCTGGCCTATAGGAGACAAGCAATGGCGGCACCCAGCAGTGAGCATAACAAGTGCATTTTAAAGGAACACTCTAGGTCAGGGGTCAGCAACCTTGACCTGCCAGATATTTTCGAACTACATATCCCATGAGTCTCCTCCAATCCAATGAGTGAGTTAGCATCTTGGGACATGTAGTTTCAAAACATCTCGAGAGTCATGATTGCTGAGTCCTGCTCTGTACCCAACTCTTATGCAATTTTTCTTAAGACTCATGTATTAAATTGGGTGTTGAATACTCTTTAAGCCAGCAGACCTTGCCTCACATAGCACATCGATAAAGTTTTGAGTCCCTAAAACCTTGGCCTTCCAGATATTTTGTAACTCCATTTCCCATCAGTCTCAATTAATCTAATGAATACCTAAGCATCATTGGAGATGTAGTTTTAATCCAGAACACTACATAGTTTCAAAACCTCTGGAGGGCTGCTCGTACAGCTGCTGTTTTACAGCCTTCAGGATGGAAGTGAGACGCTGTCACAGTGCTCAAGGACAGCTGGAAAGAAGGAGCGGGACAGACGTCTGCCACCACGACCACTTAGATTTGCTGAAGTGACCATGGTGGCTGGAGGAGCTCTTTAAAATGAGTGTCATTCTTGTAGTGAAAAGTAACAGAGCTCTTAAATTAGATGTTATGACTAGGGATGAGCCGAACACCCCCGTGTTCGGTTCGCATTCGAACTCGAACAATTTCAAAAGTTCGAGTTCGAACTCAAACACGAACCGAACTCAATGCAAGTCAATGGGACTCAAAAGTTCAGTTTTCAGAGTGCCCTGCAAGAGGGCATATAGGCAAGATATTTGCCATAAAAGGTGTATGGGGGTCCGGGTAGTGCCCTGGGGGACAGGAAACAAGGACAAAAAGTAAAAAAAAAGAAGTTTTTAAAGGAACTGAGTAGGGTTGCACCGATACTGATACTAGTATCGGTATCGGGGCCGATAATGGGTACTGCAGGAGTACTTGGTACTCGTGCAGTACCCCCCGATATTTTTCCCGATACCGGAAGCCGGCATTGAGCCGCGGATGTCGGCCAAGCTTCCGGGAGTGCCCCCTGACGACTGGCGTCATCGTGCATAGCACGATGACGCCAGTCCTGGAGTTAACCCCTAACTGCCACCAATGGTGGAGATAGTGGGTTCCAATGAACCCGCTATCTCCCGATCCGTGGCAGCTAGGGGTTAATGTTTGATACTGCTGGATCGGCCACAGCATGGCCTTTCCAACGATACCAAACATGACCATGTAAAAAGTTTTTTTGAAAAATTTAAATTAAAAATATTTAAAAAAAATAAAAACAATTTTTTTGGTTTGTTAATGCAGCAATATTGTTCCCATTTCAATTATAATGTGAACAATGATGCTGCACTAACAATTTTTGTATGTGGTGCGTTTGTTAAAAATCGTGTAATTTTCCCCAAAAAAAAATGTAACGAGACCCCATTTCTAATTGTTTTAACAAGCGCACCCCATAGAAAATATAACAGCAATTGCTTGCATGTTAAAATGTGAAAAAAAAACACTTTACACGTTGTTAATTATTGAAAATTCCTATTTTATTGCATATTTTGTTATAATATACAGACAGGACATGACGTATACATATAATAATAACATATTATGAATCTGCCGAGGCTGCCGGAAAGAATGATATATAATATGTCTGGGTCATATACTAAAATAAGCCTTTAAAACGCGTTTAAACAAGATGAGCGAAACCAGTAAAAATGAGCTCAGCACAGAGGCGTGAAATGTTTCAGCAGCGAAAGGGTTAAGGGGTTAAAATGCACAGGGACTGGCTACTATCCTGTTAGATGAGGGAATGTATTATATGTATAAAGCAAGGTATTTATATGACAATGGATAGTCAGACACTCTAGGGACTCAGCTTGTACGCTTTATGATAGAAATTTTCACGTTGTGTTGTGTTACTAATGCAGAAGCAGCAAGCCCTTCCACCACGCTTGCACCAAAACTATAGATCTAACATAATAATTGTATGCTCACATAGGCCCTTCGGGAGAGGTACTGACCTACAAATACTGGAATATTACGTTTAAATCTAAGGAGTATGATAAAGATTTTATTAAGCCCTTGATGACAGATGACGTAAGATCTACATCATTAATGATTGGCTTTACAGAGCCCTGGTCCTTAAGGGGTAAACAGCATATCAGAGGAACATGTAGTAGAAATGAACACTTCTTAGAATTCAGAAGCATACAGAGTTCATACATGTGCAGGAGCCACACCCAGTCTGCAGGCAATGTATCAAATTCATGAGACCAGACTAATTAGAAGCAGATGTTATTTCCAAACACTAATTAACACCTGTTGTTTACGCCATTTGAGAACCCTCCTGACACTGTAAGCACAGGTCATTTAGAGGTGAGAATCTTTGCACCTACACATTAGGCAGACTGTAAAGCATGCTTTCCTTGTAAGCTAGAAAATCCACATCACCCATTGAGGTGTGAAAGTTTCAGAAAAATGTACACGTGTGCAAATATTTTAAATAAAGCCAGAATAATTTTATGACAGTGACCTTTGTCTGACAAACAGATAATACATTACGCTGCAGCATGTGTTGACATGTTGGTAGATGTATGTAATGTGTGTTATGTGTATGTAACATGTTTATGCTATTATACATACCGCTTCTTGACGACGTACACAGTCTGTCCATTGCTAATCATCGCCCACATGCGTGCCTTCTTGCCCTGGGTAGTTTTTTTAATTCAATATCTAATAAACCGTTGCTTATAATATTCTGCAGTAAAGAGTCTCTTTATTTCTAGATTATTTAGTATTTTTTTTTAAGCACTGCTTATACATTTTTTCAATTTTTTTTTTTCAAACTCGAACCGAACACGCCAAAAAGTTTGAAGTTCGCGAACTGCCGATGTTTGAGTCGAACTCCGAACTGATCGAACCGAATGGCTCATCCCTAGTTATGACTACAGAGTGTCCTCTCTAATAGTTTCTCGGATAAAGGTTCAGGAAAATATTAGCTTTCCAGTCCGCTGTTTTTAAAATAGAGCTAAGATTTGTATTTTTTTTGTCTTTGCCACATCTTTGTAGTGGACGACCGAGCAGATAAACAGTTTCTTGGAATGTAATGTTTAGTTTTTAACAATTCTGCCACTGTGTGACTGCCAACTCAGAAACCACTGAAGCAGTCACGTGCGCATACTGCAGTGAGGGAAAGCAGAGAATAGATTACTGGGGAAGGAGGAGATGGCTATCCAGCATTCCAACAGATCAATACTCGGCTCTATATGGATGCTTAGTACATGTGTTTGTCTGGGAGAACCAGGCAGGTACGCCATATCATCAGTGAACCAATGATCTGCCAATGTGTTGTTCTCTAATCACTTTATTAATATAAGGTCATACAATTTATTTTGTGCTATCCAATATATTAAATTGAAACCATCATAGATGTAAACAATATTTCTCATTATTTGGGGTTAGACATATATGCACAAATAAGATAAAAAGCAATATGCATGTCTGTATTTAAAATAAGAAAACATCTCCGGGTTGAGGATGACCATTTTCTATAATATTTGTTTTAATTCTGACATTGTTTCTAGTCATTGGTTCAGAATATTAAAATTTCCAATCCACATTTTGCTGTCAATCCAGATAGTGTTTTAGAGAATGTCACGGTGTGTGTTTTGAGTTTCTCTTTTTCAAATGTACTTCGACATGTTTACTGTATGTGGTTGGCGTTCAGTGATTGTGATGGGAAGCATAAACATTAGCTGTTGCTTTTACGTCTGAGGCGCCACAGCTTTTATATGTCTTTAGAAATGTGATCCGGCCGGAAAATAAGTCCTCTCCACAAAATCTTAAAGTGTACCTGTTCACTTTCACTGTGATATCCCATTGGGGTGAATATCATCACATTAGTCATAAAGATCAATGCGATACTTCATCCCTTGATGAGATATTGCAGATTGTACTTGCTCTAGTCCAGCGTGGGGCGTCACCATCATTAACTGTCCATGGATGGAGCTAGCTGGGGGCTGTTGCACAGTGCTGTGCAGTTGGACTTCAGTGACAACAGTCAGTTGGCAGTATGAAGTAAGCAGAGAACTGTAGGATGTCCAGCTCGCTTCAGAGCTCTTCCTCAACTCTGTGGCATGCCGCACAGGAGAGAGAGACTATGGAGACACAAGTTTGATCCTGGCAAGAGCACCTCTCCAGTAAGTGTCCTTGGCAAGACACCTAACGGTACATACTCGCTACCCAGGACATACTTGAAACCGAGAGAAATCTCAATGTATCCCTCCTGGTAAAATCCTTTCTCAAAAAAAAAAGTGACCAGAGAAATATTTAACCCTCCCCTGACGGTTATCCTGAGTGTGGCTCTGGGTTAAATTTCACCGCTGAAAGCGGTAACCCCGAGCCACACTCGGGCTGCATACATCACCTCTCCCTCGCTGATCCCCACAGTCTCCTCCGGCGATCGCGGCATTTTACTTCCTGGATTCCCTTCTCGCGAGGAGGGAACCAGGAAGTATGAGGTCGCGATCGTCGGAGGAGACTGCGGGGGACAGCGAAGGAGCGCAGGGACAGGGGATGTATCCAGTGGCCTCCCGAGTGTGATTCGGGGTTACCGCTTCCAGCATAGGAATTTAACCCCGAGCCACACTCGGGATGCCGCTGGGGGGGGGGGGAATAGACCGCTTTTGGACACAATATTTAGAAAAAAATCAGACCGCCAGGAAGGTTAATAGGGAATTATTTCATGTTTACTATATATGTGACAGTGTTGGCTAAATATATGCTAACACCTAATATTTGGACTAATTCCCTATTAAATTAACCCAACTTCTAGAGTGCATAATAGGTTCACTTAAAAAGGATATGGTGTTCAATTGTACCATTAATATATTCCATATTCACCATCTATGTCATGATTTTCTTAAAATCCTTAGAAAGCCATGCCAAATAATGACATTTTTACTTTTGTCGTTGAAAAGTAATGCATTAATCTTTTGTGCTTTACGACTAAGTTGTCTTCCTGAGCCTTAACTCTGTAACCTGATATCCATGCTCCTCCTGCACAGAACAGCAAAAACTCTTGCCCACTAATGTGAACAAGGAGGATGAGAAACCGCAAGCTGTCTGCAGTATCCTGAAAGCTGTTTAATAAACTAAGTTGACAGTTTTTGTCTTTTAAATGCTTATCATCTTTGACTGTATTTATTTAGGCATATTTTAAATAAAGTTTTTTTCTAGTGGTTTTTTTTAAGTCAGAAGCCTTTACAGAATGGAGTGCTATTTCTCTTTAGTTAAAATGTTGATAATCTAGTGGCAGCGTTTGATTAGGCCAGTGTCAGACGAGCGTTTTTCAGAGCGGAAGGAACCTCTGTGAGAGTGGACGTTCCTTCCACTCTGATGCCCGTCTGGCCACCTCGCTGTGCAGTTAGTGCGCTCAGCGCTGCAAGGCTTGATCCTCCTATGGAGGTTTGCGCTTTGCAGCCCCATCGAACACGCGTCGTAGCGTTTTGATGGGGAGGCTTTCAGCACGTCTGTTGTAGGGCTCCCAATTCTTGCGTGAGCTACAGCATGTGGCCAGCCCCGTCGTAACATAACAACGCAGCGACGGGCTTCAGAAGGCACGTCAGTACGGGCGCACGTAGTGTGCTCATCTGACACTGGCCTTGGCACAGGGACTAATGAAGCTGCCATATACTAAAACTGGCCCAGTACAAAGTTAACTAAGACATAAAAGTAAAATGGATAAGACAGTGGCACGACAGGAGGCAAGCAGAATAGGACAGGAAACAATGTTGTAAGTTGAGAAAATGGGGCAGAAGAACAACGGATGATGACTGGGACAGAGACACAGGGGTTGTGAAGTATGGAGCAGAGGAATGATTGGATAAGACTAGAGAAGAATGGGGTAGTCATTCACATTGAAAGATGAGAAAAAAGGATGGAGGAAGAGATGGAGGTGAATAGAATGGGACACCATAAGGTATAATGATTCTGAGAGGAATGTGACAAATCACACTCAAATATTCAGCTGCAGTTCACAACTCCAGGAAAATAAATGTATCTCCATGACTGGGTATTTTGTCTACCATTTGCAGCTCTGTTATACGCCTCGAATATAATGGAACTCTGCTGTTGCAATCAACATTCTCTTATTCTGCTTTCGTTGCGCACAGCATATTTTACATGCTTTTCCATATGTACTTTTGAACATTTGAGCTGGTTCTAAACATTTAGGTTTTTCCATCCAAAGAGTCATTTAGAGACTTCTAGTAAAAATCATTGCATTTTGCCAGCTTTCTCTTAAAGTGAACATGTCTTTTCATGCATCGTCCGGCACTCTATGTTCGGAACTGATGCTTTTGGTGAGAGGGATCTGGCCAGTGTCCTGGCTGACCTCCGCAGGCAGTGGGAAGGAGATGAACCCTATGTTGGAGGCCTTACACATGATAACACTATGGATGAGCTGCAATAAATGTCTTCCTGCTGCAGGCCAGGTTGCATTATTTAGGGTTTTACACTTTAAAAGATACCCTTGGAAAAAAAACCTTACATCTGATACATGGTGAAGTGGACGGTCTGATCTGCCATTAGGTTTCACCAAGCACAATAGAAGACTAGGAACAAATAGTTCCCAGTGTCCTTCCATGCTTCCTCCGTGGCTCACATGCAATACTGATCATTTGAGCTAGTGCTAGTGCAGAGCTCACGTAGGGTTGCGCTTGACTCCATGGAATCCTATGGACTCCAGGAACCGACATCAGTGATGACGTGAAGAGCTGCTGCCGGTATCTGTGGCTCCTAATTATTCCAACTCGAGCTGATAGTACATTGTCTGGGTAGGAACAGGCCTGGTAACAGGGAGCCAGTAAAGGGAAAGTTCCAGGACTGGCTGCATGTTCCTGGGAACAATGTAGTAAGGCACCATTTGTAAGTGGCTAGACAACTAGACCATTCACGTCCTCGAAAATGAACTTGGAAATGCCAAAACTATCCATGACAAATTCTGCTACAGTACTTCATTTATGTAAACCCCATCAAATGTTAATCACAATATTTCAGTGTATGTATGAAGTAGTCATAAAATACAGTAATAGTAAAATATGTAATTTATATATCTTTAATACATTATACACAAATCTATTATTTGTATGCTGTTGCTTTTGCTATGTAGACTTTACTAAATGTATCAGCTGGAAGTGTGACTGGTCTTTGTCTGGAGCTTATTGAATCCTAGGAAATGTGCCATAGTCGATCGATCGTCTTTTCTCTGAAATAACACTCTTTGTATGACTAGTTGAGAACTCTTACAAGAATCACTGGAGACCGCATTATCCTGGAGATTATTTCCTGTATTTGTGCACATACCTCTCACAAAATAAGACTGTTTTTAATAATTAATACTCTTTTAAAGCCTCACAGCACTGAGAACACGTACCCTCCATACAGACTTGGGTAAACACTTCAAATTGAGATAAGCAGTTTAATTAAATATTATTATATTTCCATACATTTACTTTTAAACTATTGTGTGAAGGTACATTCTAAAATAAATTAGCACCTGACTTTTTATGTTGATGGTTTCACATGTCACAGTTTTGTGTACTAAAGGTTTAGTTACACAAATGTGGTATTTCAAAATAACGATTATATTAACTATCAATTATTACTATTTATTAAATTAATTTCCATGACTTCCAAAATGCTTAATGAAGTTTCTAAGCAGATGCACATTCAGAAGATTTATGTGGGACAATTTCTTCCCAAGATTGATGGACCATATTGGGCTAATACACTCTTCCACTGTATATTGGGTATCTTATTTTATTTATTTATTTACAAAGTATTTTACCAGGAAGGATACATTGAGATTTCTCTCGTTTTCAAGTATGTCTTGGGTTCGAGAACATTGAAATTTTACAGTCGTTACAGAAATACAAGGTAATAAATGCAAGATATTAAGAACAAGGGGGCGTGGCCTGACTCCGTTCGATGGTGGACGTGTAGCGCCGGAGCTCCGCACGAGAGACCCACTAAACACGAGGAAAAACGACTCAAAGTAAGCGCAGCTGCAGCACAGGACCTGGGGAACCAGTGGAGCACAGTATGTCCTCCCGCAGCGGTACCAAAAAAGCGGGTTCCGCCGACTTTTTCGCGCCGAAGAGCCAGAAACAGCGCGGCATTGGGGCCTCCCAAGATGGCGGCGGCTCATCCTCCTCGTCCCCACGTGCATCTGCCTCCCCCGCTGAAGACAGTTCAGGGATTGACGTGGTGACGGCCAAACTAGCACCTATGCTGGCAGCCCTTTCTGATGCATTATCGAATCGACTAGACAGCGTGGCGGCGGACATTAAAAGAGATATTAAAGAATTAGGAGACCGCACAGACAGATTGGAAACAAAGATGGCGGAATTTGCAGGGGCGCATAATGTTTTGACAGAACAAGTGGAGGATTTACAATCTCAACTTCTGGGGGCACTTACTAAAATTGCGGACTTGGAGGATAGATCACGTCACCATAATTTGAAAGTGAGAGGTATCCCAGATTCGATATCAGCTCATGACCTCCCGGATTATGTTACTGAACTATTTCAACATCTCCTGCCTGAAGCCACCTCGGATTCCCTCCTTTTTGACAGAATTCATCGACTTCCTAAACCACCGTCAGCTCTGGCTAAGGCGCCTAAAGATGTCTTACTTCGTCTTCACTATTATAAACCTCGCGAGGACATATTGCGTGCCCTGAGACATCCTGGGGCTCTATCCCCGACCTACGATCATATTGCTATCTTTCCAGACCTGTCTCGCACTACCCTCCAACATCGCCGCAACTTTAAACAAGTGACAACGATGCTCCGTGATCGCAGTATCGCATACAGGTGGGGCTTCCCAACCAAACTGTTGATATCTCGCAACGGAGTTTTCCACTCGGTGACTTCCGTATCGGAGGGCATGCAACTCCTGAAAGATTGGGGAATGGAACCTGCTACCCCTCCAGCACAGCGGCAAGATCCTCCATCCCGCCTTGACCCGGAGTGGCACAAGAAGAAAAAGTGATTTGCTCTATGCTATTGATGTCTTGCGAATTTTCGGATCGCCACGTGCTTTGGGCAGAGGAAGAAAGTTCTCGGGATATTTCATCGTCTTTACGGTATCGTATTTCGCCGAGTGTGCCCCCAGGGTACCTTTAAACGTGGCCCAGGTTTCGGGACTGTGGAAGCAGCTGGAGTTGATGGGTCCCGACGTGCGCAGCACGGCGCAGCTTTTTGTTCCTCCATCCGGGCGTTCTGTTGGGTTAATTTTTTGGCCCCCCACTCTCGCTCTTCACTCGGAGTATGAGAAGTACACCCGCTTCTCGGGGCTTCTCAAGAGAGGTTGTCTCTTTGAGACATGTATATAGTTCCTTCAACACCACTGTGGTGTTTTTTTGTTTTTTGTTTCTATGCTGTTTTCTTTTTTCCTCATCACCATTCACTGACTATTCTCAAACACGCTCGACCCGAGCCATGTGGGCTGCTTTGTTTGTCCAAAATGAGAATTGGGGGCTCTGTTGGCCCAGGAACCGTATACAGTTTTTGGTCTCAATTGTATGAAACTTATGTCCTTCAACGTTAGGGGCTTAAACGCTCCCTTTAAAAGACATGCATTATGTTCAGAGATAAAACAGGGAGACCCAGATATGGTTTGTCTACAGGAGACGCACTTTCGTAGATTGTCTCACCCTTTGTTGCAGGTACCTCACTATACCACGCAATTCCATGCTACGGGCCCCACCAAGTCTAGAGGGGTATCTATACTACTGCATGATAGACTGTCTTTCCAACTTCACAGAAAGCTGAGTGATCCGAAGGGCCGCTACCTTATTTTAGTGTGTACGATTAATCAGAAATTGTTCACTATATGTAATATCTATAGTCCTAACTCATCTCAAATATCGTTTCTTAAACATGTAATGCTCAAAATGTTAACAGTATCAACTGGCGAGGTGATTGTGATGGGTGATTTTAATGTTTGTCCAGATTCGCTTCTAGATAGGTCAGCCGCATCATACGCACACATTAGAAAACAATGTAGGGAATTGGCGGACCTTCTGTCTCATTTTAATCTATATGATGTGTGGAGGGTTTTCCATCCGGGCGAGAGGGGATATACTTTGTTCTCCCCACCTCACAATTCATATTCCAGAATAGACTTTTTTTGCATAAGAGGTTCTTTACTGCCTTCTGTTCGTGACTGCGACATCTCGAGCTTCACGCTGTCAGATCATGCCCCAGTATTCTTGACACTAGCAGATGACTTCCAGGTGTTTAGCAGGCCTCCTTGGCGCCTCAACGACACTCTTTTGGGCGATCCAGAGATATTAGCGGACTTGCAGTCCTCACTTGACAATTACTTCTCGGAGAATAAAGATTCTTCCTCGGATCCGACTATTCTCTGGAGAGCTCACAAGGCGGTTATGAGAGGGGTGTGCATTAGATGGGCAGCTATCAGGAAGAGACAACATATCGCAGATAGACTGGAGTTACTGACCCGTATAGACGCTTTGACCAAGGCCAACCAAACCCACCCGAATCCACGTACGGCTCGGGAACTGGCCAAAGCGGGAGCGGACCTGACCGACCTAGACAGTACAACACATTTCTACGCATTACAACGCCTTAGAGCAAATAGATATTCGACCGCGAATAGGGTGGGGCACTCGTTGGCGCTCCGCCTCCGTACTCTTCAGCAATCAACCAGAACTTCCTTTTTGTTAAATAGCCGAGGGGAAAGGATATATAAACCACAGGACATAGCGAACGAATTTGCGACATACTATCGGGCTCTCTATAATATAAGAGACGGGACCGCAGGCCCAGGACCTTCGGTATCGGATATACGAGGCTATTTAGACAAAATAAACTTACCGACTCTATCACAGACACAACGTGCCTCTTTGGCCTCCCCGATAACATGCGAGGAAATTGCGGAGGTGATTACATCCCTACCTAAAGGCAAGGCTCCAGGCCCCGATGGGTTCACGTCCACTTATTACAAGACTTTCCATCAAACGCTACTTCCCCATATCCATGGCTTGTTTACCGCTGCGATGGATAGTGGGAACCTCCCTTCTGAGCTACTTAATGCCGCTATAGTCACCCTACCCAAATTAGGTAAACCCCCCACTAGTTGTCAAAACTTTCGACCAATCTCTCTGATAAATGTAGACCTTAAAATATATACTAAGATCCTGGCGAATCGCTTGGCATTGACTATCACGAGTTTGATCGGGATGGATCAGGTCGGATTTATACCCGGCCGTCAAGGTCCGGATAACACTCGTCGACTACTCAATCTCATTCAAGTGCTTACTTCGTCTTCTACGCCTGGTCTCATACTGTCACTGGACGCGGAAAAGGCGTTTGACCGAGTGCATTGGGGTTTTATGTCAGAGGTGATGGCAAAATTCTCTATCCCACCTGAGTTTGTTAAGGTTTTTTTTCGGTTTATGCTTCTCCGTCTGCCACGGTACGTTTTGCGGGATTCCATTCTCGAGCATTTCCTATCACGAACGGCACAAGACAGGGTTGCCCGCTGTCTCCACTACTGTACGCGCTCGTCTTAGAACCTCTGGCTCAGATGATCAGGCAGTCCGATGACGTAAGGGGCATAGAGGTGGGTCCGCAGACACACAAATTAAACCTTTTTGCTGACGACGTCCTCCTAACATTGACATCCCCTAAAACTTCCTTAGAGGCTCTGACTAACATATTGCACGAATATGGAACATTTTCATATCATAAGATTAATTTTTCCAAGACTCAGGCGCTGCCAGTTAATATCCCAGATGACGTGCTGACTACACTAAAACAGGAATTCTCGTTTGATTGGAGAACTAAATTTCTCACGTATTTAGGTATCAAGCTGGCTCTTTCGCCTCAGGTCTTATTCGATATTAATTACGGGAAGTTGTTAATAGAAATTAAAACCCTATTGCGGTCTTGGCACCCCGACGATTATCGTGGTTCGGTCGCATTGCGGCGGTGAAAATGACGATACTACCGAAAATTTTATATGTTTTTCGAGCCCTTCCTATTTTTATACCTCGAGCGTTCTTTTCTACTTTGCAGGGAGTGGTTAATGCCTTCCTATGGAATTATCGGCGCCCCAGAATCAAATTTCCTGTCCTCTCACGTCGAATCGAGGGGGGTGGATTAGGGGTACCGGATTTTGCAAAATATAGCCGAGCTGTCCATGTTGCAGCGATGATAGTATGCTTGGGCTATGCCTCCCGTCCTCAATGGGCGGTTATGGAGGCCATTACTCTGACCCCTCACGATTTAAGGGTACTGTTATGGGTTCCCCCTCCGAATAGACCAAGGGGGGTGTTCACATCTCTGTTTGCTACAACGACACTCTCCTTGAGAATATGGGACAGTATGTTTCTGAAGATATCGGGGACGGGCCCCGTATCAAGAGCGGCACCACTGAGGATGTTTCAGTATATCCTTCCCCATTTTAATGCGCAATGTTGGGCGACGAAGGGGGTTTTCAATTTGTGTCAATTAACAGATAAATGCGGGGTATTGGAATTTGCGTCGGTGCAATCTAAATTTCACCTGCAGGACTCTTATTTTTTATCTTATTGCCAATTGCATTCATACTTGAGGACTCAGGGATTCACGGCATTCTACTCGATCCATAAACCGCCCTTGACGTTAATTGAATCCCTGGGTGTCTCCCAATTGTTACCGAAAGGTTTAATCTCCATCGGCCTCAATGCAATCATGAAGGACAGGGAATTACCCTTGTGGCGGTATCACTCTGCGTGGGAAAAAGATCTGAAACGTTCCATTGAGCCAGAATTGTGGGCAGCTGTGTTCCGTAGAGATGTGGGGGTGTCTAGAAACGCGACTCTCCTGGAAACAAGTAGGAAGGTTCTCTACCGATGGTACTGGACGCCGGATAAAACGTCTAAATTAGTTTCGTCCTCTTCCTCAGTATGTTGGCGTTGTAGTTCACAGACAGGTACTTATATGCATATCTGGTGGCAGTGCCCTCTATTGCTTCCCTTCTGGACTATGGTGGTGGAATTTGCTACAGCAGTGGTGGGTACTCCTATTCCTATGGATCCCGGATTCATCTTGTTGGGACTGGGAGGCCCCAAGTTAACTAGGCAACAGACCAGAATGACATTTCATATTATGTCCACCGCATTACTGCTGATAGCACAGAGATGGAAATCAGACATGGTCCCCTCTATGGGGCTCCTTAAGACGTACATGACTAGAGATAGGACTTATGACAGTAGGGCTATAGAGTTTCTCTCGGTGACCCCCCCTAAACAGGACCCATGGGAATTGTGGGACATATATCTAGTGAAACAGTGTGTGCATGGAGGGGTGAGTAGGCCTGTGGATAGGGAAGAAGCGAGCGTCTCGGAAGTTAAAAGGTGATCCTGCTAATCTGCGAATCGAGGAATTAGTTAATGGGTGCCAGAAATCTATCTGTACATAATAGGCAAAGGCTCTTACTTTACAGGTGATGGTGATGTTCCCCCCCCCTCCCTTTCTTTTATTTTTTTTTGTTTCCTTTTTATCTTCCCGCCTCAATTTAAGTTTGTAAGCATATTATAATACATGTTGGTTTCTGTTCCCTTATCTTTTTTTCTGTACCCCCATTGACTATGTGCTTTGAAAATAATAAAAAATCTTAAATTTCAAAAAAAGATATTAAGAACAAAACACAACTATACAGATTAACACAGAAAATAAATATGTAAGTAATATAGTACAGGTGCATTCTGTATTGAGGTATGTTAATAGGGAACTCTAAAGTGACTTAAGACTGGGGGAAGATTTGATGGTGTTTGGGAGGTTATTCCATAATTGCGGTGCTGTGTAGGAAAATGAGGATCGAGCCACTTTCTTTTTGTATAGTGGTATTGCAAGTAAGGTGCAGGTTCTGGATCGGAGGTTATAGGATGAGGGAACTGCTGAGGGAAGCAGCCTATTAGGTAGGGTGGTAGCTTCCCAGAAAATCTCTTAAACACCAGGTTGGAAAGGTGAAGAGTGTGTCTAGATTCCAGTGACGGCCAGTTTAGCTCTTTTAACATGTCACAGTGGTGGGTCATGTAGTTACATTGTAGCACAAAGTGGCAGAATGAGTTATACCAGGGCTCAAAATTTCAAGTCCCAAGCTACTAGCCAGGCCTTAAGAGTTACTCGCCACTAGTTGACCCACCTAACCCTTATCCTGCCCTGCATCTGCATTTCCACTTGCCCTCATGTAATTTCCAGTCGCCAAATGCGAGTAGGCGAGTGGAAATTTTGAGGCCTGAGTTATACAATGTAGTAAGTTTACGAAGGTGTGTTTGCGGGGCGGCTGCATACACTACATCTTTGTATTCGATAGCCGGCATAAGCATTTGTTGTACAATCTGTTTTCTTACCGCAGGGCTCATGCAGGATTTGTTTCTGTACAGGGCACCTAGTTTGGGGTAAAGTTTTTAGATGAGAGTTTTTCGATGTGGGGGCCAAAGGATAGATCTGGGTCTAACCACATACCTAGATATTTGAGAGAACGGACTCTGGTCAGCGTGCCATTTGATTTTGTCCTGACTAGGGATGAGCCGAACACCCCCGTGTTCAGTTCACATTCGAACTCGAACAATTTCAAAAGTTCGAGTTCGAACACGAACCGAACTCCATGCAAGTCAATGGGACTCAAAAGTTCGATTTTTAGAGTGCCCTGCAAGAGGGCATATATGCACGATATTTGCCATAAAAAGTGTATTTGGGTCCGGGTAGTGCCCTGGGGGACAGGAAACAAGGAAAAAAAGTTTAAAAAAGACATTTTTAACCACTTCCATGCGGAGGACGCGCTCAGCGCGTCCTCCACATGGCTCCTGCTGTGCGGAGGACGCGCTGAGCGCATCCTCACTTTGGGGTCAGCGCTCGGCCGGGTTCCGGCCGATCGCTGGCCCCCCCGGTGCGGGCTGACATCCTCGATGTCAGCCCAGCATCCGGAACCGCCGCCGATGAAATTAGGTGTCATCGCGGCAGCGCGATGACACCTAATTCAGGCGCCCCCTCCCCGCATGTGCGGAGCAGGCGCCTGAAAGGGAGGGGGGGGTCCTTCGGACCTCTCTCCCTCCCGATCGGCGGCGTTGCGGGGGTTAAGCCAGGCACCATTTGGAAGGGCACAGCCTGCCCTTCCAAATGGTACCTGGCATTAACCCCTGGGGAGCCGGATCACGAATCGGCGCTGAAAAGCGCCGGTTCGTGATCCTTTCCCGGAGCTGGCCGACATCTTGGATGTCGGCCAAGCCTCCGGGAACTCCCCCTGAGGACTGGCGTCATCGTGCATAGCACGATGACGCCAGTCCTAGAGTTAACCCCTAACTGCCACCAACGGTGGAGATAGGGAGTTCCAATGAACTCCCTATCTCCCGATCCGTGGCAGCTAGGGGTTAAAGTTTGGTATGGTTGGATCGGCCAGAGCATGGCCGTTCCAACGATACCAAACACTACTGTGAAAAAAGTTTTTTAAAAAAAATAAAAATTAAAAATAAAAATATATTTTAAAAAAAAATTATAAAAAAAAATAAACATTTTTTTTTCTTTTTTTTTGGTTCGTTAATGCAGCAATATTGTTCCCATTTCAATTATAATGTGAACAATGATGCTGCACTAACGATTTTTGTATGCGGTGCGTTTGTTAAAAATCGTGTAATTTTCCCCAAAAAAAAATGTAACGAGACCCCATCTCTAATTTTTTTAACAAGCGCACTCCATACAAAATATAACCGCAATTGCTCGCATGTTAAAATGTGAAAAAAAACACTTTACACGTTGTAAATTATTGAAAATACATATTTTATTGCATTTTTTGTTATAATATACAGACATGACATAACGTATACATATAATAATGACATATTATGAATCTACCGAGTCTGACGGAAAGAACGATATATAATATGTCTCGGTCATATACTAAAATAAGCCTTCAAAACACGTTTAAACATGATGAGCAAAACTGGTAAAAATGACCTCAGCACAGAGGTGTGAAAAGCCTCAGCAGCGAAAGGGTTAAACAGACCTTTTTATTATCATTCATTGGACCTCATATGTAAATTTCAGACATTTTCGCTCAGTAGTTTGTTTGCAAGCGCCGATTCGCGATCCAGCTCCCCAGGGGTTAATGCCAGGCACCATTTGGAAGGGCAGGCTGTGCCCTTCCAAATGGTGCCTGGGTTAACCCCCGCAACGCCGCCGATCGGGAGGGAGAGAGGTCCGAAGGACCTCCCCCCCTCCCTTTCAGGCGCCTCCTCCGCACATGCGGGGGGGGGCGCCTGAATTAGGTGTCATTAGGTGACACCTAATTTCATCGGCGGCGGTTCCGGATGCTGGGCTGACATCGAGGATGTCAGCCCGCACCGGGGGGCCAGCGATCGGCCGGAACCCGGCCGAACGCTGACCCCAAAGGAGGACGCGCTCAGCGCGTCCTCCGCACAGCAGGAGCCATGCGGAGGACGCGCTGAGCGCGTCCTCCGCATGGTAGTGGTTAAGAAAAAATTTAAGTAAAAAAAAAAAACAATCCCAAAAAATGCTTAAAATATCCTAAAAAAATCTATAAATAAAGAGACTCTTTACTGCAGACTATTATAATGAACGGTTTATTAGATGTTGAATTTAAATGGGAATATTTTTAACATTGAAGCCTATGGGATTCGCCTGAATAAACCTGCCGAATTAAACCACCGAATGACGGGGCATTTATGGAACCTTTCACTGTTGGTTTTTGTTCTCTGAATAGCCGAAGCATTGCTTCTCTATG
Organism: Leptobrachium leishanense; assembly: GCA_009667805.1. NCBI lineage: Eukaryota > Metazoa > Chordata > Amphibia > Anura > Megophryidae > Leptobrachium > Leptobrachium leishanense. Next base: position 418,982,407 of record CM019063.1, on the reverse strand, counting down.
GGGATTTCACTGCCCTCGAACAGGCACCGTATGTGCAAGCAATTCGCCAGGATTTGGCGAATTGCCTGCTCTCTGGATAGCCGAATGGCCAAGAAAGGTAACCGAACACTGATTTTCAGCGTTCGGTTCCCTTTCGGCAGCCATTCGGATCTCTTTGAATAACCCTGTATGTTTTATAAATGATATATAAGCACATATGACACATAATAAAGATCATGTAACTCTTTCACATTCATATAAGAAACATATATAACAATTTAATGTTCTTGAACCCAGGACATACTTGAAAACGTGAGAAATCTCAATGTATCCTTCCTGGTAAAATCCTTTATAAATAAATAAATAAAATAAATATCCTGTTACTCTGTATATTTATTATATCCTTAATATATTTTAATGTTTGTCTTTTGCCATCTTCATTGATCATATTCATAGATCTTGGCAAAATTCACTTTTTTACCCAAGCAGGGTTGGATGCTCTTCAGATTACCCAAGTGAAGCTGTGGATGGTCCTCAAATTACCCGGGTGAAGCTACAGACTTTTATCCGAACGATAACAAAATTTGGTTTTAACCGCACAAGGTTGGATAGTCTGCAGATCATCCGGGTAAAGTGCGGATTTTTCAGCTCTTCCAAACTGTTACCCAAGGGCAGTTGGTTAGTCCTAGGATTACCCAGATAAAGTCCGAATTTTGCATTTTCTTTGCAGCTTTACCCAGCCATTTTGTGTAATGTGAGGATTACCTGAGTAATTTTAGGATTAACTGCACTTCGGGTTTTAACCCGAAGTGCGGTTAATCCTAGGATTACCTGGGTTATCCTGACATTATCCAGGCGTCATTAGCAAAAGTCTGAAGTGAAATGAAACTTCGGACTTTACCCGGGTAATCTGCAAAGTATCGAGAGGCCTCTGGGTACTCCGGTTTTCTGCACTGTTTTAACCAGGTAATTCACACATTACCCTAGTGTTGCTGGATAAAGTGTGATGTGCAACAAAACATCGGACTTTATCTGGGTATTCTGGAAAATATCCAAACACCTCTGGGTACTCCGCTTTTCTTGGGTTTTCAGCAGGTTACAGTTGACGGAATTCCTAGGATTACCCGGATAAAGCTGCAAACTGTTAACAAAATTGTGGTTTTTGTTATTCTTAATGAAATTGTATCCAGTCACAAACCTCACTAAATAACTGTCATGTTACTCTGTGCATTAATTGTCTGATTATATAATATCTTTATCTTCATAAATTAATTAAGAGTAACCTAATGGTTATTATGTTTTATAAATGATATATATAAGCACACATAACACATAATAAAGATCATGTAACTCTTTCACATTCACATAAGAAACGTATCCTGTTACTACACTATATTGCCAAAAGTATTCGCTCACCCATCCAAATAATCAGAATCCGGTGTTCCAATCACTTCTATGGCCACAGGTATATAAAATCAAGCACCTAGGCATGCAGACTGTTTTACAAACATTTGTGAAAGAATGGGTCGCTCTCAGGAGCTCAGTGAATTCCAGCGTGGAATTGTGATCGGATGCCACCTGTGCAACAAATCCAGTCGTGACATTTTCTCGCTCCTAAATATTCCACAGTCAACTGTCAGCTGTATTATAAGAACGGTGAAGTGTTTGGGAATGACAGCAACTCAGCCACGAAGTGGTAGGCCACGTAAACTGACGGAGCAGGGTCAGCGGATGCTGAGGCGCATAGTGCGAAGAGGTCGCCAACTTTCTGCAGAGTCAATCGCTACAGACCTCCAAACTTCATGTGGCCTTCAGATTAGCTCAAGAACAGTGCGCAGAGAGCTTCATGGAATGGGTTTCCATGGCCGAGCAGCTGCATCCAAGCCATACATCACCAAGTGCAATGCAACGCATCAGATGCAGTGGTGTAAAGCACGCCGCCACTGGACTCTAGAGCAGTGGAGACGCGTTCTCTGGAGTGACGAATCCCGCTTCTCCATCTGGCAATCTGATGGACGAGTCTGGGTTTGGCAGTTGCCAGGAGAACGGTACTTGTGTGACTGCATTGTGCCAAGTGTAAAGTTTGGTGGAGGGGGGATTATGGTGTGGGGTTGTTTTTCAGGAGCTGGGCTTGGCCCCTTAGTTCCAGTAAAAGGAACTCTGAATGCTTCAGCATACCAAGACATTTTGGATAATTCCATGCTCCCAACTTTGTGGGAACAGTTTGGAGCTCGCCCCTTCCTCTTCCAACATGACTGTGCACCAGTGCACAAAGCAAGCTCCATAAAGACATGGATGACAGAGTCTGGTGTGGATGAATTTGACTGGGCTGCACAGAGTCCTGACCTCAACCCGATCGAACACCTTTGGGATGAATTAGAGCAGAGACTGAGAGCCAGGCCTTCTCGTCCAACATCAGTGTGTGACATCACAAATGCGCTTCTGGAAGAATGGTCAAAAGTTCCCATAATCACACTCCTAAACCTTGTGGACAGCCTTCCCAGAACAGTTGAAGCTGTTATAGCTGCAAAGGGTGAACCGACGTCATATTGAACCCTATGGATTAGGAATGGGATGTCACTTAAATTCATATGCGAGTCAAGGCAGGTGAGCGAATACTTTTGGCAATATAGTGTATGTATATTCATTATATCTGCAATACATTTTAATGTTTGTCTTTTGCTATTTTCATTGATAATATCCATACATAATAGCAAAATTCACTTTTACCCAAGCGGGGTTGGATGCTCTGCAGATTATCCAGATAAAGCTGTGGATACTCCTCAGATTACCGGGTGAAGCTTCAATCTTGCACATTATCCGGGTAAAGTGCGAATTTTCCAGCTGTTTCAGACTCTTACCCAAGGGCAGTTGGTTAGTCCTAAACCTACCCGGGTAAAGTCCGAAATTTTCAATTTTTTGCAGCTTGCAGCTTTTGCAGCTAGGATTAACCGCACTTCGGGCTTTACCCGTAAAAAATATAATACAAAACAGCTGAAGGTTGCACTCAACCTCAAAACTAAGCGGGTACATCTAAGACCTTAAATACAAAACATAAAGAAAGAGCACTCCATATTATTGACCACCTTCTTCCATCATTTTCTGTAGCAAAAAAAAAAACGCAGTTTTAAAAATGTTCAAAAAAGCTGACTGAGGTAATAAATGATGTGGATTCAGTTCACAAAGTATGATTATAATTTGCTTAACTGACAACTCCCATGTGGTAGGCACCCATCCCTGTTCACACATGCTCCACCATGGCAGCTTATAAAGGCCTTGAGCTGCCGGGGAGCTCCATCGGGTTCAGCCTCTCCCACATAACCTACTGCTGTTGATCCAAAAGAAGGCAAAAAACCCAGTCTGAAATATGCAACATACTGGGAAAAAATTCCTTCTTGACCCCAGAATGGCAGTCATATTTCTCCTTGGATCAAGAAGCTTTTACCCACATATTAAATATTATAACCCTTAATATTCTGTGTCTGCAGGAAGTTATCCAGTCGTTTTTTAAAAGTCTGTACAGACTCTGACCCAACCACCTTAACAGGCAGAGAATTCCACAGCTTTATTGTTCTCACCGTAAAATAACCCTTCCTATGCTTTAAGCTAAATTTTCTTTCTTCCAGTCTAAATGGATGACCCCTTGTCCTATGTATAGACCTGTTAATGAATAGGTTATCAGACAATGGTTGATAATGGCCCCGTATATATTTATATAAGGTTATCAGATCCCCTCTAAGGCGCCGTTTCTCTAAACTAAACAGGTTTAAGCTTGTTAGTCTTTCCTCATAACAGAACCCTTCCATTCCCCTTATTAATTTAGTTGCCCGTCTCTGCACTTTTTCTAACGCTATAATATCTATTTTTTAAGACAGGTGCCCAAAATTGCACGGCATATTCAAGGTGCGGCCTGACCATTGATTTCTACAGAGGCAAAATTATGTTTTCATCCCGTGAGTGAACTCCCCTTTTAATGCATGCCAATACTTTGCTGGCCTTGGCGGCTGCTGTTTGACATTGCACATTGTTACTTAGTTTGAAGTCTGATTATTCCCAAATCCTTCTCCTGCTTGGATTTCTCTAACTCCGTACCATTTAGGGTATAAATTACTTGCGTGTTCTTCACTCCAAAGTGCATAACTTTGCATTTATCTAGATTAAATCTCATCTGCCATTTAAGTGCCCAGTCCCCCAATTTATCTAAATCCCTCTGCAGCGAAGTAACATCCTGCTCACATTGTATTACTTTTCCTAGTTTTGTGTCATCTGCAAACACTGATACATGACTTTCAATGCCTATCTCAAGGTCATTTATAAATAAATTGAATAGTATTGGTCCTATAACAGACCCCTGAGGGACACCACTTACCACTGGTGTCCATCTTGAAAATGTACCATTTATGACCACTCTCTGTACCCTATCTTTTATCCAGTTTTCTATCCAAGACCAAGTATTTTCATCTAGACCATTTTTTCTCAATTTAAATAGTAACCTTTTGTGTGGAACTGTGTCGAAAGCTTTGGCAAAATCTAAGTAAATCACATCCACTGCGACCCCCTGATCTATACTTCTACTTACTTCCTCATAGAACGTAATTAGGTTAGTCTGACATGATCTGTGTTTCATGAAACCATGCTGATTTTTGCCAATTACATTATACCTCCCAATAAATTCCTGAATATTATCCCTTAGTAACCTGTCAAATACTTTCCCAGCCACAGATGTTACGCTCACAGGTCTATAATTCCCAGGCACAAATTTTAAACCTTTCTTAAATATAGGGACCACGTCAGCTTTTCTCCAATCCTCTGGTACTATTCCTGAAAGAAAAGAATCTTGAAAGATTAAGAACAGAGGTTTACATATTTCAACACATAGCTCTCTCAGTACTCGTGGGTGAATTCCATCTGGCCTTGGGGCTTTATTCACATTCACATTGTTTAATTTCTGCAAAACCTTGTCCTGAGTCAACCAGTCACTTTGTATTAGTAAGTTTTTATTAATGAATTGCATGTCTCCTGTTATAGGTTTCTCTTTGATAAATACCGAAGAAAAATAATCATTTAAAATTTCTGCCTTATCCTGATCTTCCGTTAATAATAACCCTGACTCAGATTTTAGTGAACCTACATTTTCACTCTTGGGTTTTTTAGAATTTATGTACCTAAAGAATCTTTTAGGGTTGGTCTTGCTCTCTTTGGCTATTTCTTTTTCATTTTCTAGTTTAGCCCATCTAATCGCTTTTTTTACATGCTTTATTGGCTTCCCTATATGCTTTATAGGATGCCTCAGATTTATCAAATTTAAAAGCTTTAAATGCCTTCTTTTTATTTTTCATTTCCTTAGTTACCTTCCTACTAAGCCACATTGGTTTCAGTCTGTTTCTTTTATATTTATTAACCAGTGGAATATATTGTGACGTGTACTTTTCTAGTGTTAGTTTAAAGATATTCCACTTATCCTCCGTGTTTTTCCCGTGAAAGAGTTTCTGCCAGTCAATGACATTGAGAGCTTCCTTTATTTTAATAAAGTTGGCCTTTTTAAAATTATATGTTTTAGCATGCCCCTTATGAATGTGTTTTTTTGAGTTAATTTCAAAAGTCACCATGTTATGGTCACTGTTTCCCAACTGTTCCTTTACATTAATATTTGAGAAAAGATCCGCATTATTTGTTATAACCAGGTCCAGACAGTTATCCTCTCTAGTTGGCGTTTCTACCAGTTGTGACATGAAGGTATCATTTAAAATGTTCAGAAACCGGATTCCCTTTGCTGAATTACTAGTCCCACTATCCCAATTAATGTCCGAGTAATTAAAATCTCCAATAATTAAAGTGCTACCATGATCTGCAGCCTTCCTAATTTGCTCTAACAGTTGTTCTTCCTCATCATTATCTATATTAGGTGGTTTATAGCATATGCCAACCAATAGTTGACTTCCCTGTTTATTCCCCAACGAGATATTTACCCATAAGGATTCCACATTTCCCTCATCGCTTTCCAGTTGTGTAATATTAGGCTTTAAATCCTGATTTACATATAAGCACACTCCACCCCCTTTCTTATGTTTCCTATCCTTTCTAAACAATGTATAACCGTTTAAGTTTACAGCCCAGTCATGCGTTTCGTCCCACCATGTTTCTGTTATTCCTATTATGTCGTATTGCTTAGTGTGTGCTATTACCTCTAGTTCCCCCATCTTGTTATTGAGGCTCCTTGCATTAGCAAGCATACATTTAATGTTGTCTCTACCCACACATGCTGAATGCGACTTTACATTACATGCCTCCACTGTTCTGACATTACCCATCCCCCCGGCTCCACCCCCCTTAGTCTGAACTGAAACCCTTCCGCTATCTGTTCTGTTTCCATTTTGTAAGATATTGTATCCCTCCCCCCCTTCCACTAGTTTAAAGTCTCCTCCAACCTTTTAACCATCCTCTCCCCTAGCACAGCAGACCCTCTTCCATTCAGGTGCAATCTATCACAACTATACAGATTGTACCCCAGTGCAAAATGAGCCCAGTGCTCTAAAAACCCAAAGCCCTCCTTCCTGCACCAAGCTTTAAGCCACGCATTGAGTTGATCCTGTAAGTGCAGATTCAGCCAATTTAAATAGGATCTGTCAAAGCTGGGGCACATTGGAGACTGTGACAGGCTTAAGCAAATTATGATAATGCGTTGTGAAATGAATCCCCATCATTTATTAACTCAGTCATGTTTTTTGAACATTTTTAAAACTGTTAATTTTTTGCTACAGAAAATGATGGAAGAAGGTGGTCAATAATATGGAGTGCTCTTTCTTGGTGTTTTGTATATGTGTGTGTGTGTGTATATATATATATATAACACATGGGGGAGTAGCGCGCAACCTAAACTAAGCATTCAGTGTGGGTGCGTCTCAAAAATAAAATATAAACAAAACCAGGGAGAGAGCACTCCAGTCAACACATTCAAAAACCAACAACAACAGCTTCATGCGTGGCTACATTATACCAGATTTTACCACATGTTGAAAAATTCTTAAATCTGAGCTATGTTGAAGAAAATGGTGGAAATTTAGTTTGCAATGAACGGCCGGGAATTGCTTTAAGCCTGCCAACAACGTCAATTTAATCCACCCTCTGGCAGGTCCTACTCTGCAAACCTAATGACTGCCCTTCATGGGATAAACTCACTTACTGAGGAACAAGTCCTTCCTTGGAGCTCCCCGCAGATCAAGGTTAAATAGAACCTGGAGGTGGAGTACCTGTGGCAGGGAGGGGTGCAACCCAGGAAATACATATGAAAAACACATGGGGATAGCACTCAAACTAAATTAAGCATTCAGCAGTGCGGGTGCGTCTCAAAAATAAATAAGCAAATTATGATCATACTTTGTGAACTGAATCCCCATCATTTATTACCCAGTCAGGTTTTTTGAACATTTTTAAAACTGTTATTTTTTTTGTTGCTACAGAAAATGATGGAAGAAGGTGGTCAATAATATAGAGTACTCTTTCTTGGTGTTTTGTGTGTGTATATATATATATATATATATATATATATGTTTATTATTACAGAAGCCACTTGCACATCACAGAAATTCGACGAATTGCATCCCAGAGCTCTTGTGCCACATTCCCCATATGCAGCAAGGAATTCTGGGTAGGATATGCAAATAACATCTGTCTCACTTTTATGCATCCTGGGTCTGTTATTACACAGAACCCTAAAATCAATGCTATGCCACACTGTGGCTTTCTAGCAGAGATAAGGTTTATGCAACTGGTCAAAGCCACTCCTAGGACAGCGCTGATATATATATACTGGCCATCGGGAATACCGGGTGAGTCCCGGTGGGCCAATAGCTAAGTGGGCTGGTGCAACCTGCTGCCTGCTTTGGTCTAGCGGCTGCCTGAGGCTCGGAATCCCCTAGGCCAGGCGGCCACCTGAGGCTCCCCTGGGCCTGGTTGCCACCTGAAGCTCTCCTGGGTCAGACAGTGGCCTGAGCAAGAATGATCGGCAAGGTGTCCGCACACGGACATGGGTGTTCGCAAGTGGCCCTCTTGTGATGTCTGCTTCCGCGGCTGCCCAGGGTTTACGGTGGGCCACAGTGTGAGTTAGTCCGGAGGAAGAGCTAGCAACACCGCCACTTCAGTATTGTTGATTGTAGACGCTTTGGAGAAATGAAGCATCTTTTTCCATAATTAGGCTTAGAAATTATGGTTAAAGTTAGAAATCAACCCTTAAATAAACTCTAAATACTAACATTCTGCTCAATTACTACTTGATTTTTAGGGAACAGATCCTGCCCCTTCTTTTGCCATTCTTACATTCAATACACTGGGGAAAGAGAAGGCAGCAACATCTAACAGCAAGCCTGGTCCAGAGGCAGGAGATAGCAACAAAATCCATATGACAATCTGGATCAATACAGTATAGAGTAGACGAGAAACCATAAGGAAGAACCAAAATCAATATCAGAGTGCTATGCACAATGCTGAGAAGTAGTTTAAATCCTGGATGAGCAAGTAACATTATGGAGTATGGTGATAGCTAATAATAATCTTAGCAAATGCTGCTGGAAATCATTTATATATACACAGCCTGGCGTTCCACAAAACTACTCTCCTATATTCAGTTTTAATGGAGAAGAATAGGGGTCCCAATACTCCCCACCATCTTAAAAGTACACTGATCGAAACTTCAGTGCCAGGACACTATCTCACCTATTTTCTCTGTTAGGCTCATTCAGTTTATATGAGAGGAAACCGTACTATTGTACTTTTATAAGAAAATTACAAATCTATATGTTTTCCGTTTTTGAAAAACTGATTGCCTGCTGTTTCTATTTAATTTGAACGTAGATACATTCAGATTTTAAACTGATCTACAATGTTACCACTCAACCACACTTAAATTGCTAAAACATTAATATGATTTCAGTGCCTGCACGTCCAGGTTTCCTGTGTATCTTGTCTCTACACATTCATTAGGTTTCCATCACATGGACCCATGCTTGTTACTTCCGCATCAGGTACATCAGGGTTCAGGAAGAAGAAGAGATTTCCTTGTCGTCTGTTAGGCTGGGTTCACACCTAAGCGTTTTACAGCACGCTCCTGCGCGGTGTAAAACGCTTAAACAATGAAATCCCATGATTTCCTATGTGGGCATGTCACACCTAAGCGTTTTAAAGCGCACACGAACGCGCTTTAAAACGGCCGACGCAAAAAGAAGTCCGGGAGCTTCTTTTCGGGCATACAGCAGCGCGTTCGCGGCCATATCATAGCCGCGAACGCGCTGCAACGTGCATTCGCGCGTTTTTTTGTATGCGCGAACGCGCGAAAAAAAAACGCGCGCATTGCGCGACGCAGCGCTACTCCCAGGTGTGAACCCAGCCTAAGTGACGCTCAGCACGTCCTCCGCAGCGAAGTGCACATGCGGCAGGACGACACGCTAAGCACGTCCTCCGCATGGAAAGGGTTAAAGGGTTAATAAAAGAGTATTTATTAGGACATGAAAAATAGCCCTAATAATCACCGTTTTTTTCCTGGGCGTGAGCGTATCCCCCACTATTTTTCCAGAAAAAAAGCACTGGATATAATACTTTGAGAATTTAATGTATTTTTGAAAATATACACTCATTTCAAATCTGATGACTGCAATACATTTCACAAAAACTGGGACAGGGGCAATTTAGGAGTAATAGCGATGCGACAAGTTGAAATAAGAAAGTGATGTGAAACAGGCGAGGTAATCATAGTGTATAAAGAGCCTCCAAAAAAGGCCTTAATCCATCAAGAGCATGTATGGGTCGAGGCTTGCCAATCTGCCAACAGATGCATAAGTGAATAATCCAACACATTGAGGACAACTTCCCCAAAGACAAATCGGTAGAAATTTGGGCATTTCACCTTCTACAGTGTACAACATTCAAGGAACCTGATGAAATCTTAGTGCATAAAGGACAAAGCTGAAAACCACTTCTGAATGCACGTGATCTCCGATCACTCAGATGTCACTGTCTCAAAACTGTCATGAGTCTGTAATGGATATCCTGACATGAAATTGTGTTTTGTGGCCGACAAGTCAATATTTCAAATAGGTTTTGGACAAAACAGCTGTCGTGTTCTCCGATCCAAAGAGGAAAAAGACCATCCAAGCTGTTATCAGCATCAGGTCCAAAAGCCAGCATCTATAGTATCGGGGTGTCTCATTCCAAATAGCATGGGTAACTTTAACATCTCATCTCTATGGGCTCCTTAACGCAGAAATATATGTACACATGTTGGAGCAATATATGCTGAAACCTAAACACAGAACCGAATGCACACCAATAAAGATATAAATGATTTTATTAATGCAAAAACACTATCATCAACAAAGCCAGAGGATAACTGAATAAAGTCAATATGCCAATGAATATTATACAATGCTTTATACCACCATACGCATTCCCTAAGGCAGGGGTCAGCAACCTTGGCTCCCTGATGTTTTGGGAACTACATCTCCCTTGATGCTCAGTCACCCATTAGGCAGACTGAGCCACATCGGAAATGTAGTTCCCAAAACATCAGGGAGCCAAGTTGCTGACCCCTGCCCTAAGAGAATCAAAAGATGAAACAAAAATTCAAGTAGCGTATAAACAGTACACATCGGGCTATATTACTGTCACGCCTTACCCCCAGCCGCGTCCGTCCTCGTCCCTTGCCGGCTCTCCCCCTGGGGCTGCCGGGTCATCGGGGTCCTCTTGCTCTGTGCCATCAGGGTCTCTGGTCCTCTGAACCCCGCGTCCTGGGTGGCCGACCCTCCCGGCGACATATGGTCTCCTGCCTGGTGCGGCGACCGGCGGCTGGTGCCGCGGTCCGCTGCCGTGCAGGACGCCGCACACAGGGATCTGGCCAAGATGGCGCCCGGGGGCTGGATGACCTTTTGATAGGTCTGATGGATGGAGCAGAGCAGGCCCAAACCCAGCATGGCCCAGGGCGGAGGTACCGACCTCCAACCCAATGGAGGAAGGAGGGGTGGATGCTGAGCTGGAGGCGTGTCCACCTCCTATAAAAGACCAGAGACTGCTCTCTGGCATTGCTTCAGTATTGTGCTGTTAGTCCATTGAACAAGTGCTTATTTCTATTCTCCCTTATCTGTGTTTTGACCCTTTTGCTCTCTGCCACGTTTTCGAAGTCGGCTGCCGGCCCCGACCTTTTGCTTTCATTGACCACTGCCTACGGATTATCTTCTTGTACTGCGATATATATTTACAACTCCTGTGACCACTTGCACACCGGGTTCCAGCCACCCCTTGAATGAGCGTGACAGATACTGAAGCCATAATGGAACTCGCAGAAGTCACAGAAGTTCTCACTAGTCTGTCCAGACAAGTTACGTTGCTGACCCATACCTTCCAGGACTTACAACTCGAGCATAGAAACCTTCAGACCCAGATACATGCCCCTGTGGCACCACCTCCCTATTCTCAACCTAATGCTCCTCAACATCCACACCACGACCAGGATGATGACCTTCCTCGCGTGGAACCTATGGTCCCACTGCCTGACCAGTTCACAGGTGACCGAGCCAAGTTTGATGCTTTTCTTTTGAACTGTCATTTGTTGTTCACACTGAAACCCCGTACCTATGCATCAGATTACGTCAAGGTACGCACAGTGATTACTCTTCTGGGAGGTGAACCAAAGAAATGGGCCCATACCCTTCTTCGTATACAAGACCCAGTATTGGAGTCATGGGCAACGTTTGCAGAAGCCCTGGAAACGATGTATAAAGACCCGAATCGGCAAGCCACAGCTCAACATGCCATCCGTGCTTTGCGACAGGGTCGCAGACCAGTGGAAAAATATATAACGGACTTTCGCCATCATGCACATGACACCTGCTGGAATGAGACAGCTCTTATTGATCAATTCCGTCTGGGCCTATCAGAACCTCTGAAGGATGAACTAGCCCGAGTAGCCTTGAGCGAGCTAATACCGTATTTCCCCCACGCTCTTCTACTCCCACAGCACTGGTTCCTGTCTCTTCCAGAGCCTTGATGCCTGTAACCAATCCGGCTGTACCAGCTGAACCTCTGCAGATAGGCCTCATTGACGGGCATCTACCCCCGGCCGAATTGGATCGTTGTCATAGACTGCGCCTCTGTACCTACTGTGGAGAACCAAATCACCAGGCTCGTACTTGCCCAGCCAAAGCATCAAGAGGTACTTGTCTTCGCTTTATTTCTCCTCTCACACCCAGAACACTGCTCACCCCGCTATTACTTGTGTCTGTCTTATTACAGTGGCAACAGAAAGAGATTCCGTTACAGGCCATGGTGGATTCCGGGGCTAGTGGGTGTTTTCTGGATGCTGAAATAGCCTCATGTATAGGACTGCCTTTAGTAAATAAAAATACCCCTATTGCAATTCAGGTGGTGGATGGCTCATCATTGAAATCCGGTCCTATCAAGTATGAAACCATCTCGGTACACATGTCCATAGGAACAGGTCATAGAGAACCTCTTGTATTAGACATAGTCACTTCACCCACTTTTCCTGTAATCCTTGGGTTGCCATGGTTACGAACCCATGATCCTCATATTCAGTGGTCGACAGGACAGCTGACCTTCTCCTCTCCTCATTGCAACACCTTCTGCTGTCAAAAAATGCATGCCATTAATTCCGTACTGGATACCCACATGGTACATCTTAACGTACAACTACCCAAGGTCTACCTTCCTTTTGCAGATGTCTTTGATGAAAAAAAAGCTGAATCATTACCTCCTAGACGAGCATACGATTGTTCCATTGACCTATTGCCTGGTGCTACGATTCCGTATGGTTGTCTTTATCCTCTATCCGGGCCCGAACTGTAGGTGCATACAATCTGATACGAATACGTGAGGGCGATGAATGGAAGACAGCGTTCAGATCTAGATACGGACATTATGAATATACTGTTATGCCCAATGGGCTCTGTAATGCCCCGGCTACGTTTCAGCATTTTGTGAACGACGTCTTCCGAGATCTGCTTGATCAGTTCGTAGTCGTATATCTGGATGACATACTTGTCTTTTCCCACTCTGTAGCCGAACACCGCAAACACATGACTTTGGTTTTGCAACGTCTACGGGACAATCACCTTTATGCCAAGCTTGACAAATGTGTCTTTGAGGTCACTACAGTCTCCTTTTTAGGATTCATACTGTCCCCATGACAGGTAGAAATGGACCCGCAGAAGATAGAGGCTATTACTGCTTGGCCCATTCCAAAAACAAAAAAAGACATCCAGAGATTTATTGGCTTTGCCAATTTCTACCGGCGATTCATCAATCATTTCTCCAATATCATACAACCCTTGACATGCCTCACAAAACAAACGACCCGATTTGAATGGACTCCTGCGGCTCAAAAAGCTTTTGATACGTTGCGTACCTGCTTCTCCACGGCTCCCCTTCTCCGATTACCGGAACCTCAAGCACCGTACTTCGTCGAAGCTGACGCTTCCGAATACGCCAGAGGAGCAATATTATCACAACGGTCCAAAGAAGGCCTATTGCATCCCGTGGCCTTTCATTCCAAGAAACTAGGCCCCTCGGAGCAGAACTACGATATAGGAGACAGAGAACTCCTAGCTATAAAAAGGGCCTTCGAGGAGTGGCGTCACTTTTTGTGTACCCTATAACAGTCTTTACGGACCACCGAAACCTTGAGTATTTGCAATCGGCCAAACGATTACGACCACGACAGGCACGTTGGGCCCTATTTTTCGACCGCTTTTCTTTTCATATCACTTATAGACCAGGTTCCCGTAATGGCAAAGCAGATGCCCTCTCCAGAATCGGTGAAGGGGTTCCACCTTCTGCTAACACCTCGCATACCATGTTGAAAAAAGAACATTTCATCGGTGTAAGCATATCACTCCAGGAACAGATCAAACGTCTCACAGCCGCTTTACCCCTGTCAGTCACCTCTGAAGGTGTCCATAGGGTACGAGGCCATATCTTCATCCCAGAAGGCGCAAGAACAGAGGTCTTACGTCACTGCCATGACTCTTTGGTATCCGGACACCCAGGAGTGAAGAAAACCCTGAACAGAATCAGACGTCAGTTCTGGTGGCCATCATTGCCACATATGGTGGAACAATACGTCAAGTCATGTACCGTATGTCAACGGAACAAAATACCCAATATAAAGCCTATGGGACTGCTACATCCTTTGCCTGTTCCAACACGTCCGTGGGCCCACATATCCACTGACTTTATCGTTGAATTACCCATGTCACAACGCTGTACTACCATTATGGTGGTAGTCGACCAATTCACTAAAATGGCACATTTTATTCCCTGTACAGGAGTACCCACAGCTAAAGAAACGGCGTCTCTGTTTTTCGTACATGTTTTCCGGCTTCACGGCCTTCCAGATTCCATTACATCAGATCGTGGATCCCAGTTTACCTCAAAGTTTTGGAAGGCTTTTTGCTCCCTTCTTCATATCACAGGCAATCTGACATCTGCCTACCATCCTCAATCTAACGGACAAACAGAGCAAACCAACCAAACATTAGAACACTATCTACGATGTTACACGACCCATTTACAGGACGACTAGGTGGACCTCCTTCCTACGGCTGAATTCACCTATAATTCACAACAACATGAAACAACGAAAGAAACCCCCTTCTTTATCTCCTACGGTTTCCATCCTACTTCTATTCCGAATCTACCAGAACCTTCATCAGTTCCTGATGTCTCCCTCCATGTAAATAGTCTACATAGAGGTTTTGATCTTGCCAAAACGAACTTACTGCAAGCACAATCAAGATACAAAAAGGCAGCCGATCTACGGAGGCATCCTGCTCCTAATTACCATATCGGGGATCTCGTCCTTCTATCAACCAAACATCTTCACCTTTCCTGCCCATCCAAGAAGCTCACTCCACATTACCTAGGCCCCTTTCGTGTCGCTTCCATTGTTAATCCAGTTGCAGTTAAGTTAGTGCTACCACCTTCCCTTCAGGTTCACCCAGTGTTCCATGTTTCCCTCTTGAAACCTTGGACCCCCGATCCTTTTCCCACCAGAACTCCCTCTCCCCCTTCACCTATTGCAGTTAACGATACACTGGAGTACGAAGTAGAGAAGATTCTTGATTCCCGAATCCGTAGAGGCAGACTGTACTATCTTATTCACTGGAAGGGGTATGGCCCAGAGAAACGATCGTGGGAACCGACCTCTCAGGTCCATGCTCCCGTCTGTCTTCGTGCCTTCCATCAGGCTCACCCTGAGAGGCCTGGTCCTGTTCGCACCCGGAGGTTGCTACTTCGGCGGGGGGTTCTGTCACGCCTTACCCCCAGCCGCGTCCGTCCTCGTCCCTTGCCGGCTCTCCCCCTGGGGCTGCCGGGTCGTCGGGTCCTCTTGCTCTGTGCCATCAGGGTCTCTGGTCCTCTGAACCCCGCGTCCTGGGTGGCCGACCCTCCCGGCGACATATGGTCTCCTGCCTGGTGCGGCGACCGGCGGCTGGTGCCGCGGTCCGCTGCCGTGCAGGACGCCGCACACAGGGATCTGGCCAAGATGGCGCCTGGGGGCTGGATGACCTTTTGATAGGTCTGATGGATGGAGCAGAGCAGGCCCAAACCCAGCATGGCCCAGGGCGGAGGTACCGACCTCCAACCCAATGGAGGAAGGAGGGGTGGATGCTGAGCTGGAGGCGTGTCCACCTCCTATAAAAGACCAGAGACTGCTCTCTGGCATTGCTTCAGTATTGTGCTGTTAGTCCATTGAACAAGTGCTTATTTCTATTCTCCCTTATCTGTGTTTTGACCCTTTGCCACGTTTTCGAAGTCGGCTGCCGGCCCCGACCTTTTGCTTTCATTGACCACTGCCTACGGATTATCCTCTTGTACTGCGATATATATTTACAACTCCTGTGACCACTTGCACACCGGATTCCAGCCACCCCTTGAATGAGCGTGACAATTACAATGTTGGTGCTAACTTAACCAGAGCTGTTGTAAACTGAAAACCTCCATAGGCTATAATGGCTGTGGTAAATTTACAACAGCTCTGGTTAAGTTAGTACCAGCTTTGTAATATGGCCCACCAACTCTTGAACTCACTAGTATACAGCATGCAAGTAATATGGCAGTAAGGCAAAGAAATAAAAAAACAAGGCAATATCAGTATCCTGCTGAATAAAAATTTGAATACCTCCCAAACAATACAATAAACAAAAATACATGGATTACAAGAGCCCCACTGGAGAGATGCACATACCATACCATACAGATGCCATCTTTTCAAGGGACGTCTCTGCATCCTCCAGCTGGACAACGCCAAACCACATGCTGGCTGGATTACAAGATCATGGTTGTGTAAGCAGAGAGTGCAGGTGGCCTGCCTGCAGACTGCCCTGTCTCCAATTGAGAATGTGTGGAGCAGTATGAAGTGCAAGATAAGTCTCAGAAGGCCCCGTACAGTTGCACAGCTGAAGACCTGCATAATGGAGGAATGGGGGGATATTCCACTTGCTAAATTGAATCAACGGGTGTCTTCGGTGCTCAGTCGCTTAATAAGTGTTATGAAAAGCCGGCTGGGTGGAGTAGAGGTAATGTCACTGCTCTGCATGGAGAGAGCCTGTGGAGTCATGGGTTCGATCCCAGCGAGCAACCTCTCCAGTAAGTGTCCTTGGGCAAGACACCTAACGGTACATACTCGCCACCCAGGACATACTTGAAAACGAGAGAAATCTCAATGTATACTTCCTGGTAAAATCCTTTCTAAAAAAAAAAAAAAAAAAAGGAAAAGTGGTCTTCTACAGTGGTAAACCATCGACTGTTTCAACTTTTGTGAAGTGTGTTGGTTGCACACAGTAAAACTTCAAATAATGTGTTATAATTAATTTCAGTAATCTGTGTCCTTAGTTTGCTTGTCTTCAGCAAACTGTTTGCGCAAACTTTCTTGTGCACCATCTTTAGAAGAAGCTTCCTTCTGGGACGACAGCCATACTGGCCAATTTGATGCAGTTTGTTGCGTATGGTCTGTGCACTGACCTGCTGACCCCACCACACCCCTTCAGCCTCCGCAGCAATGTTGGCAGCACTCCTACATCTATTTCCCAAAGACAGCCACTGGATATGACGCTGAGCTCTTGCACTCAACTTCTTTGGTCGACCATGATGAGGCCTGTTCTGAGTGGAACCTCTCCTGTTAAAGCGCTGTATGGTCTGGGCTACCGTGCTGCAGCTCAGTTTCAGGGTCTTGGCAATCCTCTTATAGCCTAGGCCAGGGGTCAGCAACCTTGGCTCCCTGATGTTCTGGGAACTACATCTCCCATGATGCTCAGTCACCCATTAGACTGACTGGGCCACATGGGAAATGTAGTTCCCAAAACATCAGGGAGCCAAGGTTGCTGACCCCTGGCCTAGGCCATCTTTATGTAGAGCAACAATTCTTTTTTTCAGATCCTCAGAATTCTTTGCCATGAGGTGCCATGTTGAACTTCCACCAACCAATATGAAAGAGTGAGAGCGATAACCCCAAATTTAACACAGCTCCCCTTCACACCTGAGACCTTGTAACACCAACGAGTCACATGACACCGGGGAGGGAAAATGGCTAATTGGGCCCAATTTGGACATTTTCACTTAAGGGTGTACTCACTTTTGTTGCCAGCGGTTTAGACATTAATAGCTGTGTGTTGAGTTATTTTGAGGGGAGAGCAAATTTACACTGTTATACAAGCTGTACACTCACTACTTTACATTGTAGCAAAGTGTCATTTCTTCAGTGTTGTCACATGAAAAGATATAATAAAATATTTACAAAAATGTGAGGGGCGTACTCATCTCTGTGAGATACTGTGTGTGTGTATATATATACAGTATATATATATTTAAAATCATGAGCATAGCAGTCTGTAGTGACACCTTTTTTATTGGACTAATGTTACATTTAAAAGGCAAGCTTTCAAGAGTATTCCTCTCTTCTTCAGGTCTGGACGCTGGTGTGTGTGTGTGTATATATATATATATATTATTGCACACACACCAGTAGGGTAGCACGCAACCTTCACTAAGCATAGAGGGTGGGTGCTTCTCAAGACAAAATACAACAAACCAGGTGGAGAACACACCAACTAACACTTTCAAAGACTTCAACAGTAGCTTATACATTTAAACATTTAAAGATTTTACCAAAGTTTAACCCTTTAAAGATTCTAATAACTCTTAACCCTTTCAGCATTTCAACAGTTTTAATCCATTTAAGATTTCTGTTAAGATTTTTAACCCTAAACGCTGTTAGAAAATGATGGGAATTTAGTTCACAATATATGGCCATTAATTGCTTAAGCCTGTAACACTGTCAATGTATTCCAGCTTTGACAGATCCTACTGTACATTACTGTTATAGCTGACTATACTAAACCTGTGCTATCACTTTAACTAGTGGCTCCGCCCAGGATGACACAGGTCAGAGGGCACGGCAGCCATCTTCAGGGTCAGTTAGTGTGATGCAGTTATGAAGGCAGATGCATGATCCTGTGTTCCTGCAGTTATCCAAGCCTGTATATAACAGTAAGTGTCCTGCAATAAAGCAATGGTGAACCTGACAGCCCAGCCTCATATCTGAACAAGCAGAGATCATAACAGTGGCGACGAGAATGAGATTTGTAAAGGTCTGCTCAGCCTGAAGTAAAGAAAAAAAAAAAAAAACAGGGATTGAAAGCCAGATAAAGCACACACTGCCATCCAGCAGCAAGAACATGGCACTGATAGGCACATTAACTGAGTTTGATGGAGAGAAAACTTCCTGGAGCTCCTGGGCTGAGAGATTAGAGCAGTACTTCAGTGCTAACACCATACCCCCTGAGAGACAGGTTGCAGTGTTTCTCACAGCCGTGGGGGCTAACACATATGACACTCTAAGAGACCTTCTGTTCCCTGAGAAACCAGCAAGCAAGGCTCTACAGGAACTTCTGAAACTATTAGAGGATCACTTTCATCCAAAACCGCTGGAAATTGCAGAAAGATTTTGTTTTTATCAACGGCAGCAGCAGCCGGGCGAAGATATTAAAGCCTATGTGGTGGCCCTTCGCAAATTGGCCTCCACCTGTTCATTTGGGGAGTACCTACTGACAGCTTTGAGAGACAAGTTTGTCCTGGGACTGCATAGTGAAACGATTCAAAGGAAACTTCTGACAGAAAAGGGACTCACCATTACAAGCGCAGTTGAGATAGCATCAGTCATGGAGATGGCTGTCAGGGATACGGAGGAATTGCACCCTCAGATCCACAAAGAAGGGGTGAAAGAGGACGTTTTCAGAACCGCAGTTGCTACAGCCAACTGGAGCTACAGACCCAAACCCACGCCAGCTTGTTACTGGTGCGGTAATACAGACCACGACTCCAAAACCTGTCGGTTTAAGGATCAACCTTGTCATCAATGTGGAAAAATGGGCCATCTCCAACGGGTTTGCCGTAATAGGAATGTACAAGGACAAAAGCCGCAGTACCCTAAGAAGAAGACTTACAAGGTACAGAAACTTACATCATCTTCATCTGACTCAGACAACGATGAGGCATTACATAGTTTATCTATACATCGTATACACTCGTCACACCCTGCAATGACAGTACAAGTAACCATTGAAGGGAAGAGACTAAAGATGGACGTTGATACAGGAGCTGCAGTGTCAGTTATCACACAAAAACAGTGGAAACATCTTCAGATCCAGGCAACTGTCGCCCCACTCCAATAAAGCTGCAGACCTACTCAATGCAAGTACTCCATCCACTAGGTTGTGCAAAGGTAAAGGTATCATACAAGGGCCAGACAAAGAGACTACCACTATATATCCTGAGAAACGGAGGACCGCCTCTCTTTGGCAGAGATTGGATCACTCATCTGGGAATGCCAGATATCATCAAGAATCCTTGCAACACCCTGACAGTTCCGTCAGGACATGATGATGGATGGGTGGAATCCTTAAAACAGCGTTTCCCTGAGGTTTTCGTTGACGAGTTAGGGAAAATCAAAAATGACTGTGTGAGGCTCAAGCTGAAACCGGATGCTCATCCCAAATTCTTCAAGGCTCGGACAGTACCGTTTGCCCTTAGAGCAGGAGTGGACGCTGAACTAATCCGGCTAGAAGAACAGGGTGTCATTTCCAAGGTAGAGCGCAGTGCTTGGGCATCACGTATTGTTCCAGTAAAGAAATCAAATGGTGAATTGCGCATCTGTGGGGATTTTCGCATGGTGCTGAATAGCCAACTGGAGGTTGACCAGTATCCTCTACCCAGAGTAGATGACATCTTCGCTTCACTTGCTGGGGGACAGAAGTTCACCAAGATTGATCTACGACAAGCTTACTTACAGTTTGAGGTCCACCCCTCTTCTCGAAAATACCTCACCATTAACACTCACAGGGGTTTGTACGAATACAATCGAATGGTGTTTGGCATTGCATCTGCACCAGCCATCTGGCAAAGAAAGATGGATGAAATTTTAGCAGACATTCCTTTCACTCAGTGTCTATTAGACGACATGCTCATCACTGGTCGCACGGACCAAGAACACAAGCAGAATGTAGAGCTCGTTTTACAAAGACTTCAAGACCAAGGTCTCAAGGTAAATTTGACAAAATGTAAATTCATGGTGCCTAAATTGGAGTTTTGTGGCCACTTAGTAGATGCAGAGGGCATTCATACTGTTGAAGACAAGGTCGATGCTTTAGTCAAAGCTCCAGCCCCAACAAGTGTCCATCAACTACGATCCTACCTTGGCCTGCTTAACTACTATAATAAATTTCTTCCAGACCTTGCTCATACATTGTTTCCACTGCATAAGCTCCTGGAGAAACACTCCAGGTGGGACTGGTCAGCGAAATGTCAACATGCTTTTGAGTCCTCTAAACGGAAACTGTTAGCGTCACGTATGCTTGTGCACTACGACCTCCAGAAGCCTCTCACCCTGGCTTGTGATGCCTCTCCTTATGGTCTGGGCGCTGTTCTTTCCCACATCCTACCGGATGGCTCTGAGAAACCGGTGGCCTTCGCCTCCAGATCCTTGACGAAGACAGAGAGCAATTACTCTCAAATTGATAAAGAGGCACTTGCATTGATATGGGCAATTCGGAAGTTTCACCTTTACCTGTATGGTAGAGAGTTTACCATATTAACGGATCATAAACCGCTTCTTCAAATTTTTAGCCCTGACAAAGGAATCTCTCAGACAACTGCAGCCCGTCTCCAGCGCTACGCCCTGTTCTTGGGAGCATACAGCTACCGCATACAGTATCGAAGTCATGATGACAATGCAAATGCAGATGCAATGTCCCGTCTCACAGAACTGCCTCTAGAGTCGACACCATCAGTCAAGAGTTGTAGGTACACCACCTCACACCTCCTTACTTCCAGAGAGATAGCAGCCCATACTGTGAAGGATACCCTTCTGACAAACGTGCTTACCTTTATACGAGACGGCTGGCCTGCGACGGTATCACAGGAACATGAACCTTACTACAGGAAGCGAATGGAATTGTTTGTGAAGGATAATTGTGTCTTATGGGGAGACCGAGTGGTCATTCCAAAAACCCTCCAGAGACACATCTTGGACTTGCTACATACTGGTCACCCTGGAACCACGCGGATGAAACAGAAAGCACGGGGCTATGTGTGGTGGCCGAACATAGATGCAGATATCACGGCATATGTCAATGCTTGTGTAGGATGTGCACAAACTGCCAGAGACCCTCCTCGAGGATGCATTCAACCCTGGACTTGGCCCACGGTTCCCTGGTTTCGCCTTCACTTGGATTTTGCGGGTCCCATAAGGGGACAAACCTTCTTGATTATAATTGATGCCCACTCAAAATGGCCAGAGGTCATTCCAGTTACCCAGCTGACTACAAAGGCAACAGTTGCCATATTATTGCATCTTTTTGCTTCGTTTGGGTATCCCAGGGAGATTGTCACAGATAATGGTGCCCAATTCACAAGTCAGGAGTTCCAGAGTTTTGTTACAGTGCATAATATCAAGCACAAATTAACCGCCCCCTATCACCCAGCCACCAATGGGCAAGCAGAGCGGTTTGTACAAACTTTCAAGAACTATTTCAAGGCCTCAGTGGCTGTGACGAGCCAGAGGTCCATATCGCCTCAGCGTTTAGACTCTTTCCTGTTTACTTACAGAACTACACCACATGCCACCACTGGTACAACACCAGCTGAGCTTATGTTGGGAAGACAGTCATGGACTGCTTTTGACATGCTTCGCCCTCAGACCGTTCATGAACATGTATTACAATCCCAAGAAAAGATGGTGAAGTCCAAAGAGTCTCCTGTTTTTGCAACCCACCAGGAGGTCTGGACTCGATCGTATGGATCTGCCAACAGTCGGTGGCTACCTGCTACCGTTGCAGAATCTTTGGGACCCAAGATGTACAGAGTCCGCCTGGAAGATGGTTCCATTACCAGACGACATGTAGACCAGCTACGGTCTCGTTTACGGGTGCTTGAACCCTTAACGTCCCCAACCCTACGGGGTCCGGTGTCCACATCTAATGCGTCGGAGGACATCTGGAATGGTGTCTGGGTTGACTCGGAAACTTTGGACTCGTCTCCTGTGAGTATTTGTGACTCTGGTTCAGAGGTTCCCCCTGACCCCTCTGTACCCTCCTTGACCCCACCAGTTGATCTTTCATCCAATCCTACCGCCTCCAACACCCTGCCTGCTGGTGGACGTCCCCAACGTCACCGACGCCCTCCTGACTGCTTACTTCTTCAAGAACGGATAAGAGACTTCCGTCGGTCCTCGCGTAGGGCCCAGAAAGATGTGGATGATGATTTGGCCCCGCAATTTTCTTCAGAAGACTAGTCATCAGTTTTTCAGTGACACTCTCCAAGTTCCTCAGATGAACTGTGTTCGATTGTTCTGGTTGTTGATTTGTTACAAGGTTTTTGTTATGATGTTCTGGTTTTGTTTTTGGGGTGGGGAGGAAGGTGTTATAGCTGACTATACTAAACCTGTGCTATCACTTTAACTAGTAGCTCCGCCCAGGATGACACAGGTCAGAGGGCACGGCAGCCATCTTCAGGGTCAGTTAGTGTGATGCAGTTATGAAGGCAGATGCATGATCCTGTGTTCCTGCAGTTATCCAAGCCTGTATATAACAGTAAGTGTCCTGCAATAAAGCAATGGTGAACCTGACAGCCCAGCCTCATATCTGAACAAGCAGAGATCATAACAATTACCTAATGACTGCCATTATGGGATTAACTCACTTACTGAGGACTGAATACTTTCTGGAGCTTCCTGTGATTCAAGGTTAAATAAAGCCTGAAAATGGAACACCCGTGACAGGGAGGGGTATAAAATCAGCATTGGGTTACCAGCAGCTGTTGAAATCTTGAAAGGGTTACGCATTGTTAGAACCTGTAAAGGGTTAAAACCTTTACTGTGTGAGCTCCCGTTAAAGTCTTTACATGTATGAATTTATGTGCTTTCCTCTGTATTGTTATATGAACTGTATATATAACACAATGCTAAATGTAATATGAAGTTACAGTAGTGAGTCAATAAAACCGAATCTACATTGAGTCCACGTTTCATGCTGTTAAAATGGGTAATAATTTTTAAGTCAAATAATTTTTCATTTATGAGAGTCTTCAACATTTCCTTCCAAGATTTTAATGCTTAGGTAGTGGACAGAGTGACTTGTCTGGATAAAGTGATGACAAAGGAGGGAGGGGGTACAGTGTTTATTTTTGTTTCCATTTTTGATATGAGGGGTTTTTCAGAGCGCACCGAGATGTCACTGGATTAGTTTGGCATGCTTTGGTGATTTCAATTCACTGACCTTGCATTGAATTCAGCATTCACCGCAGGGTCCTCGAAGTGCGCCGAATCGACCCGCCGAACATATCCGCTAAACCACAGAATCGATCGGATAAACCACCGAACAGAGCCACAAACCCGCCAAATGCAGCTGACGAATCGCGTAATGTATAAGATCGTATAAATAACAAAAAGGTCTGTTACAGAATAAAAAAAACACATTTTAAAAAAAGATTTTAATGAAAAAAATCCTGAAAAATGCCTAAAAAAATAAAATTTTGGCTGCAAATAAAAAAGGTTTTTACATTGAAACCAATGGGATTCACCTGTTTTATGCTGCTGAATGAAAGCAACGAAAATCTGAGCATTTCGACAACTTTTCACAGCTATTCGGCGTTCTTTGAATAGATTAACTATTACTTCTCTATGGGGGATTTCACTGCTGCCGAAGTGCACTGTATTTTGCTGGAAATCTGCCAATATTTGGTGAATCGCTAGCTTTTTGAATAGCCGAATTGCCGGGAAATTCACCATTCAATGGCAGGTTCGGCTCTCTTTGAATAACACCTTTAGTGTGGTGTGCCATTTAGTGTTTGAAGACCACAATCATATCTTTTCAGGTGCCATCTCTTATCTCGGGCACCATCAATACCATCATAGATCCCCTGCAGCCTTGTTAAAGCATTCCCTCCTACACCCCATTGCTTCTTCACTACTGTTTTATCCTATACCACTGCTGTAAAGCAAGACTTTTCATCAGATTTTGGTAAATGTTGCATCATGGGAAAAATTGACAAATGGAAACAAGAGATAAAAATTTAACAATTTTTCCTTTTTTATCCCATGCAATTAATTCAAGCAAAGAAAACCAGTAATCTAGTTACAGCTTATTTTAGTGGTTGTTTTCCTTTAAGGTGGGTTTCTCCAACCAGAAAATTATTCTGTCAAGGATGCTATACTTAGAGAAGATAAGCTTCCTTTGCACAACAGGGTTATTAATTCCCATTACACATATATCCCCAGGACATACTTGAAAACGAGAGAAATCTCAACGTATCCTTCCTGGTAAAATCCTTTATCAATAAATAGATAAATAAATTATACACTTCATTATCATAGTATATATTATCAAATAATAAATGATTATGTGATGCCTTTGAGCTCTCTTATGATGACATCACATGGCATTGTAATTCTTCAAAAATTATATAGTTTATTTTTTAATGTAAGTGTAGATTTAGTTGTAGGAGTATGTTATGATTATGGATAGTATTATTGATAAATGTCTCAGTCTCTCCTTGCTGGCCTAGAGTGGGAACAGTACATGTACTTTGAAACAGTCAAATGTCAAGTCTCGGCAGCTGATGAATGTGGCTTGTCTATATTGTACCAATTGCTCAGAGCTGTGGAAATCTTGGCGCTATATAGATAAAGAATAATAACAATGGGCACTACCAACTGATCCCCCAACACATTGGTAATGCTGACGGAAATCAAGAGGACACTGGTTTGAGGTGCCTGTGGTCTAGGCTGGCAGATCTGTGAGTACTAGTACATTTTGAAACCTGTTGAAATGTGCAGTGGAGATATGTTGCATACTCCCGGAGATCTCTGGTGTCAGCATACATCACTTTTATGTGGGTTTATGTATTATCTGCATTGATAGGGTGAGGTCTGTTGAATGCCTAATATCGCCTCAAAACAGGTTACACATCATTAGATGCTCCTTGTGAACAAGAAATGATTATAGCAACATTGTTGCCAGTGTCGAGGCAAGAGATACTGCTCCTTTCATCCCTTTGTGAGCACTAGATGGGGTAATCTCTGTAAACACTGTACTGTACCAACTAGTGAGTAGCTATATTTATCCATGCTCAGATGCGCTTTGAGCTATAATGCAGCTAAGTGCATCTCCTATTTGCTTTAGCTAATGGATGTTTAGTGATATATAGTCAACTCAATCATCAAGACTTTCAAAGCAGCCTAAACACATTTACAATGTCACATAATTCACTTAAATTTCAGTATGCATATACAGTATATTTTGCTTTGGCACCCCAGAGGTTTTGGAACTACATGTCTCATGATGTTCATCCAGTTTTCAGGCTCAATATGCTGTTTATTGCTATATATATGGTAGCAGGCAATCACACACATTGTTTCAGTCTGGCTGTCCACTGGCACCATAGTCCGGCGACTGACTTGGTCACCCGACTACAGACAACACCATCGACCGATCAGGGTCATACAATCCGTCTGTGGACGACCCAGGGTGGCCAATGGACAGGCAGCCAAATGGAAAAAAAATATGAAAACCCTGCTGTGGCGAAAAAAAACCCCGCTCCGTGGGAGAAAAAGAAACGGAGATCAGCACCATGGACAGCCCCGTCCAGCGCAGCCGAAGCAGGGGGAAAAAAAAATCCTCGCCGAAGACTGCGGAGGGGATTACATAGGCTTCAGCACTAGGGACAGAAACGCTGAATACAGCCGGCTGAAAGAGGAAAAAAAAAAAAAAGACGCTTACAACGAGAGAAAAAAAGCTGTGTTCTCTTTTAAAAAAATATCGGAACCCAAAATTACGCCTAAAAAGAAAATGCAGAAAAATACCTAAAAATATCAAGAAATAAAAAGTCTTTTTGCTGCTGATTAAAAAAAAATAAACGGATGAATTAAAAATAAGTAAAAATGAAAATATTTTTTACATTGATTCCTATGGGCTTCGCAATGAATCATTTCTCTATGGGCAATTTCCCTGCCGCGACACGACGGTTTAACTATACAATTCATGTTTTCATGTAAATTGTATCAGATCGTCCGATTTTATCCATCTAAAACTGAAAGGATTGCTAATCTGTTGGAATCACATAAAATCGTCTGAAGTCGTTTGATGGTGGTCGGATGCAGTGGAACAGGGTTGACTCACCTGCATGTTGTAGGAATGGTCGGACGACTTCAGACGATACCAGATGATCGCACCATTGCACAAATACGGTGCCAGTGGATGGCCAACCTCAAGCACCAAGGCTAATTTTTTTCTTTGGTGTATGTTCTGGTAGACAGGGACCTCATTGCACCTATATGTACGGTGCACCCTAATATTCGAGGGTGCAGTAATAGAAATCATTCAGATTGATCACAGAGATCCTTTTCTATTTAACTCTTCCTTTAAGATCATTTCCTGCATCCTAGCAATACAGACACCTGGTGATGATTATTTTTTATACATTTATGTATCTGCTGATTATCTGGCACACAATTATATGAAGTCAATTCTTTTTGTACACTGCTTCCCTGTATACCCACTGAGAATACCTTCTAGCAAAATCATTGGAACGCTCCCTTCCTTCAAACATCAAATAACATAATCTCTAATTGAACACCTATATTGGGATGGATGGTTATTATAATATTTCCTCATGAAAATGCAATCTAGTAACCATCACCCAGCAAATCTGCTTTCCATGGATGTATAGCAGAGACATGAAGGGTTATTCAATAAGCGTCGAACTTGCCACCAAATTGCACCGAACCGGGAATTTACCGGTATGGTGCAATTTCGTGGCAATTTGGCTATTCTGAGAGCTGTCGATTCACCAAATACTGGGAAACTTACAGTGAAATACAGTGCAGTTCGACCGCAGATCGCCACAATTCAGTGAGCTTCGGCGGCATTGAAATAGTCCCATAGAGAAATATGGTTAATCTATTCAGAGAGCGACAAACTGCACGTAAATGTTGGTGAAATGCCCAGGTTTTCTTTTCAACAGGTTTAAACAGGCGAATCCCATAGGATTCAATGTAAAAAAAAATCAAATTTTTTTTTATTCAACTGTTTATTCTTTTCATTTGCAGCAAAAAACTTTTTTATTTTTTAGAATTTTTTTAGATATTTTTCTGGATTTCTTAGGTGAAATTTTTGATTCAAAAGTCCTGGTGGTGTGGTTTGGAAGTCAGCGCTTCCTTCAAAAAATATAATCCAATGTATAGACGTAGCCTCTTATAAACGCTGATGTTCAGCAGACTTGTGCCTCAAATAAAACATAAAATAGTGCAATTTATCTCATGAGAAATAAATAAAAGTAAAAAAAAAGGTGCACTCACATGTAGGGGTGTCTTAAGTCGGACACTAAACGAACAGGCGGCTGGTGTCATTCTGAGGGGGCACCAGATCTCCCTTCTTTAAGCGGTAAATGTTCACCTCCTTCCTAACAGGATACGTAGAATCCCTTCAGAAATTTTTGTTTCACATTTTTTAATGGCATTTTTTCTTTTATTATCTAACAGCCCTTCAGTTAGGTGGCTCGTTGGCTATCTTTGGCGGTCGGCAGCGGGCTTCGGCATCATCTTGTTCTGCGTGCTATGGGGACACTGTCTCGGTGAACTGAAGTCTCTGAAGAGCACTGAAGTGAGCTGAACGAAAGAGCACCAAAATTTCGCAGAATTTTTAGTGCTCTCTGAATAATCTCTTTGGTGGTGAGGTTGAAACTGCATCTCAACAGTTGCACAGCCTGCTACACCATGGTTGTTGAGGAAAGTTGTCCTCATCACCAGCCGTTTTCATTGGGATATGAACCAGCTACATTGTAGAGCACAGAAGTTACTGTATCACTAACAACCAAATATTGTGTGGTCTTGTCCAAGGACACTTGCTGTTGAGTTGCACTGCCTGTGTTACTCCCCTCTACTTTACTCAGTTGAGCTACACAAACCGGAATGGCAAATCAACCAATATGGTTAATGCCCCACTTTCTTTGCCGTTCGATCTTGCCTGATTGTGTTTCGACATAAGATACTGCAGTCCTGAAATGTATTTATATAAAGCCTCATATATTTGAAGGTGAAGCCCAGTAACCTCATAGAAGTGTTTCTATTATAAGAAGGAATGACTCTGCTTTTTTCTGTAAAGCTTATTGATAGTCTAATAAAGGAAAATCATACCACATGACGATGCATAGCCGTCATCCTGCACCTCCAGAGATCCAAATTCAATTGATCTCAAATGTACAGTGAGAGCGACCTTTGATGAATGTACACTTCATAAACAACATGCATAAAACATCTTCTTCACGTGGACATTGGTGAAGGTGAAAACAAAACCGGGTGGTTTTGACGCTTTCATTAAGAAATAGGCAGGTGTCATGGATAACCAAGCATCACATTTACTATAGGGCACCAAGGAGCAGGGAGTGAGAACAAAAAGAAAAGCACACAAGGTAAAGGAAACGGGAGAGTTTGTTACGTTAGCGCCGATTTGTTTTCAGTAGCTGTTGTGAAAGATCAACATGTGTCACAAAATAGGAAATGGACTGCCTTACAAATAAATAAAATAATTACTAGGTGCTCCGTGGGTCCTAGAGCCACCAACTCCTCAGTGTATCCAGAGGAAAGAGATGGGAGTCAGGCAGGGCTGGACTGGGACAATAACTCAGCCCTGGACTTCATCCAGAATGGCCCACTTTAATTATACGCACACACACACACAAAAATAGTATATAAACCAACCGGATCACTCAACCAATCACTCTGCAGATACCAGGAGTGCTGCAGTGATTGGGTAAAGCAATGCAGCGGCGTTAAGGTTGAGTTCGCACCTTGTCTTAAGGTGAGGGCGGCGTATACGCAGCGGGTCTCACCGGTACGTTGGCCCCAGTATGAGACTACGGCAGACTGTGTCTGTTTTACAGACAATGAGGAAGTTCTTACTCCATCCATTAAGGGCAGCATGAGCCACGCGGTGAACCAGCTTTCTCACTGGCCCACTGAGCCATCGGCCCACTGGGAATCTCCCTGTAGTCCCTATGGCCAGTACATGCCTGGAGTCAGGCACAATCAGGGCCGGCCCAAGCCACTGTGCTGCCTGGAGCGATGGAAGAACTGCTCCCCCCCCCCAAAAAAAACATGCAACGTGTATGAGATTACTACAAAGCTCCACAGCAATAAAACTCAATAATGTGTGGTGTGTGTGAGCATAACAGAGCTTCACAGCAATAAAACTCAGTCTGCGAGCGGCTGCAAAATATTAACATGCACAGTGAGTGTATATATATATAGAGATTTGACCTGTCAGTCAGGAAATTGATAGCTGTGTGTAATACAGGGGTCAGGTGTCTCAGTCTGGTAAAAGACCCCTCCCCCAGACCGTGTGAGTGTCACATACAGGTCTGACCTCCCTGCCTGGTACAGGTAAAGGCAGTAGTAGGTGCGACAGGGCCTCTCTCCCTGGAACCCGTCATCACTCCCCAGCTCGTCTCCATCCACAGACTCAGCCATGGAGCCCTGAGCCTGCAGCATCCCGGATCCTGGCCAGCACCGCATTCCCTGCAGTGACCAGACATCAAGTCCCTCTCCCGGAAACAGGTCTAGCTCAAAACCTGTTCTCCCGGAAACCACCAACACATTAAACAGAGCCCCCTGGATACACACGGACAGGCACCAATATTATCCAGGGGGTCAGACAGGTCTGGAACACCCCCATTTCTAAGCCAAGATCCAGTATATCACTCATTGGGCAGATGAATCGGCCAGTCTCTCCCTAATAAGGGGTGGGCGAGGCCTGCTGAGAGGGGTGGGCACAGCCTGCTAGAGGGGTGGGCGCGGCTGGCTTTCTCCACGAAACAGCAGCCTGCTGGAGGGCCGTGCCTTGTTCGGGCCGAGCGCTCTCTCCATGCCATGGCCTTTGCCAGGGTGGCAAAATACTGCCCCTGACAAAGGGCTGCCTGGAGCGGCTGCTGCACCCTGCTCCATGGACGGGCCGGCCCTGGGCACAATCCAAAAGTAAGGGCTCTGCTACTTGGAAAAAACAGCAAAATTTTTGGGGCTAGTGCAACCTTCCTCACGGAAAGACAAGGGTGATAGCGCAGCTGAAATGCTGCCTGTTTTTTCCAGATAAAAGTGTCCTTTCTGCTGGATTGTGCCTGGCCCATCATCTCTTCACTGAATGATCAACATGTGGACACAATATGTGCTCAAATTGAAAACATAATGGGGTCCTTGTGAATGTGAAATTTGTCTTTTTGGGGAAAGGGGTTGTTTTGTTTTTTCATAGGAACAAAAAGTCTAATAGACATTTTATTACCTATTGTGTATCACAATATAATACTTTATTTTATTGTGCACTAGATATAAAGCCTGCCTGGAGGGCAGTCTATTGTTGTAGAGGATATGGCTGCCCAGTGCTCCCAATGATGTGGCTGTTTATCGCACCCAGTTTCATCCAGCGCGGCGACGGAGAAAACTATTTTATATATAGTGATTCGGCTCCTCTCTCCCCTCTTAGATTGTAAACTGCCGTGAGTGGGCTCCTCTTCCCTCTCTTAGATTGTAAACTCCTGTCAGCGGCTCCTCTTCCCTCTCTTAGATTGTAAACTCCTGTCAGCGGCTCCTCTTCCCTCTCTTAGATTGTAAACTCCCGTCAGCGGCTCCTCTTCCCTCTCTTTGATTGTAAACTCCTGTCAGCGGCTCCTCTTCCCTCTCTTAGATTGTAAACTCCCGTCAGCGGCTCCTCTTCCCTCTCTTAGATTGTAAACTCCTGTCAGCGGCTTTTCTTCCCTCTCTTAGATTGTAAGCTCCCGTCAGCGGCTCCTCTTCCCGCTCTTAGATTGTAAGCTCCCAAGAGCAGCGGGTCCAGTAAGCGGCGTCCACTGACCGGCGGCAGGGCTTAGCTTTTTTTTTTCATTGCGCGCATGCTGGGTTTTTTTTCCCCCTCCCCCCTTCATTTTTCCCTCCCCCCTTCATTTTTCCCCTCCCTTCCCCATCCAGTATGCGGCGGGTCCGGCGTGCGGTGGGTCCAGTGTGCGGCGGGTCCGGCGAGTCCAACGTGTGGCGGGTCCAGCGTGCGGCGGGTCCCTATCGGGCTGCGAGGGCATCTGGATTTCGTAGGATGCGCATGCAGCCTCTACCGGTCCGCTGCAAGCGCATCCGGCTCTACATCCGGCTCTACAGGATGCGCCTCTCCTCTTAGGACCCTGCTCCAGAGGTTACACTCTAAGAGGAGAGGGGACCCTGCAGGGATCTACGGAACATATTTTGTGAAATGCCCTGATGTTCGGTGGTTTCAATCAGCAGGTTTATTCAGGCGAACCCCATAGGTTTCAATGTTAAAAATATTCCCGTTTTTATGCAATATCTAATAAATCATTTATTATTTTAATCTGCAGTAAAAAGCCTTTACTTATTGATTTTTTTTAGTACCTTTTAGTCATTTTTCAGATTTTTTTTGGCAAAATTTCCCCCCCTTTTTTTTAATAGCAGTTTTTCTTTTTTCTGTAACAGAACTTTTTATTATCAATCATAGGATCTTATATGTAAATTCCAGACATTTTCGTTCAGTAGTTCTTTTGAAAACAGCAGGCCACGGGTTTGCGGTGGCAGCATTCAGCGGCCGACTCCATGCACTTTGGGGACCCTGCGGTGAATGGTGAATTCACTGCAGGGTGGGGAAGTTTTATTCTCCTAAGTGCAGGGATCTACGGAACACCAAAAAGTTGGCGTCATTTCAGTGCTCTGTGAGTAACCCACTTAGTGGTGAGGTTTTTTGCTGCCCCCTGGAAAGTGAAATTGAAAGAGTAAATTAGTGAAATCTCAATGTATCCTTCCTGGTAAAATACTTTGCAAAAGGGTGGGGCCACCCAGTGCGGGCCGCCGCCCCCTGGAAAGTGCCGCCCTAGGCCTGGGCCTAGTCGGCCTAGGCCAAAATACACCAGTGGGTAGGTGGTGTTTATTCTGAATGAAGACAACAAGTAAACAAACGGCACAATAATACACGTTCCAAACTGCAACTCTTACTCACAAAAGTTTAATTTAATAGGAAACCTAAATATTCAAGGCCATCTAATATATGTTTTCTGGAAGTTCACATACGTCAGAATTTCAGCCAAAAAGATACATGAATACATATATCCACAGAACACTGCAGTGTAATAAAGTGTATAATCGCATCAAACTAACTTCTCTCCTAACCTACATTTGTCTGTTGAACAACATGATGTTATTGTGCAGCAGGTGTGCTTTTTTTGCCTGCATGCTTTCCCCATCTGGCATCAAACTCCGAACTGTCTTGTTCACTTGAACGCTTTTACATAATTACTCACAAATTTTTTATATTGAAACTTGAAAACGAGATAAGTGGTTCTGGATTTCTTAAGTGTTTAAGAGGTCATAAGTACAAATAATGTCTATTTAAAATAACACTCAATTCTAAAAATAAAGGAACATGTTAATCTTTGGCGACAACATATATTAATTATAACTATATTACAAGTAAAGTGAGTGTTTTCTATATTTTTGTTAACTATATGTCTATATAACAATAGAAAAATTACTAAATAAACATATTCGCCGTAGCAAAGATAATTAATGCATGGTTAAATTATGAAAAAATGAAGAAACATATAATTAGCATTAGTAATTTGGAACTGCAGCAGATTTATTAGACATAAAGTAGATTTGTAGCAGTTAAGAATAAAAACCATAACAGTCCTTAAAATCTATACAAATCAAAGTGACAATTTTACCGAGCAGATTCTGCTAAATATATTGATCCAGTTTGACTGGTTCGAATTTCCAGAGGTTTACTAAAACCGACCTGTGAATTCCACACTATTTATACAACTGGAGCAGCAGTTATTTTAACACCTGCGGCTGCTATTCCATTCTTGCCGGATGCTTTGAATGAATAAATTCTAAGCATCCAGGAAAACATGGCCGATCCTGCAACCCTAGATAAGAAGAATGAGCTAGTCCATGGTGCTCGTTTTTTCTGTTCTGGATCAGATATTTCTTTAAGGAATATTGACTCAGAGAACCTGGTGTTAAGTGATTTTGCTTTTGCATAACTCACGGGTGTCAGGTTGCTTGCCATATAGTTGATATGCCCTCACCTGCTCAATGTCAGGTGGTCGGTGTGTTATCAGGGTCATTGTGACTTCCATAGGGATTTACTTTTATTTAATTAGGTTTTTATTTATTTTTTTCCACTTGAAGTGATGGTTAGCTAGCAGCAAGCACTGATCACAATCAATGCAGCAAAACTTTATGAAACTAAGCAATTGGATCCATTCATTCAAGGATCCATTCATTTTGTTATTTTTTTTGTATTATATCAATTTGGTATTTTGGAATGCTTCCGAAATAATGTATTGCTGATAAAGCAGACGTTTTGCAATTCATAACAAAACAATTTGCGCACGTCTAGCAGAGCTGTCTGTCATTCTTTCTGCGGCTGGAAGAGCCTAGCTCAATGGGAATCTGCTTGCCCCTTCCTTCCCAAACACCTTTGAAACCGTATAAAGAGGAGTTTTGTATGTATTTTAACATTTTAATTCATTGTCTATATAAAGAATTTATTGGGGTTGCTTCAGGAATCATTACAAATACACCGATAAGATGTGTTATGTTGGTATTGATGAAAAATCTCATTCACAATTAAAATATTTAATAATTTGCTAATCATCAGGGCTACATATGCTACTATAACATATTGTAATCCAACCAATATTGTTATGCAAAATAGATGAAAAGATAGCTTTTATTAATCCATAACATTGGTCACTGAATCAGCCCTCTGAGACCCCCTTCGCCTCAGAGTGGGGAGAGGGGGGAAGGCACTGAGGAAGAGACCACTCAAATTACAATAAGTGGTCACATTGCATAGAGTGTCCCTTAAAGTTCTTATAATCTCTGACAAGCTCCCTTGTAGATATCTAAGTGCCATAGTAACATAGGGTTAATGAAGATGTAGCGCCAGGTACATGCCCTAATAGGTCCAGAACAAAAAAATAACTATCAGGGTTATTCAAAGAGAATCGAAAAGTCACCACACGTTAGGTGACTTTTCGTTTTCTTCAATTCGGTGCGATTTGGCGATCCCATTTTGGCGTCCCTGCGGTGTATTCAGCAAGCACCACAGGGCCGTCGTAGTGCAGGGAAAACCTGCCGCAAACCTGCCGAACACTCACCGCAAAACCTGACGAATGCATACTGAAACTCGCAAAAACATCTGGATTAACCCTGCCGAACACGCCAGAGAAACCTGAGCAGGAGCCGATCACAGCGCAGAGCAGCCGCCGGAGAAAGCCGACACCGCAGACGAATGGAGTGAAAAAAAAAAAACGTAAGCTTGAATGTTTGAAAAGTGAAACGCTGTTTGAAAAGAAACTACAGAACGAAAATGTCTGAAATTTTCATATAAGATCCAATGAATGATAATAAAAAGGGCTGTTACAGAAAAAAGAAAAAATGATTTAAAAAAAACAGAAAAAAAAATCCAGAAAAATGACCAAAGGATCCTAAAAAAATCTATAAATAAAGAAACTTTTAACTGCAGAATATTATAATCAACGGTTTATTAGATATTGAATTAAAACAGGAATATTTTTAACATTGAAGCCTATGGGATTCGCCGGACTAAACCTGTTGAATGAAACCACCTAAATGGCAGGGTATTTCGGCAACTTTTCACTGCTGTTTTTTGTTCTCTGAATAGATAAAGCATTGCTTCTCTATGGGGATTTCACTGCCCTCAAACAGGCACTGAACAGGCACCGTATGTGAAGGCAATTCGGCAACATTTGGCGAACTGCCTGCTCTCTGAATAGCCGAATGGCCAGGAAAGGTAACCGTACGCTGAATTTCAGCGTTCGGTTTCCTTTGACCAGCAATTCGGAGCTCTTTGACTAACCCTGTATGTATCGACAATAAATGTCTCCTACTTGGTGAATAGTAGGGTATTGGATGGGCGGGTGGTACAATGAGCACTGGCAGCACGAGGGAGCTCCTTCACTGGACCATCAGGGATTGGGGCACACTGGAGGCTGAAAGAGCCCAGCAGCTTTCCCATTGGATCTCTTGACTATAACAGACGTGGGCCAGCTGACTCCAGGGGGCCTGTGTATCCACCAATAACAAGACAAGCTGCTGCTGGGCACACAGAAGCCAAACAGTGACTAAACAAATCATGGCCTGCCACCCTGACAGCAGCCCTTACCTGTGAGTAACAAATCCTCCTACAAGGGCCCGGACTGCCTTGTTGGGCCCCTTAAAAGCATACTGGTTGTACACGGCCCCGCTTGCATTATTAGAGCTATGTTTAAAATTACGGACTTCTTTAGTTTTACTTTTAGGTTTAGAATTAGGGGGCATTATTACATTCTTAACGCTAGCGATCAGATATGTGAGCGTTAGCACTAGGTTAACCACTTCAATGCGGAGGACGCGCTGAGCGCGTCCTCCGCATTACTGCTGGTATGCGGAGGACGCGCTGAGCGCGTCCTCCCATTGGGGTCAGCGTTCGGCCGGGTACCGGCCGATCGCTGGCCCCCCCGGTGCGGGCTGACATCCTCGATGTCAGCCCGGCATCCGGAACCGCAGCCGCTGAAATTAGGTGTCATCGCGGCAGCGCGATAACACCTAATTCAGGCGCCCCCCCGCATGTGCGGAGGAGGCGCCTGAAAGGGAGGGGGGGAGGTCCTTCGGACCTCTCTCCCTCACGATCGGCAGCGTTGCGGGGGTTAACCCAGGCACCATTTGGAAGGGCACAGCCTGCCCTTCCAAATGGTGCCTGGCATTAACCCCTGGGGAGCTGGATCGCGAATCGGCGCTGAAAAGCGCCGGTTCGCGATCCTTTCCCGGAGCTGGCCGACATCTTGGATGTCGGCCAAGCCTCCGGGAACTCCCCCTGAGGACTGGCGTCATCGTGCGTAGCACGATGACGCCAGTCCTAGAGTTAACCCCTAACTGCCACCAACGGTGGAGATAGGGAGTTCCAATGAACTCCCTATCTCCCGATCCGTGGCAGTTAGGGGTTAATGTTTGGTATGGTTGGATCGGCCAGAGCATGGCCGTTCCAACGATACCAAACTCGAATGTGAAAAAAGTTTAAAAAAAAAAAAAAAAAAAAATTAAAAATAAAAATATATTTAAAAAAAAAATTATAAAAAAAAAATAAACATTTTTTTTCTTTTTTTTGGTTCGTTAATGCAGCAATATTGTTCCCATTTCAATTATAATGTGAACAATGATGCTGCACTAACAATTTTTGTATGCGGTGCGTTTGTTAAAAATCGCGTAATTTTCCCCAAAAAAAAATGTAACGAGACCCCATCTCTAATTTTTTTAACAAGCGCACCCCATACAAAATATAACCGCAATTGCTCGCATGTTAAAATGTGAAAAAAAACACTTTGCACGTTGTAAATTATTGAAAATACATATTTTATTGCATTTTTTGTTATAATATACAGACATGACATAACGTATACATATAATAATGACATATTATGAATCTACCGAGTCTGACGGAAAGAACGATATATAATATGTCTGGGTCATATACTAAAATAAGCCTTCAAAACACGTTTAAACATGATGAGCAAAACCGGTAAAAATGACCTCAGCACAGAGGCGGGAAAAGCCTCAGCAGCGAAAGGGTTAAGTGACTGCAACGCATGTCCCCCATATTACATCCCTAACGCTAACAGGTTAAAAAACCCATTAGCGCATCAGTAATTGTGCTGGTTTGTGCGAGCTTACTGTTCTTTGTGCTCCCTGTTATTAACATAGGGAGCACAATTAGTAATTAGCGTTAGGATTACAAAAGTCATAAGGCTAATTACTGCACCGCTGTGGTAACTAAAAAGTTAACCACCGCTCTAAGCTAGTGCTAACTGATACTGCTTCTGCGGATTCAGTCAGCAGCAGCTGAAACCCCCCAAAAATCAGATACTCACCTGCCATCCTGGGACGCAAACATTGGCCTGATCCGCTGCTTCTGGCTACCGGGAACAGAGTGAGACTGGGATCAAAGAGTCCCCAGTCACCCTCTGTGTGTCACTCCGTTGACTGCTGCATATGGTGCTCAAATGGGGACGCTATCAGGAAACCTGCAGGCGCGGGCTTTCCCCGTTAGTGTCCCTGTTTTAGTGAAAGGCGTGGAATAGTGCACAGGATTTGATATAAAATTATTATGTCAGTTTAGGAATTAAATTTAGGATTTGGAATTAGCATTATAGTTGAAATGATATTCAGAATATGCTTTATGATTTAGTTATCTATAGCAGTTATTTAGGTGATAATGAGCTGGATTCAATAGCACGTTTTGCCAGATTTTGAGAACAGCATTGAGGGGTCCATGGATTTAGGACAAAATATGAGAGGTTTGATAAGTATCTGCTTATTTACTGACATTGTGATTCTCCTCATTATATTATCTTCTAGATTAAATGTAAGGCATGAGAGTGAAGCTGCACCTCCAGCACCTTCCTTGTCCATCATGAACTGATGGAACGGTATGGTCTAGCATGTCTATAAAGATCGACTTGACCATTTTCTAGTGTTGACCATCGGGTAGGTGAATGGAGGTGGAAAGCGCGGATCACTGTTATTTATTGTGGTTTTGCTGAAGAACCGGATACTGACTTAACACTGAAATAAGGAATTTAGAAGAGGAAAAAGCTTGAACATTATTGCTCTACATTACATGACTGGAAATAATTTAAAAAATTTGAGGCTTTCTAAATGCGACATCTCTCTCCTCACTAGAGGATCTTTATCCGTGTGTGAGGTAATGTAGCCTTTGGTGCCTTAAGCAGTTGAATATAATGACATCGAGGATGTCAGCCCACACCGGGGGGCCGCTGCGATTGGCCGGAATCCCGGATGATCGCCGCTGCTAAGCGAGGACACGCTCAGTGTGTCCTCTGCCGTGAAGTGGCCATGCGGCAGGATGCGCTGAGTGCGTCCGCCGCATGGAAAGGGTTAATTTAAGCTAGACACTCCCATGGCTCAATGCTTGTGTATTAGGATTCATTCAGTGTTTCCTCCAACCTGCTTTTTTTTTTAGAAAGGATTTTACCAGGAAGGATACATTGAGATTTCTCTCATTTTCAAGTACAGTTGTGTTCAAAATTATTCAACCCCCAATGCTGTAAAGGGTTTTAGGGAATTTAGTGTACATTTGTAATTGTATTCAGAACGAAATCCTACAAGGACTTTTTAAAGAACCATATGCAACTAAAATGACATCAATTGGTTTTGTAATACAGTAGTAAATGTTTCTTTTGTGAATTCTTCATTGACACAATTATTCAACCCCTTAAAGACTACCACTCTGAAGAACAGAGGTTCATTCAAGTGTTTTCAATCAGGTATTGAAAACACCTGTGGATGTCACGGAGCAGCAATAAAGCATAATAAGCACCAATTAGGCAGCTTTAAAATAACTGTGATACTCAGCTCCTTCTAGACATTTACTGCGCCCCCGCGATGTCACCTAATTACTCCGGCGGCGGTTCCGGGTGCTGGGCTGACATCGAGGATGTCAGCCCGCACCGGGGGGGCCAGCGATCGGCCGGAACCCGGCCGAACGCTGGCCCCAAAGAGAGGACGCGCTCAGCGCGTCCACCGCATGGAACGCTACCTGCGGTTGGACGCGCTGAGCACGTCCACTGCAGCGAAGTGGTTAAAAACTTTTTTTTTAAAACTTTTTGTCCTTGTTTCCTGTCCCCCAGGGCACTACCTGGACCCCCCATATACCATTTATGGCAAATATGTAGCATGGAGGGCACTCTAAAAAACTGAATTTTCAGCCCCATTGACTTGCATGGGGGTTCGGGTTGGGGTTTGGACCCGAGCAAATGGGAAGTTCGGGTTCGGGCTTGAACCGAACTCGGGGTATGTTCGGCTTGTCCCTACTGCAGAGGTGCTCGTTGGGATCGAACCCATGTCTTCACAGGCTCTCTCCATGCAGAGCAGTGATGTTACCTCTACTCCACCCAGCTGGTGCTTACACCCTAATGTTTGGTGAAATGGTCCTCTTTCACCTCCTGCATTGACATTTTAGATGCCCCTTATCTGGTTCATGATGAATAATAAAAACTTCCTGTATCTCTCATTAAAGGCATGTTATTTTTAATGAAAAACGGGCATTTTGTGCAAAATTTTCTAAACATACATTTTTAGTTGATAAATGTTCTCTGGGTGCAAACCCTAATGCAATGGTCACACCAGTGGTGGTATAACTAACGATTTCTTTGCTTCCCAGGTTCTGAAACCCTCATCTGTCTCATATGGTGACTAGGGATGAGCTGTTCGGTTCGATCAGTTCGGAGTTCGATTCGAACATTGGCAGTTCGAACGTTCGCGAACTTCAAACTTTTTGGGATGTTCGCCAAAAGTTCGGAATTTTTTTTTTGGAAAAAAATATAAAAAATGCTTAAAAAATCTAGAAATAAAGAGACTCTTTACTGCAGAATATTATAAGCAACAGTTTATTAGATATTGAATTAAAAACGGAATATTTCTAACATTGAAGCCTATGGGATAAAACATTCTTGTTACTAAAACATCAGGAAGACACGGCCCTCTAATCACTGTAGGCACTGTAGAGGGCAGCCTGCAGGGGCCTCCCAAGGATCCCCTTGAGGAGCATTGAGGAGCAAGGAGCATGCAGCCGCCAGATGACAGAGCTGCGACTGTGCAGGCTAGCCGCCTGGGTGCATGTGGCAGAGACAGGCAGCGCAGGGAGGGAGCCACTGCACCTGTGGCCACGGCAGACCCCCCCCAGCCCCCACCAGGATCCAGGGAGCCCCCACTGACCACCAGGCTAAGGTAAGGCGACACATTTCTAAAAAAAATAAAATCCAAGGACATTTTTAAATGTCCCCGGGAACATAAAATAAAACTCTATTTTTTTCTTTCTCTACCTGGCTGAATGTATTTAATTATATATATTAGATACATTCAGCCAGGTAGAGGGGGGTGGCATGTGGGCTGCGCAGGGTCTCAGGCAGTGTTTTTTTTTGTGTGTATATTTTTAGCAAATTTATAGGGGAAGGTAAGGGCAGGTATGATATATATCTTATATATATATATATATATATATATATATATATATATATATTCTTATAAATATATATATCCAGACTTGTATTACACACACATTTTGGCAACTAATTGCCCCACCCCCATTTGGCTGATCCCTCCAGAAGAAATGTTGAACCCGATAGAGCAGAGAATAATATATATATTCTCTGCTCTGTCGGGTTCAACATTTCTTCTGGAGGGTTCAGCCAAATGGGGGGGGGGGTCGCATTTAGTTGAGATTGTCCACATGCCACCCCCCATGTGCGTATGTGTATATATGGTCTGAGGTCTGTGCGTGGGTGTATATATATATATATATATATCTGCGTGTTGATATATACGTATATATAGGTCTGCGTGTTGATATAAAATTTTCGTTTCGGCTCATTTCGTTCGTAATTCGACAATTTTCATTTCGGATCGTTTCGACCGATTTCCGTTTCAGTTCGTTTCGTTTCAGCTCGTTTTTCGTATCGACTTTTTTTTCGTGATTTTGGACATTTTCCTGTATTCGGTGTGGGAAATGATTTGCCCCATAGACATCAATGTTAAAAATATTCCCGTTTTAATTCAATATCTAATAAACCGTTTATTATTATATTCTGTAGTAAAGAGTCTCTTTATTTCTAGATTTTTTTAAACCTCACAGTAATGTGCGCCGTGTATTATGAGCATTCAGTATTATATGGGAGTACTGCTTTATGAGTAAGAGTAGTTAAAAAAATAAAAATAAATGTAAAACTCGGGGGGGTGACACCAACCCTAGTGACGCCACTGATGGTGTGAAGGGACTTGTGCCACCAAAGGCAAAATATTTGGGTGCACTGCCACTGACGCCTGTACCAGATTCATATAATTTTAATATTGGACCGCAGGGTCCAACCCTGCACTCTTCCACAATACCACAGAGGGGTTACGGTGTGACAGCACTGTTGCCGACACTAAAGGCCCAATTTTAAAGCACCGATTGTTACTTTCATCCAAAGCCTGCATAAGTTTCAGCATAATTTAGCCAAAAAATCACTAAACTTGTTCTGCGTGTCCTAACGTCTCCTCTTTTCATACAGGCTGCCGCCCCAAGTAGTTGTTTATGAATAGATTAAAGGAAAACCATTTACCGTCATTTCAAATGCAATTTTTTTCTTTTTAAATGTTTCTATACATCCTACAAATCCGCCACTTCACGGGCAGGTTATGGGGACCTCCTAGGCACGATATTTGAAGGAATTTTTCGTGTTTTTTTTAAACCCTTATTTCATGGAAAACTCACTGTTCCTTTAAAAACGTTTTTTTTAAAAAAACTTTTTTTCCTTGTTTCCTGTCCCCCAGGGCACTACCCGGACCCCCATACACCTTTTATGGCAAATATCTTGCATATATGCCCTCTTGCAGGGCACTCTAAAAATCTAACTTTTGAGTCCCATTGACTTGCATTGAGTTCGGTTCGTGTTCGAGTTCGAACTCGAACTTTTGAAATTGTTCGAGTTCGAATGCGAACCGAACATGGGGTGTTCGGCTCATCCCTAATGGTAACGACGTAGACAGTAATTCTTTATCATAACCCCTTTCTAGGGTATATTTAATACTCAAATGACTAAGTCATCATTGCACAATGGGA
This sequence comes from Leptobrachium leishanense, assembly GCA_009667805.1. Classification (NCBI taxonomy): domain Eukaryota; kingdom Metazoa; phylum Chordata; class Amphibia; order Anura; family Megophryidae; genus Leptobrachium; species Leptobrachium leishanense. Next base: position 418,940,144 of record CM019063.1, on the reverse strand, counting down.
GAGTGAACTGGATATTCTCACAACTGTTGAGATAAGGAGCCTATTCTGACTAATTAATGCACAGCTGATGAAAAATACCTGGAATGGGCAAACTGGAGAGTGGTTGCTCTTTTGCCATGACATAGTCCAGGGATATCAAACTTTGGCTCTCCAGATGTTGATGCCCTACGACTCCCAGAATTCTTTGAATGCAATAGATGGCAAGATAGTTATGGGAGTTGTAGTTCAGAAACATGTGGGGGCCAAAGTCTGACATCCCTGTCTTTTATGATTCACCAGGGGACACGGAGCCAGGATATCCACTTCTAATTGCTCCGGTTCTGACCATTGCCGAGGCCATACAACTCATTAAAAAAGCGTGCACTACTGGAGTCTTTTAACTATGTTTTATTATGGAAGTACAGACATCGACGTTTCAAGAGCTGTCTTTTATGAATTGAAAAATACACCCCAAGTAAATGTATCTATGATTACAAGCTTTTTATTTCTATTGAAAAATGTGCGTTTTATACAAAATATTCTAAACATAAGTTCTCAATTAATAAAAATTCCATGGGTGCACACCCTAATGTAAAGGGCTGCGCACGCCGGTGGCTTCACTTAAAATCCCTCTATATGAAAAGGTTAATTGTGAAAACAGTTTTTGGTAAAAAAAAATACATATTTTATTTCGTTTAAGCTAGGATGCAGCGTCTGGGTAGTATTTGATGTTTTTTTTATGTTCATTCAATTTCTATCAAGCAAAATGAATAAAAAGCTTGCATCGTTTGCCAGGGACATCCAATCAAAATGTCACTCAGGAAGCATTGTTTGCCCGGCTCTAGCAAATTTGCAAAGAGAGTCTGAAAAGAAATAATATATGTTAATTAGTTAAATGGTAATAGCAGAGCTGCCTCTAAAGCACACAGAAGCACATGAACATACAGGCACAAAAAAGTATTTGAATCATTTTGAATTTGTTGATTTTCTGCATGAATTGGTCATAAAATGTCATCTCATTTTCTTCAGGGTCACAAGTATAGACAAACACTATGCATAAGCTAACAACATACAAACAAGTCATGTCTTAATTGAACACATCCTATTAAACGTTCGCATTGGTGGAAAAAGTAAGTGAACACTTGCACATAATAACCAGTTAATCCAAGTTTGGCAGCAATATTCTCAGCCAAATGTTTCCGGTAGCTGCGGATTAAAACTGCACAACCTTCAGGAGGAATTTGGGATCACTCTTCTTTACAGAATGACTTCAGCTCAGACATATTCTTAAGATGTCTAGTGTGAATAGCTTTCTTGAGGATATTCTACAGGATATGCACAGGGTTAAGGTGTGGGCCCTGACTGGGCCACTACAAAAGTTGGATTTTATTTTTTTGAGCCATTCAGTAGTGGATATACTTTGATGTTTGGAATCCTTGTCCTGCTGCATTATCCAAAGTCTACTGAGCGTTAGCTGGAGCAAAGCCACCCTGATATCCTGTAGGATATCTTGACAACTTTGGGAATTCATTTTCCCTCAATAATGGCAAGTGGTGTGGGCTCAGAAACAACAGTAAAGCAGCCCTAAGTAACGATTCTTCCTCCACCGTATTTAACCATTGGGATGATGTTTTCATGTTAGTCTGTGGTGTCCTTTATATGCTATACATAGTGCTGTGTGTTCTTCCCAAACAACTCAACCTTAGTCTCACAGTAGTTCACAAAACGTTTCCTTCCAGCATTGTGGAATGGTGTTTGGTACACTATCGGTGAACACCAATGTTTTTTTTTGAAAGCCACCGCTTTTTTGTGATATCCTGCCATGTTTGTTCAATTTTCTTCTTGTAGGAGACTCGTGAACGGAGATGTAAACAAGTCCAATGATTTATTTAAGTCTTTCACGTTACGGTGCTTTCTTACCTCATTGAGAATTGTGTCATTTGAGTCATCTTGACTCAACTATCACTTCTGCAAAGAGTAGCCACACTAAATCGTTTCCATTTAGTGGACAGATGAAGAATTAAGTTCTTTGAGATAACTTTGTAACCCTTTTCAGATTTATGCATTTCAACAATTCTTGATTGCAGGTCTTCAGAGAGCTCTTGTTTGTGAGGCATGGTTCACATCAACAGACGCTTTTTGTGAGCAAACTCAAAATATTTGAGTGCTCTGTATAAGTCAAAGTAGCTCTAACCCAAACCTCCAATCTCGTTTCATTAATTGGACATCAGGTTTGCCAATTTCCAATTCTAATTAGCTTCTGTTGAAGTCAACAGCTTAGGCTGGGGTCAGACTAACGCATTTTTAACGTGCGTTTAGGAGCACTTAATCACGGCCGCAGTAGCAGCAAATGATGGGCAATGACGGCCAATATACGAAGTACGGCCGCACGAAAGTCCGGCCTCGCAACTCAAGTGGAAAATGAATGCATTTTTTCGAGAACGCAGAACCGCTAGTACTGATGTACAGAGTGCGCTGCGGTGGCATAGCGGCGTGTCTGCGTGATTAGGAGATGTCAGACGCTGCTACTGTCCAGCCTACATAACGTCCAGACGCAAAAAGTGTTTTATTGACGATCCGTAAAAAAATCACGCACGAAAATGCGCGTCGTATGACCGATTTCGCGCATTTCGTGAAAAAATATGTCAATGCGTTCGGACGCACTTTTTGGCTGTCGCTGCGAATAATGCGTTTGTTTGATCCTAGCCTTAGAGGTTCACATACGTTTTCCATCCCATGCTGTGAATAATTGATATTCAATATGTAGAAGAACAATACAATAATTTGTGTGTCATTAGTTAAAACAAATGGTGTTTATTGATTACTGTAATTTAGATAAGCATCAAACCAGATTTTAAAACAAATGTATATATAAATACTGCCATTTCTAAAGTGCTCATACTTTTTCTTGCCACTGTATATTGATGCTATTAATGAGATAGGTGACTTGAATGCACATTAATGTAAAGGGGACACTAGCCCAGGGGTTAAAATTTCCACTTGCCATCTTGCAATTTGCGAGTAGAAATTGGCAGGGGGCGAGTGAAAATTGGTCTGTAATCCCTTTCAGGTGCTAGTGTTGGCTCCATGCTGGCACCAGCACTAATCAGGGCTTTTTTCCTGCCAGCCAGTCATTGTCTGCTGGAGGACGGATTCATAGCCCTTCCTTTCAGGCTTTGAAAATAAATACTGTCTGCCCTCTGCCTCGCGTGGGTCCTCCATGATGGTGTCACGACAGTGCGCTGCACCATGTGACATATCTCTTCCTGTACTCACTCACCGGCAGTTCTACAGCATGTCAAGCAGGGGCAGGTTCACACCCTCACAGAGTGGAATCTGGATGGAAGGCAAGAACGACAGGCAATGGTGCCTCCTCAAGCTAGCTTGTTGGAAAGTGCCAGTGCAAGAAACAATCTCCACCTGATGTATGATCTCCTGACCCCCCCCCCCTCGGAAGCAGGGGAAAATTACTTTATTTGCCAAAAAAAAAAAGGATTTTCTTTAACCCCTTAATGACCCCTGACGTACCCTGTACGTCCTGTCCTCGGGTCTCCCTTAGACCCGAGGACGTACAGGGTACGTCAGCGGTGCCAAATCCCCCTCCCGCCCGATACTCACCTCCCTCGTCGGATCCCACGGCGATCTGGCAGGGAGGAAGCCTGCCCATGTGATTTACATGGGCAGGCGAGGCTGATGACGTCGCCACGCTGCGTGGTGATGTCATCAGAAGGTGCCCCCATGTGTTTCAATGGAGGGGAGGGGGGGCTCCTTCGGAGCCCTCTATCTCCCCAACCATTGAAGCTAGGGAGATGCTGTTTGCACCGCTGGAGAGGGGAGAGCCTCCCCTTTCCAGCGGTGTATGGCATTAACAGTTTCGCCACTGGATCGCTTTTCGGCGCCAATTGGCGCCAAAACGCGATTCAAACCTGGAGGGGGGCTGACATCTTGGATGTCAGCCAAGCCTCCAGGTCCCCCCCCACCCACTGACAACCTCACCATATGTGTGAGGATGTCAGTGGGCCAGTGGGCCAGTGGGCCTGCCATGTAGAGATAAGGGGATCCTAAGGATCCCTTTATCTCCCGATCCATGGCAGCTGGATGGTCATATTTGCCATCATTTAAAAGGCCTGATTATGGCCTTTCAAATGATACCAAACATGACCAGGTTTGGTTTTAAAAAAAAATAAAAAATAAAATAAAATAAAAAAAAAAATAATAAAAAAATTAAATAAAATAAAAAAATGTTTTTTTTTTTAAAAGTTTTTTTTGTCTGGGGGGAGTTTAATTAAATAGGACCTAGGCTGTCATCTAAAAATAATTAGCACAAAATGGTCAGAATGAGCGCAGCGCACATAGGTGAACTGTCTCAGCAGTGAAGGGGTTAAAAAGCAAACGCATGTTAAAATTGGGTATTTCTAATCTCGGGACAAAATTTTGAACCTATTTAGCCGGGGTCTTTTTGGGTGGTTGTAGATTTTGGGGATTAAAAATTACGAAAAAGTGTGTTTTTACCATTTTTTTCCTCATATTTCATATTTTTTTTTTATAGTAAATTATTCGATATGATGGAAATAATGGTATTTCTAGAAAGTCCATTTAATGGCGGGAAAAAGGGTGTATAATATGTGTGGGTCGAATAAACGAGTAAGAGGAAAAATTGTCCTAAACACTAACAGCGCAGAAATGTAAAAACAGCAGCGGTCACTAAAAGACGGATTTGTGTAAAACCGCCCGGTCACTAAGGGGTTAAACCCCAGAAAAAAAATACTTTATTTGTCCTTTTATTTTGTGGGATTTGTGCCCTGTTTAACCCTTTCGCTGCTGAGGCTTTTCCCGCCTCTGTGCTGAGGTCATTTTTACCGGTTTTGCTCATCATGTTTAAACGTGTTTTTAAGGCTTATTTTAGTATATGACCCAGACATATTATATATTGTTCTTTCCGTCAGACTCAGTAGATTCATAATATGTCCTTATTATATGTATACATTATGTCATGTCTGTATATTATAACAAAAAATGCAATAAAATATGTATTTTCAATAATTTACAACGTGTAAAGTGTTTTTTTCACATTTTAACATGCGAGCAATTGCGGTTATATTTTGTATGGGGTGCGCTTGTTAAAAAAATTAGAGATGGGGTCTCGTTACATTTTTTTTGGGGGAAAATTACGCGATTTTTAACAAACGCACCGCATACAAAAATCGTTAGTGCAGCATCATTGTTCACATTATAATTGCAATGGGAACAATATTGCTACACTAACAAACAAAAAAAAAGAAAAAATTTTTTTTTTTTTTTTTTATAATTTTTTTTTAACCACTTCAATGCTAAGGACGCGCTCAGCGCGTCCTCAGCATTGCCGCTGGTATGCGGAGGACGCGCTGAGCGCGTCCTCGCATTGGGGTCAGCGTTCGGCCGGGTACCGGCCGATCGCTGGCCCCTCCGGTGCGGGCTGACATCCTGGATGTCAGCCCGGCATCCGGAGCAGTGGCCGCCATTATTAGGTGTCATCGCGCCCCCGCGATGACACCTAATTCAGGCGCCCCCCCCGCATGTGCGGAGGAGGCGCCTGAAAGGGAGGGGGGGAGGTCCTTCGGACCTCTCTCCCTCCCGATCGGCGGCTCACAGGGGCTTAACCCAGGCATCATTTGGAAGGGCACAGCCTGCCCTTCCAAATGATGCCTGGCATTAACCCCTGGGGAGCTGGATCGCAAATCGGCGCTGAAAAGCGCCGATTTGCGATCCTTCCCGGGAGCTGGCCGACATCTTGGATGTCGGCCAAGCTTCCGGGAACTCCCCCAGAGGACTGGCGTCATCGTGCGCAGCACGATGACGCCAGTCCTAGCATTAACCCCTAACTGCCACGAACTGTGGAGATAGGGAGTTCCAATGAACTCCCTATCTCCCGATCCGTGGCAGTTAGGGGTTAAATTTTGATATCGTTGGATCGGCCAGAGCATGGCCGTTCCAACGATACCAAACATGAAAGTAAAAAAAATTGTAAAAAAAAAAAAAAAAAGAAAAATAAAAAAAAATTAAAAAAAAAAATTAAAAAAAAAAAAATAAACACTTTTTTTTTTATTTTTTTTGGTTTGTTAATGCAGCAATATTGTTCCCATTTCAATTATAATGTGAACAATGATGCTGCATTAACGATTTTTGTATGCGGTGCGTTTGTTAAAAATGGTGTCATTTTCCCCCAAAAAAAATGTAACGAGACCCCATCTCTAATTTTTTTAACAAGCGCACCCCATACAAAATATAACCGCAATTGCTCGCATGTTAAAATGTGGAAAAAAACACTTTACACGCTGTAAATTATTGAAAATACATATTTTATTGCATTTTTTGTTATAATATACAAACATGACATAACGTATACATATAATAATGACATATTATGAATCTACCGAGTCTGACGGAAAGAACGATATATAATATGTCGATGTCATATACTAAAATAAGCCTTCAAAACACGTTTAAACATGATGCGCAAAACAGGTAAAAAATGACCTCAGCACAGGGGCGGGAAAAGCCTCAGCAGCGAAAGGGTTAAAATATATTTTTAATTTTTATTTTTTTTAAAAAACTTTTTTCACATTCGAGTTTGGTATTGTTGGAACGGCCATGCTCTGGCCGATCCAACCATACCAAACATTAACCCCTAACTGCCACGGATCGGGAGATAGGGAGTTCATTGGAACTCCCTATCTCCACAGTTGGTGGCAGTTAGGGGTTAACTCTAGGACTGGCGTCATCGTGCTACGCACGATGACGCCAGTCCTCAGGGGGAGTTCCCGGAGGCTTGGCCGACATCCAAGATGTCGGCCAGCTCCGGGAAAGGATCGCGAACCGGCGCTTTTCAGCGCCGATTCGCGATCCAGCTCCCCAGGGGTTAATGCCAGGTACCATTTGGAAGGGCAGGCTGTGCCCTTCCAAATGATGCCTGGGTTAACCCCCGCAGAGCCGCCGATCGGGAGGAGAGAGGTCCGAAGGACCTCCCCCCCTCCCTTTCAGGCGCCTCCTCCGCACATGCGGGGGGGGCGCCTGAATTAGGTGTCATCGCGCTGCCGCGATGACACCTAATTCTGGCGGCTGCGGTCCCGGATGCGCGGCTGACATCGAGGATGTCAGCCCGCACCGGGGGGGCCAGCGATCGGCCGGAATCCGGCCGAACGCTGACCCCAATGGGAGGACGCGCTCAGCGCGTCCTCCGCACAGCAGCGGGAATGCGGAGGACGCGCTGAGCGCGTCCTCCGCATTGAAAGGGTTAAATTGGCAGTGGGAGCTAGGAAGGAGTTAAATGTAAAAATTTGTGCAGCTGATTGTTTGCAATCAGGGCCGGTGCAAGCTTTTTTGCCTAGTCAGGCAAAGGTGTGTTTTGGTGCCCCCCCCCGTCATGTCAAGCCAATCAGGATAGAGATGCATAATAATCTCTATCGTGAGTGTTTGGTGTCGTCACGCAGAGATTAAAGGATGCTTAACGTTGGTCTTGCAAGGACAACCTTTAGCAGCGTTGTGAGTCACTGATTGGGGGGACAGCCACCAGTGCTGTCTTTATGGATTTATATAAACACTGTCTTTCTTCTGGAAAGGCAGTAGTTACATTTGTCAGACTGTAGGAACAACATATTTTCACCATAACCACTCTATTAAGCTATAGTGGTTCTGGAATTTAGAGTGTTCATTTAACCTGTTTTTCATTTACACTCCACTTATATCAGCCGCCCGACCGCACTGATACGTTATGCCCATGATCCATCTAGAAAATGTCTATTGAATAAAATACATGTAAATTACTGCCAATTTAATCCGAATACTATCAAGCCCAGATACATATATACAGACCAGATCATGCCAGCCCACAGATACATATATAGACCTCAGATCGTGCCCGCAGATGCATATAGACCTCAGATCATATACAGAAAAATAGGATGGAACAAAAGGGCGCTCTAGATCTTAGTACGGATCGCTACACGTTCAAGCAATTAAGGTGTCTCCCTCACCATAAAAGTAATTGAAAAATATAAGCCAGGTGCAAGAACAGCGCTCCTTCGTAAACACCAGAACAATCCCCCACACCACCTCAAAATAATACAAAATGCCAGAAATCTTACGTTTCCGTGAAGAGGTAATTGGTTTGAGGGGAATATCTCTAATGAAGACACGTAATTATACTCAGAGGATCCAATGGATAAGAAAAGGAAACAAGAGAGAAAAAATACAATAGTGTAGATCAAACAATTTCAGTTGGTATATAATGTATCCAAAGTCTCATACACTCACGCTTTTCAAGAGCTTCCTAGCTCTATTGTGTTCGCTCTTCGAACTGTTAAAGGCCAGTCCGACAGCCAAAGATGACAGATCTTTCTCAATCTTTTAAATATTTTTCTCCTTTAGATCTCAAAACAGGGGAAAGAGAACTCACATGGCATAATATTGCAACTTTGTCATAAGTTTACAATTAATGACCAGGGGGGAGTATTACTCACCCTATAAAGAGCCACACCGAGCTCTAGGGATCCAACGTATGCAAATTGTTCACGGCACAATTTATAAAAGCCAAATTCCATAGAATAATAAATACCATAAGGTGCCCAAAAATCAGGAATAAAATGTATTTAATAAAACAATGTACAACACGAAAAATTACAGGGCCAGACGCGTTTCGCGCATCACGCGCTTCCTCAGTGGCAACAAGAAAAGAAAAGAGTTACACAGATAATAAACATGCATATATATATACATTTCCTACTCCCAAATGGGAGTGATAACAGGTGTTGAAAACGCTAATTTTCGCGCCATAATATGTTGCCGCTATTAGTTTGCCCGCCTTCAATTAAAAAGCTTTTACTTTCGATTTGTCCATCGCATAGCGGAAGATGGTGGGCAAATATCATTTCCGGGTTAGAGTGTCCTCCACGCCGAGAAGCTTCCACTTCCGGTTCGCCCTCAATCAAGAAGGCGGCCGAATTTCACTTACGGAGCAGAACTCCGTTGGTCTGGGGTTCATCTTCCGGATTCTGCGCGCATGCGTGGAAACCTTCTTTGCGTCATGCAATACCAGCGTCCATAATACTTAACGTTCTGGATAGCAAAATCCGTTCTCTTGACCTCCACTCGGGAAATATGAAAAACAACACCCCAATAAGAAATCAATTATTATATATAAAAAGGGCCATGCATAAAAAAGAGAATAGAGCATCCTTATTGCACAGCATATCGGTCATATTGATCAGAACCCCTCTGGGTCATATATAACAAATACTGAATTGTTTTACATAATACAATCCAATCATATGCCTAATGACCTTATAGATATATATAGATAAATCTACAGGGCAATAATGTGCTCTTTCCAAATATTAAAATTCTAAAATTGCATTTATAAAAAGCAATCACTAACTCCACAGCCCAACCATTTAGGGCAAAGGACTCATAAAAAATGACAAATTTCAAAGTCCTTATTTAAGCCCCTTGGTATTAAAGTGTCGAACAAAAAAATAAGCCTCATCTCTTCCTGGTTGATCTTTTTCAGGAAGTCTTCTCCTCTCCAATCTCTTTCAACCTTACGTAGGGCAAAAAAGACCAGACCTACAGGGGAGCTATTGTGTGTAGTGAGGAAATGAGATGATACCGTATGTTTATCAAACCCTCGTACAATGTTGCGAATATGCTCCAAAATCCTAATATAGAGGGGTCTAGTTGTCCGACCAATATAAATTTTGCCACAAGGGCAAACAAGAGCGTAAATGACATTAGTAGAGTGGCACGATATAACCTTTTTAATTTTAAACATGTTATTAGCACCAAAAGCCGGACAAAATTCTCTCTTTAACCCTAATTTCTTGCAAGCGGAGCATGAACCGCATCGGTAAAAACCTTCCTTCACTGTTATTGTTTTAAAACACTATTTACTTGACGAACGTGACTCCTAACAACTTGTTGCTTTATCGTTCGTGCACCTCTATTAACAATCTTCGGATTATCATCTAAAATATCCTGTAGTACCGGATCTTTTTTCAAGATATGCCAGTATTTTCGTATTGAGTAATTAATGGCAGGTGTATGGCTATTATAATTATAAATAAAAGGGAGGGAGAAATTCTCTTTCTCCTCACGTTTCCTATATTGAATAAGGGCCCTCCTATCTTTACCCTGAACGTCTTTCATGATATCAATTAGACTTTCCTCTTTATACCCCTTTTCCTTAAGATCACCAATTAAGAACTCCTCCCATTGATGCAAATATTTTACCACCTAAACCAACTAAAGAGCCTTTTTTAAAATTACGTCCGATGGCCACAAAACAATTAAAACTCACCAACATGCCCCTAGAACCGGTTGTAAAAATTGTCAATCAACCAGGCGCTATCCCTCGCAAAAGGGGATGGGAAAAAGTAAACGGGGCACATGGGGAGGAAGGTCACAGAAAGAAAGAAAAAAAATGAAAGGGCTCATTAAAGCATCAAAACGAGAGGCTTCCATCTGTACAAATGGTATATTTAACCTTAGTAGCCGTGTTCTAAATGAGCATGAGACCAAAGCTCTTGGTAAAGGGTTAAAATTTGCACCAAGTGCGAAGGTAGATAAATTTGGTGTTTTTGTTGATTTAAAAAAATTCCAAAGGAAGATGTGCTTGAAAAAGTTTTTCCTGAAGAATCCCACTGAAAGAGAGGTAATTTCCTCAGAATTTACACACTCAGGGCTTAAGGAAGGTTCCTCGTTCTTTCCCCGTAATATGATCTCGGAAGAGATGAGGATCTTTGAATATATGGTTATGGCCGACATCAATAGGATCCATTCAAGAAAATTACAATCAAATTTGACTAAAAACGAGAGAGACGCATTAACTAATTTAAAGAATGATCCAACCATCATCATTAAATCTGCTGATAAAGGGGGGGGGATAGTCATTATGGATAAAGAATTATATGATCAGGAGGCCTTGAGGCAACTTAATGACAACACTACCTATCGATTGTTACCATCTAATCCTACCCAAAATATAAAAATTGGACTATCTAATTTACTTACTAAGGGAAGTGATGCGGGTATCTTGGATCAAAAGGAATTAAAATATCTTAATCCTTTGTTTCCTAAGATCCCCATTTTTTATCTTCTGCCGAAGATCCATAAGGATCCACTTCATCCGCCAGGTAGACCCATAATATCGGGTATACAGTCTGTCACGAGCCATTTATCGCAGTATTTGGATATTCTTCTGCAACCTTTGGTGAAGCTGATTCCATCGTACCTGAAGGATACGATGAGTTTATTGCAAATCCTGGAAAATTTTAAATGGGAACCTGATTTCTTTCTCGTCACGTGCGATGTACAATCCTTGTACAGCATAATATCGCATAACAAGGGCTGTGAAGCAGTTCGCCATCATTTGAATTTACATCAAATTTATCCTTTGGAGCAGGTGGAATTTATTTTAGAGGGCATTGAGTTTATCCTTCGGAATAATTATTTTTCTTTTAACAACCAATTTTACCTACAATGTATGGGGACTGCTATGGGTACTCGTTTTGCGCCCAGCTACGCAAACCTCTTTATGGCCTACTGGGAATCCCAGTGGTCGGGGGTTTCGTGTGGCTGGGCGCATAACCTGATCCTTTACAGAAGGTACATAGATGACCTCCTGTTTATTTGGAAGGGTGATGAGGAAAGTCTAAAAAGATTCCATGGTTTATTAAATCAGAATGACTGGGGTATAAAATTAGACTTGCAGTATAGCAGGCATACTATCAATTTTCTGGACTTGACACTTTACATTGAGGGGGGGACTGTTAAGTCCAAAACATACTTTAAACCTGTGGACGTCAATAATTATATAGAATCCACAAGTTGCCACGCTCCGGCGTGGCTTAAGAGTGTTCCTAAAAGTCAACTTACCAGGTTGAGAAGAAACTGTACAGAGAGGGAAATATTTGACCTTCAAGCAAACAAATTAATTGGTGATCTTAAGGAAAAGGGGTATAAAGAGGAAAGTCTAATTGATATCATGAAAGACGTTCAGGGTAAAGATAGGAGGGCCCTTATTCAATATAGGAAACGTGAGGAGAAAGAGAATTTCTCCCTCCCTTTTATTTATAATTATAATAGCCATACACCTGCCATTAATTACTCAATACGAAAATACTGGCATATCTTGAAAAAAGATCCGGTACTACAGGATATTTTAGATGATAATCCGAAGATTGTTAATAGAGGTGCACGAACGATAAAGCAACAAGTTGTTAGGAGTCACGTTCGTCAAGTAAATAGTGTTTTTAAAACAATAACAGTGAAGGAAGGTTTTTACCGATGCGGTTCATGCTCCGCTTGCAAGAAATTAGGGTTAAAGAGAGAATTTTGTCCGGCTTTTGGTGCTAATAACATGTTTAAAATTAAAAAGGTTATATCGTGCCACTCTACTAATGTCATTTACGCTCTTGTTTGCCCTTGTGGCAAAATTTATATTGGTCGGACAACTAGACCCCTCTATATTAGGATTTTGGAGCATATTCGCAACATTGTACGAGGGTTTGATAAACATACGGTATCATCTAGACATGTGCACAGCACAAAATTTCGTTTTGAACTAATGGATTAGTCCTAAAATGCAATTTATTTAGTTGCTAAAGAAATTCGTTTTCAGTTCTTTAGTATGAAAACTAATTTCATTCATCTGAAAACTAGTGGATACAATTACTATTGTGTAGTGGCTCCTCAGAGGGCTGAGATTGCTGCTTGTTACAGTATCTCTCACTCTCAGCACAATGTGCCAAGCAAAGCTGTTACAGTAACTGACTGCTGCTCATCACAGCGCTCAGAGTTTCAGTAAAACTAGTAAATAATATTTTATATATAAGAGGTTAGAACAATATTATTTCCTTGTTTTACTGAAACTCTGAGCGCTGTTACAGTCAGTTACTGTAACAGCTGAGCCTGATACATTGTACTGAGAGATAATATAACAAGCAGCCGATCTCAGCGTTCACAGCCACTGTATTTAAAGGGCTAAAAAAAAAAGGCTCCTCTCTGTATAATGTATAGAACATCCTCCTGCATTAATTAATACCCCTCTCTGTATAATGTAGATAACATCCTCCTGCATTAATTAATACCCCTCTCCGTATAATGTATACAACATCGTCCTGTATTAATTAATGCCCCTCTCTGTATAGAACATCTTACTGTATTGGCATGTGGAGGGTGCAGAACTTCAGAATGCAATGCTTATCCAGCACAGGAGAGGGAACTTTTACTTAAACTTTGTATCTCTGTGGGGGAGACACAGGAAGATAAAAGCAGTGGAGAGGGAAAATATTAACGTAAATCGGTCTGAAAGCTCAGAGAAGAGATGACTGGTGCAAATTGATTTTTATAATAAAATAAAGCACTTTAAATCTTGGGAAAACATTCAAATAAATCACACTGAAGGCTCATAATGACAGAGTAACTGTGAGAGCTGGATACTAAATGTATCAGGCGTAAAAAACCCTTTATAACAAGCAGCACTGGGAGAGGAGAGGGACTTTATATAAAACGTGTATTATAGATGAGGAAAGGGGATAGTGATCCTGGATAATATAAAATGTATCAGACCTAAGCCCATATTATGCAGAGCGGGAGGGGAGATAACACACGTTTTATAAAGTCCCTCTCTTCTCCAGCGCTGCTTGTTATAAAGGGGTTTTTACTATCCAGCCCTCCTCTGTCATTAGCTTGCAGTGTGATTTAATGTTTTCCTTCCCCAGCTGCTTTTATCATCTTGTCTGCCTCATAGACATGCAAGGGTTAAGTAAAGGTTTCCTCTCCTATGCTGGCTGTCTGTGCTGCGAGTGAGTATTCTGGAGCTCTATCACTGTCAGATTTTCGGGTAGGGGTCGGGAAGGATTACACATACAAACCTTTTCTGTAGCTTTGCGATGTTGTGTTCAATACTGGTCTCCTTCACTCATCAATGTAATATCACAAAAAGGACTGAAACTAAAATGTAGTGCATTTTATTTTAGTTTCTTTTGTTTTTTGTACTGAGCAGTTTCGTATCTCTTGAGTCATACTAAAACTAAATTATCCCAAAATTCGGACTAAATCGTTTTAGTACTAAAACGAATGCACATGTCTAGTATCATCTCATTTCCTCACTACACACAATAGCTCCCCTGTAGGTCTGGTCTTTTTTGCCCTACGTAAGGTTGAAAGAGATTGGAGAGGAGAAGACTTCCTGAAAAAGATCAACCAGGAAGAGATGAGGCTTATTTTTTTGTTCGACACTTTAATACCAAGGGGCTTAAATAAGGACTTTGAAATTTGTCATTTTTTATGAGTCCTTTGCCCTAAATGGTTGGGCTGTGGAGTTAGTGATTGCTTTTTATAAATGCAATTTTAGAATTTTAATATTTGGAAAGAGCACATTATTGCCCTGTAGATTTATCTATATATATCTATAAGGTCATTAGGCATATGATTGGATTGTATTATGTAAAACAATTCAGTATTTGTTATATATGACCCAGAGGGGTTCTGATCAATATGACCGATATGCTGTGCAATAAGGATGCTCTATTCTCTTTTTTATGCATGGCCCTTTTTATATATAATAATTGATTTCTTATTGGGGTGTTGTTTTTCATATTTCCCGAGTGGAGGTCAAGAGAACGGATTTTGCTATCCAGAACGTTAAGTATTATGGATGCTGGTATTGCATGACGCAAAGAAGGTTTCCACGCATGCGCGCAGAATCCGGAAGATGAACCCCAGACCAACGGAGTTCTGCTCCGTAAGTGAAATTCGGCCGCCTTCTTGATTGAGGGCGAACCGGAAGTGGAAGCTTCTCGGCGTGGAGGACACTCTAACCCGGAAATGATATTTGCCCACCATCTTCCGCTATGCGATGGACAAATCGAAAGTAAAAGCTTTTTAATTGAAGGCGGGCAAACTAATAGCGGCAACATATTATGGCGCGAAAATTAGCGTTTTCAACACCTGTTATCACTCCCATTTGGGAGTAGGAAATGTATATATATGCATGTTTATTATCTGTGTAACTCTTTTCTTTTCTTGTTGCCACTGAGGAAGCGCGTGATGCGCGAAACGCGTCTGGCCCTGTAATTTTTCGTGTTGTACATTGTTTTATTAAATACATTTTATTCCTGATTTTTGGGCACCTTATGGTATTTATTATTCTATGGAATTTGGCTTTTATAAATTGTGCCGTGAACAATTTGCATACGTTGGATCCCTAGAGCTCGGTGTGGCTCTTTATAGGGTGAGTAATACTCCCCCCTGGTCATTAATTGTAAACTTATGACAAAGTTGCAATATTATGCCATGTGAGTTCTCTTTCCCCTGTTTTGAGATCTAAAGGAGAAAAATATTTAAAAGATTGAGAAAGATCTGTCATCTTTGGCTGTCGGACTGGCCTTTAACAGTTCGAAGAGCGAACACAATAGAGCTAGGAAGCTCTTGAAAAGCGTGAGTGTATGAGACTTTGGATACATTATATACCAACTGAAATTGTTTGATCTACACTATTGTATTTTTTCTCTCTTGTTTCCTTTTCTTATCCATTGGATCCTCTGAGTATAATTACGTGTCTTCATTAGAGATATTCCCCTCAAACCAATTACCTCTTCACGGAAACGTAAGATTTCAGACCTCAGATCATGCCCATAGTCATAGATACATATAGACCTCAGATCATCATGCATTGCACATAATATATAACAGACCTCAGATCATGCCCACAGATATATATAATAGACGTCAGATCATGCCCATATATGGGTATATTTGCGGCCCCCAGCTCATATTATATGGGTATATTTGCGGCCCCCAGCTCATGTATGGGTATATTTGCGGCCCCCAGCTCATATATGGGTATATATTTTGCGGCCCCCAGCTCATGTGGGTATATTTGCGGCCCCCAGCTCATCATGTGTATGGTATATTTTCCCCAGCGAGTCTTACCTCTCTGCTCTGCTGACTGTGTGACAGTGACTTTGTGCACAGCACTGCTCAGCTCACTGGCTGCTGTCTGCTGCCTCAGCCTGCCAGGCCCCGTCACCCGCTGCCAGCGTTCTTCTAAGTTCTACTCACTCAGTCCACTCTCAGACAGTCAGGGAGTGAGAGAGTGAGACCAGACCAGGGACAGGGTAGTAGTTTTTTTTTTAGTAGCAAGCAAGTTTAGCTAGGTAGTAGGCAGTGGCACCGCACTGCGTCTGAATGTAACAAGCGGGCAAGCGGCTACTCCGACAGAGTCCGACTCGTGTGACACGTGATGTCACGTGTCGAGGTGACTGCGAGCGGCCGCTGGCGCAGGGCATGTGATGCACACGTGCACGCACCTTTCCCGCTTGCCTCGCCTGTGATTGGATTCGGGAAGCAAGGGAACCATGTGGTGGCACTGCTTGTCCCCTCCCTCTCATTGTCCCCTCCCATCCAAGGCGAGCGGCCAATGGGCTGGCCATGCTCGGAGGCTGCGCCTGCTCTCCCTCCCATTCTGATCCGAACGCACCTCGGGTCCTCTCGGTCATCCGATTCCGCCCCGGGCCGGCGCCCCCTCACACTGGCAGGACGCCAGACAGTAAGGCGGCCGCCTGTGCCGCCTTACGTTAGCGCCGGCCCTGTTTGCAATGTAGTGCTCCCTCACCTCAGCTGTGATCAGGTGATTCCACTTAAACAGAAACTAGGCAGGAAATCATGGAGCTGTCTGGTCCACTGGCCCCTCTGTCACTGCTCCAAGAGGAGAGGACTTTCTGCCACTATCTGTAGATACACAAACTCATGTCACATTCCCTGATCACAGCTGAGGTGAGCGGACAGTGCAGGGGGGGGCTCAGGGGAGGGAGGAATGCATGGGAAGTAATCAGCTCCTCTAAGTTTTGCAGTTAACTCCTTCCTGGCTTCCTTGCCATTTTAAACAGTGCACAAATCACAAATGCATCCACACACTGACTCTATGGGGACACAACCTCCATAACACAATTCCTATACAGCCCTTCATAGGCCCCACATGAACCATACCCTCACAGCACCCACAAATTCATACAGTCCTCCTATGTCACAGCCCCCATATGTAACCTCAGCTCCCATATATAAATGCAGCCCTCATGTCACACATTATTACACAGTATTACTGTGAGTTTTATTGGTGTGGAGGGCTCTGTGATACGCTCTTACACACTGCACTTTACTGTGTTTTATTGCTGTGAAGCTCTGTGATCAGCATGGGTGTGTATTGTGGGAATAGTTTTGGGGGGGCAGCAGCATTTCATCTTTGGACCCAGGCAACACAATGTCATGGTCTGGCCCTGGCTGTATACATTGGCTGCACGCTCGCATGCGCCCTCCATTTATTAGTTCTGCCATAGAAAATAATGTAACACCAGCATCGCTAGCCTGTATCACACGTTCAGTGCAAGGGCTTATGGGACATAGAATGGTCCCATTCCAAACCTCATCACACACAGGCAGGCGCAGGAGCCCTTGCACTGCTGTTTGTCCAGGGATGAGTGATGCAGAGAACCCTGCAGGCTTCACAAACATGAACCCTGCAGGGCTATCTGTAATGATAAAATGATCACCATCCATTCTGGATGGTGAGGGGTTAATTAGAATCAGAGGGGGTCTCTAATACAGACCCCCCCTCTGTATAATACCTGTCATCCACTGAATGGATTCAGTGGATGACAGGATTTTCTGAAACAAACACCCCTTCAGTGCCATATATACTTTACATAGTCACCGCTCTATCACTGCAAGGAAAAAGAGCCGTTTGGGACTGGGTTAGGTAGAGTAACTGATGGCAAGTAACTTACAAGACCTGGCTAGTAGCTCAGGACCTGAAATTTTGAGCCCTGCACTAGCCTAAAGCAAGTAGTGGATATGAATAGTTAATTTCAACTCCTCCTGAATCCAATTTTGGTTTTCATCCATCTCTTCTTTTAGCCAAGAGAGGTTTTCCCTTGATACAATATTATTGAAATAATACGTGCAGTATCATACATTTTTTGACATGGAAAATAAATTAAGTATTGTGACGTTCCAGTCACAAAGTTGAAACATTAGTTCAATTCTAACATATGTGATAAGGTGAGGGGAATTGTGTGCGAGGGCGTGTATATTCCCTCGCACACAATTGTTTGTGAGAGGTAGCGGAATCAATGCCCGCATTCTCCACTATATGTCACTGGGGGGCACTATAGCACGGTCCTCTAGGGCAATTCTGGCACGGAAACAGTCTTTTTATATAGCTCAGAGTTTTATTGTGGCACTCCAGCATACAAACAAAATATAACAGAAATCAAAACCTAACTCATCTGGGTGCTGACTAAACAATAAAGCATCCCTCACTACCTTGGGAAAATAACCAAAAGAAAATACCAGCTTTTGAAGTCCTATCGAGCTGCCAGTCTCAGAGCTCCACCGCTCTGTGTGTTTGTTGCTGCTGCTTGTCTCTCTCACTCAATCTCCTTACTACCTTCTCACTGGTTCCTCACACCCAGGAAACATTTAAGGGCATTTAATTAGCAGGTGGGGAAAACCTTGCAGCACAGGGGAACAATTTAAAACACATTTTTCCTCCTGGATTCAAACAGCCCAATGCCCTCTCACAAACACAGGGGGAATATACACGCCCTCGCACACAATTCCACTCACCTTATCACACGTAGCAAACATGACAAACATCTGTAACTGTATATTAGCCATAAGCTGAGAATCAAAATTCAGAACATCAGAACTACATTTGGGGTGAGGGAGTAGTCCGCATTCTTTAAACTCATCTCTGTTCAAGTACCACAGATACCCTCAACACTCTTCTAGCTGTCTGTCACCAGAAGTGTATAAGGCTAGTTTTATATAATACTGGGATTAAGATGTAGCAAATTTAAATTGACAGTGCATAGAGATGCTGCTGCTTATGCATTCCAGATCAGCTCTCTCTGAATAACCCCTAATGTAGTCAGTAATGCAGATCCTTGTCTTGTTAGTACCATTAAATCAGTGGCGTCGCAAGGTGGGGGCGTGGCACGCACCAGGTGACACCCTCCCTTAGGGTGACACCGTCACCCTAAGGGTGGGTGTCTCAATCTGTGACGCAGTGTTCGGCTCCCTGCGAGCCTCCGAAGCTATGGAGCTTTGGCGCTCGCCTGGGGGAACCACGTCACCAGCCGAGTTCTCGCGAGATCGCGGCTGGTCACGTGGCTCCCCCAGCCGAGCGCCCAAGCTCCATGCCGCTGGATGCTCAGAGGGAGCCGAAGACGCAGCGGTGGCAGGAGGTGAGCTGGGGCCTGGGGGCAGTATCCATGAGAGCTGCTGGGGCAATATCCATGAGAGCTGCTGGGGCAATATCCATGAGAGCTGCTGGGGCATATCCATGAGAGCTGCTGGGGCATATCCATGAGAGGAGCTGGGGCATATCCATGAGAGAAGCTGGGGCATATCCATGAGAGCTCCTGGGGCATATCCATGAGAGGAGCTGGGGCATATCCATGAGAGGAGCTGGGGCATATCCATGAGAGGAGCTGGGGCAATATCCATGAGAGGAGCTGGTCTGGGGCAATATATCCATGTGTGAGCTGGTTTGGGGCAATATATCCATGTGTGAGCTGGTCTGGGGCAATATATCCATATGTGAGCTGAGGCGCAATATATCCATATGTGAGCTGGGGCAATATATATCCGTGGGTGAGCTGCTGGGGACAATATATAATTTTGAGCTGGGGCAATATATCCATATGTGAGCTCGGGGCAATATATATATCCATGGGTGAGCTGCTGGGGGCAATATATCCAGAGCTGCTGGGGGCAATCTATATCCATGTGTGCTTTCACTGCCTTCGAACAGGCACCGTACTTGCTGGTAGTTGGCAAAAATTTGTGTGAGCATATGCGAGAGCTCCACAGCAATAAACCTCACAGTAATGTGCGCTGTGTGTATGAGCATTCAGTGTTATATGGGAGTACTGATTTAGGAGTAAGAGTAGTTAAAAAAAAATCCATAAAACTCGGGGGGGGGGGGTGACACCATAAGTTACCGCACCGGGTGATACCAACCCTAGTGACGCCACTGCATTAAATGTACCTATATTTAATGTGGAAACCATCTGTAACAAATAAAATGGATTTCCATGCATGCAAAAATACAATTTTACAACATTAATGTACATAGAAATAACTGTTAAATCTTATATAATAATTATAAATTACAGAATAGACATTGTAGTTATTTCCTCGCTCCTTCAAATAGCAAAAGGTAAAACATTTGTAAATTTGACAAATTAAATGCACGAAGGATTAATAGAATTCTGCGTTGAGCAATGTTCAATACCGATCTGGCAGATTTGCACCTTTTTGGTAGAGCAATTCTTTTTGTATGCTATGTAGTTTCCAAGTAATATAGTTTTAAAAGAAGTACAAGTTCAAATGATCAATTTAATGTCCTACCTGAATTATCAAACTGGTACAACACATTGATTTATCGCTGCATAAGATCAAGGCATTGAAACACTTTTATACATACAGGGTTATTCTAAGAGATTCGAAAAGTCACCGCACGTTCGGTGACTCTTCGTTCTCTTCAATTCAGTGCAAATCGGCTTTCCTATTTCGGCAACCCTGCGGTGTATTCAGCAAGCACCTCAGGGCTGTCGAAGTGCAGGGAAAAGCTGCTGAAAACCCGGCGAAAACCCACAAAAACATCTGGATTAACCCGCCGAAGACGCCGGAAAAACCCGAGCAGGAGCCGATCACACGCAGCGAAGCCGCCGGAAAAAGCCGACACCGTAGAAGAGTGAAGTGAATAAATTAGGAAAACAGTTTGCTTGAATGATTGAAAAGTGAAACGCTGTTTGCAAAGAAACTACTGAGCGAAAATGTCTGAAATTTACATATGAGGTCCAGGGAATGATAATAAAAAGGGCTGTTACAGAAAAAATAAGTAAAGTTAAAAAAAAAAAAAGAAATCGGACTTTTTAAAAAAGAATTAAAAAAATTAAAAAAATAATAAAGAGACTCTTTATTGCAGAATTATATAATGAATGGTTTATTAGATATTGAATTAAAACGGGAATATTTTTAACATTGAAGCCTATGGGATTCTCCTGAATAAACCTGTCGAATGAAACCACCGAATGGCAGGGCATTAGGGGAACCTTTCACTGCTGGTTTTTGTTCTCTGAATAGCCGAAGCAGTGCTTTTTTATGGGGATTTCACTGCCCTCGAACAGGCACCAAACAGGCACTGTATGTGCAGGCAATTCGCCAGGATTTGGCGAATTGCCTGCTCTCTGGATAGCCGAATGGCCAAGAAAGGTAACCGAACGCTTAAAATCAGCGTTCGGTTACCTTTCTCCAGCCATTCGGATCTCTTTGAATAACCCTGATAAAATTTGTAATTTCTTAAATATTTTCTAAACAATTTTCTATCCTTTTGACAACATCTATTTGAATAAAATTGAAACCACAATTATTTCATAATGAATAAAGTCTCTCTTCCCTGTTATGTTCATGCACTGGTGCACAAAGAAGTGAAGTAGATGTGAGCACAGGTAATCAAAATTAGAATAGTGATATGTTTTCCTTTATCACACACAACCTCCCGACTATAATATATACACTATATATTGAGCTGGAATTCAGCTAGTTCTATTTTTCTTTCTAAATCCAAGCATCAGAGTGCGAGTAAAATATTTACAGTCCTCTGTGTATTCTTTCTTTTGTTAATGGTAAAAGCAGTGGTTTTTCTGAAAGGAGTCAGTTCATGTCTTTGGTTGTCATTTCCCCATTTGTGTCAAATAATGATAAATTGCACCATCCTTCATGTGTATCTTGGCACCAAATTTGTATTTGACTAATAGTTCACTGATTCGTTCTGGTCTCTTTAGGCTTTTTCCATCATTTATCTGCTTGTCACCAATGGAGTGCCCATTGGCAGAATGTCTTATGGATAGACGTGCTCTTTATCATGCCCTGCTCAAAAGTACAAACAAACTGTTGTCTTGCCTGGGACACACACATCCTTTATTCCAGCTGAGTAAAGGCTTTAACGGATATTCTAGTGATTTACTTTTTGTAAAAAAATCTTAATAAATCCATTTAGGTAAAATAAGTATCTTAGCACTTGAAACTATTTGCTTATTGTCCATCTGGAAGAAACTGGAAGATTTATATGAAAATTAGCTTCCTATTAACTTAAGGCAAGTTTCAGTGACCTGTGGTCCTCGGCTCGGTGATCCTTTTCTTTTGTGTTAATAGCTGGGAGTGAGAGTTTCTGCTATTTCAATTCAATGCAGAAGGGAAAACCTAAAGTAAGAACAGGAGGAAAAATGACACAAGGTTTAGGTAATAACCTCTTTTAACACTCACTCTTGTGTTCTCCCTCACCTGTGTTTAGCTTAAGGTCAGGGCTGGGTTTGGTGGGTGCAGGAGGTGCCCTGCAGCCAGCCCCACTTTTTATTTAGCCCCATGGGCTGGTAATAATAATTGGGTGCATGGGGGGGCTTTATAAAATGAATTGAGACATGGAGGGTGTTTTATACTATGTAAATATTGGGACAGGGCCGGCACAACAAAGGAACGATTTGGAGCATACATGTCTGGGTATACATGCATATGGGGTCTTTCTGGGAATACATGTTCCTTCCCGACCTCAACGCTCAGCCAATGATCTGATGCTATCAGTTCCTCGTACCCCCACCCGACTCCCACCTTTAGGACTTCTCCCGAGCTGCCCCCTTTCTATGGAACTCCCTTCCCTGCAACATTAGATTCTCATCTCTCCAGTCCTTCAAGAAGTCTCTGAAAACACATTACTTTAGAGAAGCCTATCGGCTCCCTCCATGATCCCTCGCTGTACATCTTTTGCTCCATCTTCCCAATCAGCCGACATGTACCCGCTACTTCACATACTTTAGGTACCCTCACCTACTGTGTCACCCCTCTCCTCTCAGATTGTAAGCTCTCGAGCCAGGGTCCTCCCTCCTACTGTTCCATGTATGTAACATGCATGTGTAGCGCTCACTCCCGGAGGAGCCGCTGAAAATGAACCACGGGTCAGTCTCCCCGCACTAGGGAATAAATATACTCCAACACAGTTGTGAGTTTTTATCATTTAAATAGTTTACTAAAATAATAAGCAGATGTTGAGACACGGTATTCACAAGTATTATTACAGTATTTTCGTATCACGGTAAAACGCGTAGCGGAAAAGAAACGAAACACGAGGCTTCGTATTTCGGAAAAATAATATCTTCACAACCGAACAGAAAAGAAATGCAATTGCACGAATATTCGAAAAAGGGACACATAGCGAAACCCAAAAATACAATCTCTTCGTATTACGATAAACGTGCAGCGGAAAAGAGAAAAATATATTCGGAACGTATCTTTAACCCCTGTTCCGATTCGTAACAAATGAGTCCCGCACAGGTTAAGTCCCGGAATGTAAAGGGTGTGTACATGTGTGTATATGGTACCCGGGTACTATTCAACTGGCCAGTGAATTACTTATAACGATGTCTTCGACTAGTCAAGTTGGGGCCCTGTGGGTTTTGGAAACAAACAGCAGCGTGCTTTCTTGATTTTATAAACCGGCCTTGGAGGCCTCTCACCCATCCGCTCGATCACCAAGGCTCCGCTGACCCAGGACGTCTCTCCGCTTAATGCCTGGCTGTGATACTGGCTACTGGATCCGTTGTCTGGCTTTCCTTGCTCCCACCCGGACTTGTCCAGCTACCGCCTGCTCTCCCATCCAATGGACTTGCGGTACTCCTCACACAGGTCCTCTGCTTGCCTTGATCGCAGCGTGGGTATAGACAGGTCTCTGCAGGGTCACTGTCCCGATCCCCCAGCACCAGCGAGGTAGCCCCTGTGCTCTGGCCTGGTCACGATCCTCCACAGCTCGGCCTGCTTCCTTCTCCTTTCAGCTCCCAGCTCACTCTGAGCATGCTTTCCACGAGGCTGGTGATGCCTTTCCTTTCCTACACACCCACTTCCTGTCCTTACCCAAAGCATCATGGAAAAGGTAGTTTAGTGCCTTGTGTTTGTCCAGCATAACTTTCCATGGTCTCTGTCTCCCTCTGGTGGCCATTGCAAGTAAATGCAGCAGAACAGTCTTTTTAAACACATCGCTACACTCTCCCCCCCCTAAACTCTTGGGTCCTCCCAAGGGCGTGTAACGGGTACATGTGTCGGTCATACATAACATAACAACAGTTGCATTACATTTCTACTTAACATTTCTAACTTTAGCCTACATATTCAGGGTTGACAACAGGCAGCAATTTTCCTCAATCTCCCCCAAACCCTAAGACACCTTGGCAATTAGAGCTGACACTTCTGGAAACCTCCGCCCAGTGGTTACAGCCTCCTCTGTGCTATGTCCTGGTGAATCAAATGTGAGTCTCTGAGGGGGTCGTACTGAACGTTTAGGTTCAAATTTTTCAAGAACCTCTTCAGTCAGGAGAGCTGACTCTACAGGCTCAATTCTCTCATCAACCATCGGAGCCAACACTTCCTCAGAATATGAGCCCTCCAGTGAAGGCATAGAACTGTAATCTATGGATATTTCCTCTAAAACTTCAGGAACTTCCCAGGTCTCAGGTACTGCAGGTGCTCGAGTCATAACTTCAGAGATATCAGACCCTAAATCACTCTCACCCCAGTCAGAAACCGGCTTGACGCTCTGGGACTCAGGTGCCCACACCCAGCTCAGACACCAGCCTTCTTCTTCACTGTCTTCTTCACTCTCTCTAACGGAACGGAACTGATGAGACCGAATAGTAGGAGTCGGACGGGATATAGGCAGACCAGGCACAGATAATTTGTCTCCAATCGGTACTTGTACAGTCTTTCGTGAACATAGGGCCTTCTCTGTCCCTTCCGTTCTCCTCAGCCTTCTTATTTCTGTAGTGGTTCTCTGTTCCTTGACCCTCCGTGGACAGGCCGGTCGTGACATCGAGTGTGCCTTCTTAGGAGCAGGATTCTCTTCCGTGACCAGTGGGGTTAAGAGGTGTCTCAACACATCATCGTTCATCCCCACTATCATAGAACTTCGATTAGCTCCCGAGGGACGAGGACACACAATTGCCAACGTGTCACATACTCTCGGTTGTCCAGCGATTTCCGAACTGAATTCTAGCTTGACCTGTATATATCCATCATAGGGAAACTTCTCCATTCCCATACCCCAGATTTCGAGATCCTTCAATTTCTTCAGGGTATATGCTTCAGATATTTCTGATAGAAGTCTCGGTAAATCAGCGTTACTTGAGCACCCGAATCTAGAAGAGCCTTAGTATAGACTCCTTCCACTTGAACCGGGATGATGGGCGAAGGACCTATCAACTTGTCAGGGAACTTTTTCATAGCAGCAGGAGAGGTAGACCCAGTCTGTTGTACTCTAACCCTTGTCCTCATACGTGGTGACTGCGGGCATACATTTTCCTCCCGTGACATAGGATCAGACCTCCAGGGAGAGGATCTTCTAGGTCTAGCAGGCACATATAGAGACCCTCCCTGTCTCCTTTCTGGGCACTGAGCCTTGAAATGACCGAATTCTCTACAGGCAAAACATCTTCCCCACGAGGATGAGGGCACACTTTCTTCCTGTGGCTCATTTGAAAATCCTCTGTCGGAGACCACAGCAACCGCTGCTGTTCGTATATCTGAGAGAGACTTCAGTATTTCAGTCTGCATTTCTACTACTTTCAAGATTGTCCGGCATAGGTCCGTGTGTGTCTGTTCCATCTTAACTTGGGCTTCTTGTACTCTCGCGAGAGTCTTTTGTATCTCACCATACACCTGGTTTGACGACTTTTGAGTTATCTCCGGCTCATATGTCTCTTCCGGATCTTCCTCATCTGATGAACACTCGTTATACTCTATGGGTTGCGCATAGACCTTTTCTCCCCTTCTTCCAAGCTTCTCTTCCAGAAGGGCTTCTTCCTCCCGAACAACTCGAATCAGTTCTAGGTAATTTAACTCTTTATTACCTTCTCGAGTCCTCAGCTGCAATATCACAGGATCTAAAGGCAAGGCACCCTTCAATATCTGACGCATTCTAACCTGATCTACTGTAGTGGGGTCTGTTCCTTTCTTCAACAGTACTTGGTACAGTATCTTATCCAGGCGCCTCATGTATTCTGTCATCTTCTCACCCCTTTTCTGGTAAGTATGCTCATATTGGTACATTAGCTCAGCAGCCTTTTCCGTTCGCCCGAAGCCTTCCTGTAATATGTTCAGGTAATCTAGAGCAGTACAGTCTCTCTTACTCAGCTTCAGATTCCTGACAGCCTCTGACGCAGGTCCCTTTAAGCTCTCAGTAATTCTTTGCTTCTTCTGCGCTTCAGAGACGTCCCACTCATCCAGAGCCTGCATCGCTTGTTCCACCCATTCTTCGAAGGTTTCTTCTCCCGCCGGAGTTGGCAAGTTTCCTGAAAATTTTTCCAACTTCCGATATCCGAAGCTGATGTAAGAAGGGTGAGCCCTCTGACACTTAACCACGAGGTCTCCAATAGCAGCAATGAACTCCGGCCCGATCATGGCCAGTGGGCTGGATGCAGGAATGTTCGCTGAATCACCACGTGGCTTACTTGTCTGGATCAGACGAACTTCCACGTCGTCGGTTAGCTGTATACTCACGTCCTGAAAACACACAGGAACACCCTTTCTCCACTCAAAAAGAACATACGTGTGAGAAGTCTCTGGGTTCACTTTAATGTCCGCTAGAAACCCCCGCTGGTCAGGTGCCAACGCTGCCACGGCCAGGCGGATCTGCTCTTCTGCCCAGGGGCCTACAGGAATATCCATTACTACACTCAACTCTAACTGGCCACCCTGTGCTTTACACCACTCTGCTGCTTCATCTGGATCCATATTTAACCCTTTAAATGCGGTTTTTCCAGAGACTGAAATCCCGGAAACGAGCCCCCACGTGTAGCGCTCACTCCCGGAGGAGCCGCTGAAAATGAACCACGGGTCAGTCTCCCCGCACTAGGGAATAAATATACTCCAACACAGTTGTGAGTTTTTATCATTTAAATAGTTTACTAAAATAATAAGGAGATGTTGAGACACGGTATTCACAAGTATTATTACAGTATTTTCGTATCACGGTAAAACGCGTAGCGGAAAAGAAACGAAACACGAGGCTTCGTATTTCGGAAAAATAATATCTTCACAACCGAACAGAAAAGAAATGCAATTGCACGAATATTCGAAAAAGGGACACGTAGCGAAACCCAAAAATACAATCTCTTCGTATTACGATAAACGCGCAGCGGAAAAGAGAAAAATATATTCGGAACGTATCTTTAACCCCTGTTCCGATTCGTAACAAATGAGTCCCGCACAGGGTAAGTCCCGGAATGTAAAGGGTGTGTACGTGTGTGTATATGGTACCCGGGTACTATTCAACTGGCCAGTGAATTACTTATAACGATGTCTTCGACTAGTCAAGTTGGGGCCCTGTGGGTTTTGGAAACAAACAGCAGCGTGCTTTCTTGATTTTATAAACCGGCCTTGGAGGCCTCTCACCCATCCGCTCGATCACCAAGGCTCCGCTGACCCAGGACGTCTCTCCGCTTAATGCCTGGCTGTGATACTGGCTACTGGATCCGTTGTCTGGCTTTCCTTGCTCCCACCCGGACTTGTCCAGCTACCGCCTGCTCTCCCATCCAATGGACTTGCGGTACTCCTCACTCAGGTCCTCTGCTTGCCTTGATCGCAGCGTGGGTATAGACAGGTCTCTGCAGGGTCACTGTCCCGATCCCCCAGCACCAGCGAGGTAGCCCCTGCGCTCTGGCCTGGTCACGATCCTCCACAGCTCGGCCTGCTTCCTTCTCCTTTCAGCTCCCAGCTCACTCTGAGCATGCTTTCCACGAGGCTGGTGATGCCTTTCCTTTCCTACACACCCACTTCCTGTCCTTACCCAAAGCATCATGGAAAAGGTAGTTTAGTGCCTTGTGTTTGTCCAGCATAACTTTCCATGGTCTCTGTCTCCCTCTGGTGGCCATTGCAAGTAAATGCAGCAGAACAGTCTTTTGAAACACATCGCTACACATGTATATTAGTTTATTCTGTCTCTCCCAATGTACAGCACTAAGGAATCTGGTGCCGCTTTATAAATGCTTGTAAATGTAACATGTATCTGGGGACTGTGTATTTATATAGAGAATGAGGCTGTATATGTGTAGTAATATGTGGAGCTCTCTGATTCACTCATACACACCGCACATTACTGTGAAGTTTATTGCTGTGCAGCTCTGTGATACGCTTATACACACTGCACATTGCTGTCAGTTTTATTTCTGTGGAGCTCTGTAATAAGAAACTTGGAGTGCTGCTCCTCCTGGACACAATGACAGGTAGGGATTCTCCTAGTAAAAGATTGGACATGTTCCCAAAAGGTGCAGGCTCTTCCACAAACAGATCCTCTGCTGCTGTCCTGCCAAAAAACTGTGACATATTGCTGTCTCAGTGGAACAGCCCCTGAAGTTCAAGACTTTCCCTCGCAGGACAGTTGGCAGGTATAGTGATAACTAATCTACCAGGGTCAAGCATTGGGCCGCCTAGATTAGTGCAACTGGTGTAGCACTAACAAAAATAATGACACTGTTCTATATAAACACGTTATACCGCTTTATTTTTGTTTTGTTTTTTGTTACTATTGTCTGTCTTGCTTCTGACTGCGCTTTTGTTTTTTCGTTTCCTTCAATTTAACTTTAATTTTTGTTTTAGTTACTTTGTTTTATATGTAATGTTTTTTTGAATCTTTCCATCGCAAGCTAGAGGATTTGACAGCTTATAATGTAACGGTATAGCAGGACACTTGCTAGCAAATGTGAATCTTGATGTTTAAAAGTCAGCCTTACTCCCTGGGTCGATGCCCACTGTGTGCTGTTTATTCTGTACATGAAAAAGTGACATAATTTACACACATTATGATTACTTCCCTGCAGCTTGTTCGTTGTGTTAGAAGACTTTTGTTTGTTGCTAAAATGTGCCGTTAACCTAGTTCTCCCAGGCAAATATTAGCGCGATTTGTCAAACTTGCTACTATGTCCTAAATTGTGCAATTTCCCACCAGTTCTCTTTTTGACAATTGAACACTATAATGATATTTTTACCCTAAAGTTGGTCTGTGTATATTATCTGGCTCATGGGGTATGAGAATGCACAATTAACGGAAATAAAGACCTTTTGATAACAAGTCTTCAGTTGTCATATGGGATATATTTATATAGAAGCTGTGGTCATCTTCAGAAAATATAGGCTTTGTGTGATGAAAAAAACAATCACAAAAAACAAAGCAAACAGGGTGCTCTCCACCTGACATGTTTCTAGATGCTCACGAAAGATAACAGGCACGTAATCATAGGTAAAATTTTGTCCTGAGATTAGAAATACCCAATTTTTACATAGTTACATAGTTACATACTTACATAGTTACATAGTTATATAGGCTGAAAAAAGACATGCGTCTATCGGGTTCAGCCTCTCCCACTTAACCTACTGCTGTTGATCCAAAAGAAGGCAAAAAACCCAGTCTGAAATGCTTGCCAATATGCAACATACTGGGAAAAAATTCCTTCTTGACCCCAGAATGGCAGTCAGATTTCTCCTTGGATCACGAAGCTTTAACCCACATATTAAATATTATAACCCTTAATATTCTTATTCTGTGTCTGCAGGAAGTCATCCAGTCGTTTTTTAAAAGTCTGTACAGACTCTGACCCAACCACCTCTTCAGGCAGAGAGTTCCACAGCTTTATTGTTCTCACCGTAAAATAACCCTTCCTATGCTTTAAGCTAAATTTTCTTTCTTCCAGTCTAAATGGATGACCCCTTGTCCTATGTATAGTCCTGTTAATGAATAGGTTATCAGACAATGGTTGATAATGGCCCCGTATATATTTATATAAGGTTATCAGATCCCCTCTAAGGCGCCGTTTCTCTAAACTAAACCGGTTTAAGCTTGTTAGTCTTTCCTCATAACTTAACCCTTCCATTCCCCTTATTAATTTAGTTGCCCGTCTCTGCACTTTTTCTAGCGCTATAATATATTTTTTTAAGACAGGTGCCCAAAATTGCACGGCATATTCAAGGTGCGGCCTGACCATTGATTTATACAGAGGCAAAATTATGTTTTCATCCCGTGAGTGAACTCCCCTTTTAATGCGTGCCAATACTTTGCTGACCTTGGCGGCTGCTGTTTAACATTGCACATTGTTACTTAGTTTGAAGTCTAGGATTATTCCCAAATCCTTCTCCTGCTTGGATTTCCCTAACTCCTTACCATTTAGGGTATAAATTACTTGTGTGTTCTTCACTCCAAAGTGCATAACTTTGATAAATACTGAAGAAAAATAGTCATTTAAAATTTCTGCCTTATCCTGATCTTCAGTTAACAATAACCCTGACTCAGATTTTAGTGAACCTACATTTTCACTCTTGGGTTTTTTAGAATTGATGTACCTAAAGAATCTTATAGGGTTGGTCTTGCTCTCTTTGGCTATTTCTTTTTCATTTTCTAGCTTAGCCCTTCTAATCGCATTTTTACATGCTTTATTGGCTGCCCTATATGCTTTATAGGATGCCTCAGATTTAACAAATTTAAAAGCTTTAAATGCATTTTTTTTATTTTTAATTTCCTTAGTTACCTTCCTACTAAGCCACATTGGTTTCGGTCTGTTTCTTTTATATTTATTAACCAGTGGAATATATTGTGACGTGTACTTTTCTAGTGTTAGTTTAAAGATATTCCACTTATCCTCAGTGTTTTTCCCGTGAAAGAGTTTCTGCCAGTCAATGACATTGAGAGCTTCCTTTATTTTAATAAAGTTGGCCTTTTTAAAATTATATGTTTTAGCATGCCCCTTATGAATGTGTTTTTTTGAGTTTATTTCAAAAGACACCATATTATGGTCACTGTTTCCCAACTGTTCCTTTACATTAATATTTAAGAAAAGATCCAAATTATTTGTTATAACCAGGTCCAGACAGTTATCCTCTCTAGTTGGTGTTTCTACCAGTTGTGACATGAAGGTATCATTTAAAATGTTCAGAAACCGGATTCCCTTTGCTGAATTACTAGTCCCACTATCCCAATTAATGTCCGGGTAATTAAAATCTCCAATAATTAAAGTGCTACCATGATCTGCAGCCTTCCTAATTTGCTCTAACAGTTGTTCTTCCTCATCATTATCTATATTAGGTGGTTTATAGCATATGCCAACCAATAGTTGACTTCCCTGTTTATTCCCCAACAAAATATTTACCCATAAGGATTCCACATTTCCCTCATCGCTTTCCAGTTGTGTAATATTAGGCTTTAAATCCTGATTTACATATAAACATACTCCACCCCCTTTCTTATGTTTCCTATCCCTTCTAAACAATGTATAACCATTTAAGTTTACAGCCCAGTCATGCGCTTCGTCCCACCACGTTTCTGTTATTCCTATAATGTCGTATTGCTTAGTGTGTGCTATTACCTCTAGTTCCCCCATCTTGTTATTGAGGCTCCTTGCATTAGCAAGCATACATTTAATGTTGTCTCTACCCACACATGCTGATTGCGACTTTACATTACATGCCTCCACTGTTCTGACATTACCCATCCCCCTGGCTCCACCCCCCCTTAGTCTGAGCTGAAACCCTTCCGCTATCTGCTCTGTCTCCATTTTGTAAGCTACTGTATCCCTCCCCTTTTCCACTAGTTTAAAGTCTCCTCCAACCTTTTAACCATTCTCTCCCATAGCACATGTTTTTGCTTTTTGACCCCTTCACTGCTGAGCCATTTCACCTCTGTTCGCTGAGCTCATTTTGACTCATTTATGCTCATCATGTTTAAACGTCAATTAAGGTCCTATTTTATTATACCCCCAAGACATTTAAAAAAAAAAAACACTTAAAAAATAAAAAAAAATTAATTAATATTTTATTCTTACTCCAAACCTAGTCATGTTTGGTATCATTGGAAAGGCCATGACCCTCTAGCTGCCACGGATCGGGAGATAAGGGGATCCAAAGGATCCCACTAGCTCCACTTGCAGCTAGGGGGTTAACTGGCCGACTGACGTCGTCACACATACGGCGACGATGTCAGTGGGTGGGGGTTGACCCAAAGGCTTGGCTGACATCCAATGGAACAGCCTTCCAGTTGAAGTGGTAGAGGCCAAAACAGTAATTGAATTTAAGCAGGCATGGGATAGGCATAAGGCTATCCTAAACAAAAGATAAATCCAGGTAAAGTATCCATGTAATTGGGCAGACTAGATGGGCCGAAAGGTTCTTATCTGCCGACATTTTTCTATGTTTCTATGTTTCGATGTCAGACACTTCTGGGTTTGAATCGCGATCCGGCACCTAAGGGGTTAAAGAGAGGCACAAAGGAGCCCCCCTCCCCTATTACATTCCTCACTGCAATCACCGCGGGGAGCCTGGCGATGACATCATGGCATGATGCAGGCGAATTAGCGTGATCAATATAATATGGCCCAGAGAGGGGATCACAGAAGCAGAGAAGGGTCGCAGAGAGAGACTACTCATACACACCGCACATTACTGTGAGTTTTATTGCTGTGGAGCTCTGTGATACACTCATACACACTGCACATTACTGTGAGTTTTATTGCTGTGGAGCTCTGTGATATGCATGGGTGCATATTGTGGGAATGGTTTGAAGGGGGGCAGCATTTCATCTTTGGACCCAGGCAACACAGTGTCATGGCCTTGCCCTGGCTCTATACATTGGCTAGACATTGGTGTGCGCCCTGTGTTTAATTCATGCGAGCGTATGCCATCTTTAAATTGGCTGCTTGCTACCTGGCGCTTT
The DNA here is from genome assembly GCA_009667805.1 of Leptobrachium leishanense. Taxonomy (NCBI): domain Eukaryota; kingdom Metazoa; phylum Chordata; class Amphibia; order Anura; family Megophryidae; genus Leptobrachium; species Leptobrachium leishanense. The sequence goes on along the minus strand of CM019063.1, from coordinate 418,907,326 downwards.
AGGACACTTCACGGTGAGCACCCCCACCCTTTCTCCTGGAAAAAAAGCACTGTATACATCATCACGCGAATAGAAAACAAATGCAAAAACCTAGAATGAGGCAAATTTTGCTTAACGTTTTATGTGTATAGGAAAGTGATAATGAACCTCACACTATGGCATCCCAGGAGAACCACAAATTGGTTATTTTTGTAGGATTTCTCCAGCTCAATGTTTTCTCTACAATTCCCTGTATAGCTTGAATTCGTTGATTAACCCACTATTTTTTTTTATTCCTCTCTGGAGTACATGTTATACAGGTATATACTAAACATGTTAACATATTAAGAGCCTTCATTTTAAGAAACTTTAATAGGAGCATTAGTTATTTATCTCTTAATATTAATGCAGGCAGCTATTGTAAAAATGAAGAATATTCGCTTGGAGTATTACAAAAATCTTTTTGATGGCCAGTTGACTGCTGGACCAATCATTCCATTTACATATCATAAAGTCTCTTGACTAGACAGGCTATGAGCCCTAACGCTAACCTGCGCCTGCAGATTTCCCCACAGCATCCACATGTTAACGTGGTATTCCGGGGCAGGCGCTACCTCGAAACCTTGCCCCAGAACATAGCGCTAACCACTGGGATACTTGCGGTAGTGCTTACGCACCGCTGCGAGTATCACCTCCTGGAGTCCATAGGGCTGTGCATCCGGGCCGCGAGCCCTCCGCAAACTCACAAGATCACGCAGCACCGTGGAGGGAGACTGGGAACTATTTGCTTCCAGTCTCACTCTGCTCCTGGCGACAAGAAGCAGCAGATCGAGCCACTGTTCTCACCGCGGGAAGAAAGGTGAGTACGGATTTATTGGGTCTTTTTTAGAGGTGCTAAATGATTTTGCAAATGCAGAATTATGCAGCGCCAGCTTTTAGAAGGTGCTAAAATTTTGCCTTGCTCGTCCCGACGGTAATTAGCGCTAGTGAAACTTCAATTAAGTATAGGATGGGCAAAGTACAGTAAGCTCGCGGAATACTAATGAGTGTAGCATCAGGCATGTAATAAGTTAAACACCCTTATCATGGCAATAACGCTTCCAGACACTATCGTTAGCGTTAACTAGAGAATAGTGCCCTATATGTATTATTTTTTATTTTTTTTAAGGGTTGCAATTAAACTCTCTCCGGATGTCTCTGAGACAACGTAGTAATTTAAGCTGAGGTGGCCCAGGTGTTAATGTTTGTAGGGAATCAGAGATTTCTGAACTCTGCAGTAATTTTAACTCAATTATATTTTGCAATCTGTTTTTCACTCATGTTTATTTTTAATTGGGTTGCTTGTATTATATTTATTACCAATAAAGGAATACTATGTGGTTACATCAGGAGGGGGATAAGTAGTTAAATATTAACTCCTCCTTGTCACCTCCGCACCCCCCTCTCCTACAGGCTGGGTGGAGTAGAGGTAACATCACTGCTCCAAGACCATGGAGACACAGGTTCAAATCCCAGCCAGAGTACCTCTCCAGTAAGTGTCCTTGGGCAAGACACCTAACGGTACATACTCGCCACCCAGGACATACTTGAAAACGAGAGAAATCTCAATGTATCCTTCCTGGTAAAATACTTTCTAAAAAAAAAAAGAAACTCTAGAGGTTGGTTTAACACTTTTATTTAAGCACCAGGCTCCTTCATTGCTGGCCAGATATGACGAACTGCTGGCTTCCTGTCACATGAACACCGGGAGGCTGGACATCGAGCAGGTATACAGCTCATCTAATGACTGTAAGGGCAAGGCCATTGAGAGTCATTGGTAGGACAAAAGTCCCAAGCTGAGGATAAAAACCTCTCCCGAGGAGATGCAAGAGTGAGGACACTCAGGTCCCAGTAATCACTCAAATTACATTGTGGGGTCACAGCACATAAAGTGTCATTGTAAGGAAAAAGTAAATATCTTAACGATAGACCAAAATTGTTGAAAAGTTAGCAACAATTCACAGAATAAAAAAAAGGAACATCTTTATGGATTGCTACCATCCAGGGAGCCCAAAATTTATTTGCAAATGGATGCCAAAAAGTGCCCCTAATTTTCAGCACCTCAAACATGTCAGCCAAGGTGTTGAAGCTGAAATAGGTTCTAAAGGTGCTAAAATAGAACAGCTTTCAGTTCTATTTTTCTTTAACTGAAAGATTGAGCTCTGGCTGTATTATTATACATGTAGTAGTGCTTTATGGCCAGCAAGAGGAGCCCTCTGCCTGTCAAATAGTTTTACTGTCAAATAGTTTTACTGTCTCGAAACCGTATTTTATGCAAGATTCATTCATTTTTACATTATCTGAAATGGAAAGTTGTTTTCTATAAATCCACTGGGTCCAAGGCACTGATTTTATGGAAAGCAACTTGGTAGTGAAATTCTTTGTAATGATAATAAATAATATCATGTCGATTATAATTTTATAAACTCTCTGCTACATAAAAAGATAATCAAAGCAGATACAAAATTTAATTATGTAGATAAATTCATACTAAAGAAAATGGAGTGTCAAAATGTCAAAAGGTACAGCATATATGCAAAGAAACAGAATTTTTTTTTTTTTTAAAAAAGCCTGTTCTGTAACAAGGTATAAGGTAAACACATAAACTGAGTGTGAAATTAAGATAACAGAATGCGATCATAAATAGTTCAAAATATTAACAAAACCTTAGGCAATCGTTATGAAGATACTCTATCTTCCTGCTTTGCTCATATATCAATTGATTGCTTTTATGGATTATGCATCTCTGGGAGTTGTTTGGTGTTTGTTACAGTCTGTAGAATCTCTGAAAGTGATATTCTTCTCTCGAATGGATACCTAATAAAAAATGACCGGCTCTCAAAACTCGGTGTTAAGTGATCTTGCGTTTGCAAAATCACTTCAAACTAAAAAATTACATAAAAGATCATAAATATATATGCTCACCTCTGGTTCCATAGTGCAGAGGATGGCACTGTCCACTTCTCTCAATGCTCTCACCGCAAGAAGAAGGCCACTGGGAACAAATAGTTCCAAGTGTCCTTCTACTGGTGCTGCAAGAGCATGTACATATAATTCCATGAAGGACTCTTTCTGGTCTTAATGAACTTCATAGAATAGCAATGGCAGCATGCGGTGGCTTTGTGGTAATTGGGTAATTGTTAACGGTTCTCAATTATTACAGGTTGAGCCCCTGATATATCAGATTACTCATACCAGAGCTGGAAATAGAGAGCTACTAATGGTCTTGTGTCACATTTTTCCATTAGAGGCTTCTGATTACCACCTCAGTCAAAACGTGACCCTTGATCATAAGAATATGAAGACGAGAAAGGGTAGATTTCGAGCTTACAGGAAGAAAACAGTAACTGAAATAACTATAGGGGTTATTCTCTCATTCCCCGCACTCCGGGGAATCAAATTCCCTGACCCTGCGGTGAATTCATCATTCACCCCAGGGTCCCTGAAATGCAGAGAAAAGCTGCTGAACGGATCCAAAAAAAGTGGCAAAAATCAGCCGAAAAATCCACAGATACGATCTGAAAAATTGGATCAATTCGAAACGCCACAGAAAACCCGCCAAACATATCCGACGATCCACCATAAACCCAGCAAACGTGTCTGAAAAAAGCAGACGATCCGCCGGAAAAAGCCATCGAATAGGGCAAAAAGAAAAAACGATTCAAAATTTCAAACTCTGCTTGCAAATTGCCACTGAACGAAATTGTCGTGAAATAACAGATAAGGTCCTATGAATAATAATAAAAAGATCTGTTAGAGGGAAAAAAAAATTGCCGAAAAAATCCCGAAAAATGCCTATAAAATCATAAAAATAAAATAAGAGATATTTTACTGCAAGTTAAAAGAATAAACTGTTTATTAGATAGTGAATCAAAACGGGTATATATTTAACTTTGAAACCTATGGGATTTGCTTGATTAAGCCTGCCAAATTAAACCACCAAACATCAGGGCATTTCAATGACATTTCTCTGCTGTTTGATTTTCTCTGAATAGATTAACCATTACTTCTCTATGGGGGATTTCACTGATGTCGAACATGCACTGTATTTTGCTGGCAATTTGCCAATATTTGGCGAATTGCTAGGTTTTGAATAGCCGAATCAACCAAAAATTGCACCGTACAGGGAAATTCACCGTTCAGTGCAATTAAGGGGTCAGTTCGGCTCTGTCTGAATAACCCTGTATGTGTAATTACTGCAAAATATTGAAGTGGATGAGTTTGAGCAACAGAAGAAGACATGACAGGTTCTACTGCCACCAGCTGGAGTGGACAGTAGTGGACAGGAGCCTACAGTGAATACAGAAACACTAAAATTTAACGTCAGAAGATTAGAATATTAACACTGGGAAGAATATCTGAATAATATCATTATCCACTGCCACATGCCGACGGGTGGATCATGAATCCATGGTGATCCATTTTCTTGTGCTACATTGGGACCCTCGTTGCCAATTCAGCTTTACTTGGCTGCCATCTATCAATATACTAATGGTTTCTTACTACAGAGATGATGGTCCATGTCACAAGGCCTCATCATCTCAAACTGTTAGTATGATAAAGTGAGGTCAGTGATCACCTTTGATTTGACTATCTTTGAAACGATTACATACTAAACAACTGGTTACGTACAAGAACACATCTTGTTTAATTTGAGGCCACCATAACAGACTTTTAATCAGACCCATGGTTTTATGTATGTACCATGGCCTCCTATGGGGGTGTCATGGAAATGTTGTAATATGAGAGTTCTTACTTTAGGGGGTATAAAGATTTGTTCCTTGAGAAAAAAAAAGAAGCCATCCTTTTTGCAAAGATGCAGTGGTATCATGTTTTCATGTACAGTGAAGGAAAAAATTATTTGATCCCCTGCTGATTTGGTACGTTTGCCCACTGACACACAAATGATCAGTTTATAATTTTAATGGTAGGCTCTTTTAACAGTGAGAGACAGAATAACAACAAAAAATCCAGTCATTGTAACAAGTCAGTTTATTGTTTGTTTCTCTCCCATAAGGAAGCGGCTAAGAAACGACATTCTTCTAAGACAGGTACTTGTAACAGGGAGTCAATGAGCCACAACTTCTGGGCAAGGCATCTGCTTTGACGTTTTTGTTACTGGCTCTGTATGTAATGAGGAAATCAAAACGTGAAAAAAATAAAGCTCATCTCGCTTGGAAGGGTTTTAGCCGCTTTGCTCTATGTAAATATTCTAGATTTTTATGATCCGCATGTATTATAAAGGGATGTTTAGCTCCTTCTAAAAGATGCCTCAACTCTTCGAGTGCGCTCTTAATGTCTTCTAACTCATGGTCCCCGACATCGTAATTCCTCTCTGCTTCTGTTTTCGAATAGAAAGCCACAGGATGAAGCTTTTGGGTCTCTATTTCTTCGGGACAATTGTTCCAATGGTGGTGTCCGATGTAGGGATGAGCCGAACACCCCCCGTGTTCGGTTCGCATTCGAACTCGAACAATTTCAAAAGTTCGAGTTCGGACGCGAACACTATCCAAACTCAATGCAAGTCAATGGGACTCGAACGTTCGATTTTTAGAGTGCCCTGCAAGAGGGCATATATGCAAGATATTTGCCATAAAATGTGTATGGGGGTCCGGGTAGTGCCCTGGGGGATAGGAAACAAGGAAAAAAAGTTTAAAAAAAGAAGTTTTTAAAGGAACAGTGATTTTTCCATGAAATAAAGATTAAGAATAAAAACGAAAAAATCCTTCAAATATCATGCCTAGGAGGTCCCCATAACCTGCCCGTGAAGTGGCCGATTTGTCGGATGTATAGAAACATTTAATAAGAAAAAAATGACATTTCAAATGACGGTAAATGTTTTTCCTTTAATCTATTCATAAACAACTGCTTGGGGAGGCAGCCTGTATGAAAAGAGGAGACGTTTTAGGACATGCAGAACAAGTTTAGTGATTTTTTGGCTAAATTATGGTGAAACTTATGCAGGGTTTGGATAAAAGTAACAACAGGTGCATTACAATTGGACCTTTAGTGCCAGCTAGTGCCTTCACACCGTAACCCCTCTGAGGTATTGTGGAAGAGTGCAGTGGTGGAGGTTTTGGGAATGCAGAAGAGCTCCCCGATCTATTCAGTTACATCAGCATCAGGGGAGTGATAGCTGCTGATCCAGGACTGATTCATTTTTATAAATATCAGCCGGTCTACAGAGTCGGTGGATAGACGCACTATTTTGTCTCTGACAAAACCTCCAGCGGCACTGAACGTCCTTTCAGAAAGCACGCTGGATGAAGGGCAACCTAGTAGCTCCAGAGCATATTGGCTAGGTTCTGGCCAGTGATCCAATCTCAACAACCAGTTGTTTTGGGTGCCCGGGAGGTCACCCGTAAGAGGGGGTTATGTCACGTCTCGGCCTTGCCCCCTGGTGGTGAAGGGTCTTCATGTTTGTTTTTCCCCTATGGTGTGTCTGGCTGTGCTGTTTAGGGCTGATCTGGGGTTCTGTTGTGATCTCCTGGTCTGGGGTCACATGGCCCAATCACACAGACCCACTCCCTATATATTCCCAGCAGCACAGAGCCTCATTGACTGTTTGTGGAGTTGATGGTGGTTCTGTCTGGTTCGTGTTTCCTGAGTTGCTGCAAAGCATTCCTATTCAAGTGTTTTCTGGTTCTGACCTCGGCTTTATTCTTGACTTTCCATTCTACTCACCCTTGGTACCGTATATTTCTGATCTGTTGCCAACCTCTGCCTGATTGACGATTCTTGTATGTTTCATGTTTTATGTACCTTGTCTGTCTTAGTTTAGTATATATTCAGAGGCCGCGTATAAGGACCTCTTTTAGTAAAGTCTGTCTGTTTTGTTTACTGTCCTGCAGCCTGCTCACTTCACGGATTGTCAAGTGTATCTTTGTGTTTCTCTGACTGCCCTGCAGCCTGCTCAATTCACGGATTGGCAGGCGTATCATTGTGTTTCTGAGTGTGTCCTAAGTTGTCTGTCGGTCTTGAAGCCGTCGGAGCTTAGTGGCAATTCTGTTCTGTTTTTTGGTGCTCCTTGGTTTTAGAGAAATCCGTCTGTCCTTGTATCCAGTCAGTTACTCACCTGCCTTAAGGGCTTCATCTCATGTTCCAAGCCACCACGATGGCCCAAGCAGGGGCTAACCGTTACATTACAAACAGTCCATTAATGCCTGCAGGTGAGCTTACTGTGTTAAATTCTGTGCTTCAGATGGTTTTTGATCTGCTGACAGAGCTGAAGAGGTTAATGCTGTCTCTCAGTGTGCTTAATTATGCGGTTCCTCCCAGCAGAGTCTCTGGGGAACCTCCCATGAGTGAAAGAGAGAGACGTAGTATTCTTAAGCTCTGTTATTATTGTAGTTCACCCCAGCATAAAATCTTTTGCTGTCCATTAAAGCGCAGACCCAGAATGTCATGTTCTCAGGGTGCGACCCTGGTATCCACGTCATGCAGCCATAGCGCTGACCCTACTGCTGGGATCTCTGTTTCTGTGCAATGCAGGGGTGTTGCAAATTCCATGTGTGGTAATAAAGCCAAAATTGTTCCACCTCAAGGCACACTACCTGCTTCCATGTTATGCAGTGGATCACTGTTTCTCAGTTCTTGTCATGGGTCTAGGGTCCAGTGTGGCGCTGATGCCACAAGGGTCCGGGGTGGCACTGACGCCACAAGGGTCCGGGGTGGCGCTGACGCCACAAGGGTCCGGGGTGGCGCTGACGCCACAAGGGTCCGGGGTGGCGCTGATGCCACAAGGGTCCGGGGTGGCGCTGACGCCACAAGGGTCCGGGGTGGCGCTGACGCCACAAGGGTCCGGGGTGGCGCTGTTGTTGCAGGTACACAGCATAAAGAAAAACCTGTCTGTTCTGCACAATGTATTGTGCCTATGTCCGTTCCTGGCGGGAGGCCAGTTTTGTTTCTGTCTGACAAGGTGTCAGCGGTGCCAGAACCTGGCACATTGCCAATAACACTCCCAAGCTGTGTGTCAGCGGTAACACTCCCAAGCTGTGTGTCAGCGGTAACACTCCCAAGCTGTGTGTCAGTGGTAACACTCCCAAGCTGTGTGTGAGCGGTAACACTCCCAAGCTGTCTGTCAGCGGTAACACTCCCAAGCTGTGTGTCAGCGGTAACATTCCCAAGCTGTGTGTCAGCGGTAACATTCCCAAGCTGTGTGTCAGCGGTAACATTCCCAAGCTGTGTGTCAGCGGTAACATTCCCAAGCTGTGTGTCAGCGGTAACATTCCCAAGCTGTGTGTCAGCGGTAACATTCCCAAGCTGTGTGTCAGCGGTTTTGTCCAAGGTGGGCCCAGAGCCCTTCATGCCTCTTGTGGGCCCAGAGCCCTTCATGCCTCTTGTGGGCCCAGAGCCCTTCATGCCTCTTGTAGGCCCGGAGCCCTTCATGCCTCTTGTGGGCCCAGAGCCCTTCATGCCTAGTGTGGGCCGAGTGCCCTTCACGCCTGTCGTGGGCCCAGAGCCCTTCACGCCTGTCGTGGGCCCAGAGCCCTTCACGCCTGTCGTGGGCCCAGAGCCCTTCACGCCTGTCGTGGGCCCAGAGCCCTTCACGCCTGTCGTGGGCCCAGAGCCCTTCACACCTGTCGTGGGCCCAGAGCCCTTCACGCCTGTCGTGGGCCAGAGCCCTTCACGCCTGTCGTGGGCCCAGAGCCCTTCACGCCTGTCGTGGGCCCAGAGCCCTTCACGCCTGTCGTGGGCCCAGAGCCCTTCACACCTGTCGTGGGCCCAGAGCCCTTCACGCCTGTCGTGGGCCCAGAGCCCTTCACGCCTGTCGTGGGCCCAGAGCCCTTCATGCCTGTCGTGGGCCCAGAGCCCTTCCTGCCTGTCGTGGGCCCAGAGCCCTTCCTGCCTGCTGACGAGTCAGTTGTGCCCATGTCGAGCTACGAGGTAGCTGTGCCTATGCTTTGGTATGAGGCCGAAGTGCCTGTATCTAAACATGAAACCTTCATGCCTGGTTCTACTAGCAAGCTGCTAGTCATGCCAATTCCGATCCACGAGACAGTTGTGCCCGTGTTGTGTGAGCCAACTGTGCCCATGTCCTGCTGTGAGGCAGCCGTGCCCATGTCCTGCTGCGAGGCAGCCGTGCCCATGTCCTGCTGCGAGGCAGCCGTGCCCATGTTCTGCTGCGAGGCAGCCGTGCCCATGTCCTGCTGCGAGGCAGCCGTGCCCATGTCCTGCTGCGAGGCAGCCGTGCCCATGTCCTGCTGCGAGGCAGCCGTGCCCATGTTCTGCTGCGAGGCAGCCGTGCCCATGTCCTGCTGCGAGGCAGCCGTGCCCATGTCCTGCTGCGAGGCAGCCGTGCCCATGTCCTGCTGCGAGGCAGCCGTGCCCTTGTCTTTCTGCGAGGCAGCCATGCCCATGTCTTTCTGCAAGACAACAGTGCCAATGTCCTGCTGCGAGACTGCTGAGGCCTCGTTAGGTTATGAGACCGATGTGCTCACATTAACACATGAGACCACTGTGCCCTTGTCCCACAGTGGGTCCAGTGTTGTTCCTACCGTTGTCTTGCCAAGTGTGGGCGCCTACCGTTGTCTTGCCAAGTGTGGGCGCCGAGCCCTTCATGTGTAATTCGGGCAATGTGCCCCTAATGCCTGTTTCTGGCGATATGCCAATTTTGTCCCAGGTGGGTACTAAGTCCTTCATGTCTGGTTTGCGCCAAGAGCCTCTCATGTCAGCCCCTGATGGCACGCTGCCAGGTATGTCTGTTTCTGGTTATTTGCCAGTCCTGCCAGTTAATGGAGTGACATCCAAACTGACTGGTGCTACAAATTCTAGCCCTGTACCCGAGGGTTATATACGATCCCCATGCGGGATGTTGTTCCGTGAGGCACACTGGGCCATGATCCAGGAAGACCCTAATGCTCTCAGGTGTTTTGAGGAGGATTCCGATGACTCGGAGGGTCCACAGTGCACTCCTCCAGGTGAAATCTGTAACAATGGTGAGGTGCCAGTTGTATCATATCCTGGCAATGTCCTCTGTTCCAACGGTGTGCCAGTCATGCCAGTTAAAGGCGAGTTGTCAAGTCTGTCCAAGTCGAGCTGCAAGGCAGTCGTATCCAAGTCAAGTCACGTGACCACTGTGCCCACGTCTCGCAGTGTGTCCATTGCTGTCAAACTCACTTGTGGGGTCGAGAGGTCTCAAACGTGTGGTGTTAAACAGATAACCAAGTCTGCCCCTACTATTGCCGTGTCGTGTGGGGTGGTCACCAGTTCTAGATCTCGTTCAAGGAGAAGACGTACAAAGGTGACTAACCCTAGTCCAACTGATTCTATGTCCTGATGACGAGATCCCCCAACCCTGTCATGTCCCTGAGGGCTATGTGCAGTCGCCCTTTGGACTGGTGTTCAGGAAGGACCACTGGGATGCCATTCAAAGGAACCCTCATAGACGGAGGCGTCTTGGGGAGGAGGATGACGACTCTGAGTGGGACCTCAATGGATTTTGGTGACTGGTGTTCGTGATCTGGTTTCCTAATTCTGTCTGCCATGTTTTTTGTTTTGGGTGCCCGGGAGGTCACCTGTAAGAGGGGGTTATGTCACGTCTCGGCCTTGCCCCCTGGTGGTGAAGGGTATTCATGTTTGTTTTTCCCCTATGGTGTGTCTGGCTGTGCTGTTTAGGGCTGATCTGGGGTTCTGTTGTGATCTCCTGGTCTGGGGTCACATGGCCCAATCACACAGACCCACTCCCTATATATTCCCAGCAGCACAGAGCCTCATTGACTGTTTGTGGAGTTGATGGTGGTTCTGTCTGGTTCGTGTTTCCTGAGTTGCTGCAAAGCATTCCTATTCAAGTGTTTTCTGGTTCTGACCTCGGCTTTATTCTTGACTATCCCTTCTACTCACCCCTGGTACCGTATATTTCTGATCTGTTGCCAACCTCTGCCTGATTGACGATTCTTGTATGTTTCATGTTTTATGTACCTTGTCTGTCTTAGTTTAGTATATATTCAGAGGCTGCGTATAAGGACCTCTTTTAGTAAAGTCTGTCTGTTTTGTTTACTGTCCTGCAGCCTGCTCACTTCACGGATTGGCAGGCGTATCATTGTGTTTCTGAGTGTGTCCTAAGTTGTCTGTCGGTCTTGAAGCCGTCGGAGCTTAGTGGCAATTCTGTTCTGTTTTTTGGTGCTCCTTGGTTTTGGAGAAATCCGTCTGTCCTTGTGTCCAGTCAGTTACTCACCTGCCTTAAGGGCTTCATCTCATGTTCCAAGCCACCACGATGGCCCAAGCAGGGGCTAACCGTTACAGATAATCTGCTAAAAGTCGTGAGACCTCCCTGATAGCTGGCAGTAGGAAGTCACAGATTACAATTCCCAGATATCTGCTAGAAGTCTGTGAGACCCCAATAGCTGTCAGTGAGAAGAAACAGATTACAATTCCCAGATATCTGCTAGATGTATGTGGGACCCCCCTGATAGCTGGCAGTGAGAAGACACAGATTACAATTCCCAGATATCTGATAGAAGTCTGTGAGACCTCAATAGCTGGCAGTGAGAAGACAGATTACAATTCCCATATATCTGCTAGAAGTATGTGGGACCCCCTGATAGCTGGCTGTGAGAAGACACAGATTACAATTCCCAGATATCTGCTAGACGTCTGTGAGACACACTGAAAGAACCATCTCCTTTCACTCCTGCAAAAAAAACACATGCTGGGGCTGCGGGGAAGCCTTATATAGTGTGCTGCGGGATTTAGCTCTGTGAGCCCATGATTGGGCAAAATTTGCCCATAGTCTTGCACCTGTCTTGCACCTGACCTGTGGTGCCAGGCCCAAAAAAATTGATCCGGCGGCCCGTGTTCATCCTCCGAGTGGCGGCTGGAATGAAGCGCGGCCGCTCACCTGTGAGCTATCCAACAGACAGCCGTGAGATCGTGGAGTTCACGAACTCCATGATCACGCGAGATCGCGGCTGTCTGTTGAATAGATTACAGGCGAGCGGCCGCACTTCATTCCAGCCGCCGCTCCGAAGATGTACACGGGGCCGCCGGGCCAGCAACTAAATTTTTTGGGCCTGGCACCTGGCAGAGCGGTGAGCTGGGGGCAAATATATCCATGAGCTGCTGGGGGCAAATATATCCATGAACTGCTGAGGGCAAATATATCCATGAACTGCTGGGGGCAAATATATCCATATGAGCTGGGGGCAAATATATCCATGAGCTGCTGGGGGCAAATATATCCATGAACTGCTGGGGGCAAATATATCCATATGAGCTGGGGACAAATATATCCATATGAGCTGGGGGCAAATATATCCATGAGCTGCTGGGGGCAAATATATCCATGAACTGCTGGGGGCAAATATATCCATATGAGCTGGGGACAAATATATCCATATGAGCTGGGGGCAAATATATCCATGAGCTGCTGGGGGCAAATATATCCATATGAGCTGGGGCAAATATATCCATATGAGCTGGGGGCAAATATATCCATGATCTGGGGGTAAATATATCCATGAGCTGCTGGGGGCAAATATATCCATGAGCTGCTGGGGGCAAATATATCCATGAGCTGCTGGGGGCAAATATAACCATGAACTGCTGGGTGGCAAATATATCCATGAGCTGGGGCAAATAAATCTATGAGCTGGGGGCAAATATATCCATGAGCTGCTGGGGGCAAATATATCCATATGAGCTGGGGCAAATATATCCATGAGCTGGGGAAAATATATCCATATGAGCTGGGGCAAATATATCCATGAGCTGCTGGAGGCAAATATATCCAAGAGTTGCTGGGGGCAAATATATCCATGAGCTGCTGGGGGCAAATATATCCATGAGCTGCTGGGGGCAAATATATCCATGAGCTGCTGGGGCAAATATATCCATGAGCTGGGGCAAATATATCCATATGAGCTGGGGCAAATATATCCATGAGCCGGGGGCAAATATATCCATGAGCCGGGGCAAATATATCCATATGAGCTGGGGCAAATATATCCATGAGCTGCTGGTGGCAAATATATCCATGAGCTGCTGGTGGCAAATATATCCATGAGCTGCTGGGGCAAATATATCCATGAGCTGCTGGGGGAAATATATCCATATGAGCTGGGGGCAAATATATCCATGAGCTGGGAGCAAATATATCCATGAGCTGCTGGGGGCAAATATATCCATGAACTGCTGGGGGCAAATATATCCATATGAGCTGGGGACAAATATATCCATGAGCTGCTGGGGGCAAATATATCCATGAACTTCTGGGGGCAAATATATCCATATGAGCTGTGGATAAATATATCCATATGAGCTGGGGGCAAATATATCTATGAGCTGCTGGGGGGCAAATATATCCATGAGCTGCTGGGGGCAAATATAACCATGAACTGCTGGGTGGCAAATATATCCATATGAGCTGGGGGAAAATATATGAGCTGGGGCAAATATATCTATGAGCTGGGGGCAAATATATCCATGAGCTGCTGGGGCAAATATATCCATATGAGCTGGGGCAAATATATCCATGAGCTGGGGGAAAATATATCCATATGAGCTGCTGGGGGCAAATATATCCATGAGCTGGGGGCAAATATATCCATATGAGCTGGGGGCAAATATATCCATATGAGCTGGGGGCAAATATATCCATGACCTGGGGCACATATATCCATATGAGCTGGGGCAAATATATCCATGAGCTGCTGGGGGCAAATATATCCATGAGCTGCTGGAGGCAAATATATCTGCTAGAAGTATGTGGGACCCCCTGATAGCTGGCAGTGAGAAGACACAGATTACAATTCCCAGATATCTGCTAGACGTCTGTGAGACACACTGAAAGAACCATCTCCTTTCACTCCTGCAAAAAAAACACATGCTGGGGCTGCTGGGAAGCCTTATATAGTGTTCTGTGGGATTTAGCTCTGTGAGCCCATGATTGGGCAAAATTTGCCCATAGTCTTGCACCTGACCTGTGGTGCCAGGCCCAAAAAAATTTAGTTGCTGGCCCCTGGCGGCCCGTGTTCATCCTCCGAGCGGCGGCTGGAATGAAGCGCGGCCGCTCGCCTGTGAGCTATCCAACAGACAGCCATGAGATCATGGAGTTCACGAACTCCATGATCTCACGAGATCACGGCTGTCTGTTGAATAGATTACAGGCGAGCGGCCGCACTTCATTCCAGCCGCCGCTCCGAAGATGTACACGGGGCCGCCGGGCCAGCAACTAATTTTTTTGGGCCTGGCACCTGGCAGAGCGGTGAGCTGGGGGCAAATTTATCCATGAGCTGCTGGGGGCAAATATATCCATGAGTTGCTGGGGCAAATATATCCATGAGCTGGGGGCAAATATGCTGGGGCAAATATATCCATGAGCTGCTGGGGGCAAATATATCCATATGAGCTGGGGGCAAATATATCCATGAGCTGCTGGGGGCAAATATATCCATGAGCTGCTGGGTGGCAAATATATCCATGAGCTGGGGCAAATATATCTATGAGCTGGGGGCAAATATATCCATGAGCTGCTGGGGGCAAATAAATCCATATGAGCTGGGGCAAATATATCCATGAGCTGGGGAAAATATATCCATATGAGCTGCTGGGGGCAAATATATCCATGAGCTGGGGCAAATATATCCATGATCTGGGGGCAAATATATCCATATGAGCTGGGGCAAATATATCCATAAGCTGCTGGAGGCAAATATATCCAAGAGCTGCTGGGGGCAAATATATCCATGAGCTGCTGGGGGCAAATATATCCATGAGCTGCTGGGGGCAAATATATCCATGAGCTGGGGGCAAATATATCCATGAGCTGGGGGCAAATATATCCATGAGCCGGGGGGCAAATATATCCATGAGCTGGGGCAAATATATTCATATGAGCTGGGGCAAATGTATCCATGAGCTGCTGGTGGCAAATATATCCATGAGCTGCTGGTGGCAAATATATCCATGAGCTGCTGGGGCAAATATATCCATGAGCTGCTGGGGGAAAATATATCCATATGAGCTGGGGGCAAATATATCCATGAGCTGGGAGCAAATATATCCATGAGCTGCTGGGGGCAAATATATCCATGAACTACTGGGGGCAAATATATCCATATGAGCTGGGGACAAATATATCCATATGAGCTGGGGGCAAATATATCCATGAGCTGCTGGGGGCAAATATATCCATGAACTGCTGGGGGCAAATATATCCATATGAGCTGGGGATAAATATATCCATATGAGCTGGGGCAAATATATCCATGAGCTGCTGGGGGCAAATATATCCATATGAGCTGGGGGCAAATATATCCATGAGCTGCTGGGGGCAAATATTTCCATGAGCTGCTGGGGGCAAATATAACCATGAACTGCTGGGTGGCAAATATATCCATATGAGCTGGGGGAAAATATATGAGCTGGGGCAAATATATCTATGAGCTGGGGCAAATATATCCATATGAACTGGGGCAAATATATCCATGAGCTGGGGGCAAATATATCCATATGAGCTGCTGGGGCTAATATATCCATGAGCTGGGGGCAAATATATCCATATGAGCTGGGGCAAATATATCCATGATCTGGGGGTAAATATATCCATGAGCTGCTGGGGGAAAATATATCCATGAGCTGCTGAGGACAAATATATCCATGAGCTGCTGGGGGCAAATATAACCATGAACTGCTGGGTGGCAAATATATCCATGAGCTGGGGCAAATATATCTATGAGCTGGGGGCAAATATATCCATGAGCTGCTGGGGGCAAATATATCCATATGAGCTGGGGCAAATATATCCATGAGCTGGGGAAAATATATCCATATGAGCTGCTGGGGGCAAATATATCCATGAGCTGGGGCAAATATATCCATATGAGCTGGGGCAAATATATCCATGATCTTGGGGCAAATATATCCATATGAGCTGGGGCAAATATATCCATGCGCTGCTGGAGGCAAATATATCCAAGAGCTGCTGGGGGCAAATATATCCATGAGCTGCTGGGGGCAAATATATCCATGAGCTGCTGGGGGCAAATATATCCATGAGCTGGGGGCAAATATATCCATGAGCTGGTGCAAATATATCCATATGAGCTGGGGCAAATATATCCATGAGCCGGGGGGCAAATATATCCATGAGCCGGGGCAAATATATCCATATGAGCTGGGGCAAATATATCCATGAGCTGCTGGTGGCAAATATATCCATGAGCTGCTGGTGGCAAATATATCCATGAGCTGCTGGGGGCAAATATATCCATGAACTGCTGGGGGCAAATATATCCATATGATCTGGGGACAAATATATCCATATGAGCTGGGGGCAAATATATCCATGAGCTGCGGGGGGCAAATATATCCATGAACTGCTGGGGGCAAATATATCCATATGAGCTGGGGATAAATAAATCCATATGAGCTGGGGGCAAATATATCCATGAGCTGCTGTGGGCAAATATAACCATGAACTGCTGGGTGGCAAATATATCCATATGAGCTGGGGGAAAATATAAGAGCTGGGGCAAATATATCTATGAGCTGGGGCAAATATATCCATGAGCTGCTGGGGCAAATATATCCATGAGCTGGGGGAAAATATATCCATATGAGCTGGGGGCAAATATATCCATGATCTGGGGCAAATATATCCATATGAGCTGGGGCAAATATATCCATGAGCTGCTGGGGGCAAATATATCCATGAGCTGCTGGAGGCAAATATATCCAAGAGCTGCTGGGGCAAATATATCCATGAGCTGCTGGGGCAAATATATCCATGAGCTGCTGGGGGCAAATATATCTATATGAGCTGGGGCAAATATATCCATGAACCGGGTTCAAATATATCCATATGAGCTGGGGGCAAATATATCCATGATCTGGGGCAAATATATCCATATGAGCTGGGGAAATATATCCATGAGCTGCTGGGGCAAATATATCCATGAGCTGCTGAGGCAAATATATCCAAGAGCTGCTGGGGCAAATATATCCATGAGCTGCTGGGGGCAAATATATCCATGAGGTGCTGGGGGCAAATATATCTATATGAGCTGGGGCAAATATATCCATGAGCCGGGGCAAATATATCCATATGAGCTGGGGGCAAATATATCCATGAGCTGCTGGTGGCAAATATATCCATGAGCTGCTGGGGGCAAATATATCCATATGAGCTGGGGGCAAATATATCCATATGAGCTGGGGGCAAATATATCCATGAGCTGCTGGGGCAAATATATCCATGAGCTGCTGGGGGCAAATATATCCATATGAGCTGGGGCAAATATATCCATGAGCTGCTGGGGGCAAATATATCCATGAGCTGCTGGGGGCAAATATATCCGTATGAGCTGGGGACAAATATATCCATATGAGCTGTGGGCAAATATATCCATGAGCTGCTGGGGGCAAATATATCCATGAACTGCTGGGGCAAATATATCCATATGAGCTGGGGACAAATATATCCATATGAGCTGGGGGCAAATATATCCATGAGCTGCTGGGGGCAAATATATCCATGTGAGCTGGGGGCAAATATATCCATATGAGCTGGGGGCAAATATATCCATATGAGCTGGGGACAAATATATCCATATGAGCTGGGGCAAATATATCCATGAGCTGCTGGGGGCAAATATATCCATGAACTGCTGGGGGCAAATATATCCATATGAGCTGGGGATAAATATATCCATATGAGCTGGGTGCAAATATATCCATGAGCTGCTGGGGGCAAATATATCCATATGAGCTGGGGGCAAATATAACCATGAACTGCTGGGTGGCAAATATATCCATATGAGCTGGGGGAAAATATATGAGCTGGGGCAAATATATCTATGAGCTGGGGCAAATATATCCATGAGCTGCTGGGGCAAATATATCCATATGAGCTGGGGCAAATATATCCATGAGCTGGGGGAAAATATATCCATATGAGCTGCTGGGGGCAAATATATCCATGAGCTGGGGGCAAATATATCCATATGAGCTGGGGGCAAATATATCCATGATCTGGGGCAAATATATCCATATGAGCTGGGGCAAATATATCCATGAGCTGCTGGGGGCAAATATATCCATGAGCTGCTGGAGGCAAATATATCCAAGAGCTGCTGGGGGCAAATATATCCATGAGCTGCTGGGGGCAAATATATCCATGAGCTGCTGGGGGCAAATATATCTATATGAGCTGGGGCAAATATATCCATGAACCGGGTTCAAATATATCCATATGAGCTGGGGGCAAATATATCCATGATCTGGGGCAAATATATCCATATGAGCTGGGGCAAATATATCCATGAGCTGCTGGGGGCAAATATATCCATGAGCTGCTGGAGGCAAATATATCCAAGAGCTGCTGGGGGCAAATATATCCATGAGCTGCTGGGGGCAAATATATCTATATGAGCTGGGGCAAATATATCCATGAGCCGGGGGCAAATATATCCATATGAGCGGGGTGGCAAATATATCCATGAGCTGCTGGTGGCAAATATATCCATGAGCTGCTGGGGCAAATATATCCATGAGCTGCTGGGGGCAAATATATCCATATGAGCTGGGGGCAAATATATCCATATGAGCTGGGGGCAAATATATCCATGAGCTGCTGGTGGCAAATATATCCATGAGCTGCTGGGGCAAATATATCCATGAGCTGCTGGGGGCAAATATATCCATATGAGCTGGGGCAAATATATCCATGAGCTGGGGCAAATATATCCATGAGCTGCTGGGGGCAAATATATCCATGAGCTGCTGGGGGCAAATATATCCGTATGAGCTGGGGACAAATATATCCATATGAGCTGGGGCAAATATATCCATGAGCTGCTGGGGGCAAATATATCCATGAACTGCTGGGGCAAATATATCCATATGAGCTGGGGACAAATATATCCATATGAGCTGGGGGCAAATATATCCATGAGCTGCTGGGGGCAAATATATCCATATGAGCTGGGGGCAAATATATCCATGAGCTGCTGGTGGCAAATATATCCATGAGCTGCTGGGGGCAAATATATCCATGAGCTGCTGGGGCAAATATATCCATGAGCTGCTGGGGGCAAATATAACCATGAGCTGCTGGGGCAAATATAACCATGAACTGCTGGGGGCAAATATATCCATATGAGCTGGGGAAAATATATCCATGAGCTGGGGCAAATATATCTATGAGCTGCTGGTGGCAAATATATCCATGAGCTGCTGGGGGCAAATATATCCATGAGCTGCTGGGGGCAAATATAACCATGAGCTGCTGGGGCAAATATAACCATGAACTGCTGGGGGCAAATATATCCATATGAGCTGGGGGAAATATATCCATGAGCTGGGGCAAATATATCCATGAGCCGGGGGCAAATATATCCATGAGCCGGGGAAAATAATTCCATATGAGCTGGGGGCAAATATAGCCATGAGCTGGTGGTGGCAAATATATCCATGAGCTGCTGGTGGCAAATATATCCATGAGCTGCTGGGGCAAATATATCCATGAGCTGCTGGGGGCAAATATATCCATATGAGCTGGGGGCAAATATATCCATGAGCCGGGGGCAAATATATCCATGAGCCAGGGCAAATATATCCATATGAGCTGGGGGCAAATATAGCCATGAGCTGGTGGTGGCAAATATATCCATGAGCTGCTGGTGGCAAATATATCCATGAGCTGCTGGGGCAAATATATCCATGAGCTGCTGGGGGCAAATATATCCATATGAGCTGGGGGCAAATATATCCATGAGCTGGGAGAAAATA